>OY992877.1:215890648-215913148 GCA_963921405.1 Cepaea hortensis | reverse complement strand
GCCTGATCTCCTCAAGGCGTAGACAAGGGTATATTACGTCACACAATCTTCTTCTTTGTCTTCTTCATCATAGTAGTATATAGGTACAAAAGCACGCGAATTTTTGTGGTATAAATCGATATTCTACCACAAAGGGCGATAACTCTTCAGGTTTTTTTTTTTTTTTTTGAAAGTGGTCAGAGGTGACGTGGTCTAGTGACCCCTTAAATTGTAGGTACGTGTACAACATAAAAAAATACAACATAAAACATCAATAAAGAAAACAAAAACGACTCAAAAGAAGGTATATAATAATGTTAATAAAATATATATATAGAAGAAAAAAAAAACAACATAGTAAGTGACCGCTTATAGTTAAGGGTGTGTGATGACGTGTTCAAGTGGTGGTCAAGAGGTGGTCAAGTGGTGGTCATGTGGTGGAGTAACCACTTAAATTAAAGGGGAAAGTACGTGTAGTGATGTGGTGGTGGTTAAAGTGTGCGATCACGTGGTCAAGTAATAGTCAAGTAGTGGTCAAGTGGTGTTCAAGTGACGAAATTTTAGTGGAAAGTAGTTGTAATGATATGGTGATGATTAAAGGGTGGTAAATTAGTGGTCAAGCAGTGGTCAAGCAGTGGTCAAGTGAGGAAAATTTTAGTGGAAAGTAGTTGTAATGATATGGTGATGATTAAAGGGTGGTAAATTAGTGGTCAAGCAGAGGTCAAGTGAGGACAATATTAGTGGAAAGTAGTTGTAATGATATGGTGATGATTAAAGGGTGGTAAATTAGTGGTCAAGAGGTGGTCAAGCAGTGGTCAAGTAGTGGTCAAGTGGTCAAGTGACCCCTTAATTTGTCAGGGAAAGTGAGTGTAGTAAGTTGGTGATGATCGTGAGGTGGTCAAGTAGTGGTCAAGGGGTGGTCAAGTGGTCAAGGGGTGGTCGAGTGACCACTTAAATTGTAGAGGAAGGTATGTGTAGTTACATGGCGGTGGATAAAGTGTCAATGATGTGGTCAAGTAGTGGTCAGGTGGTGGTCAAGAGGCGATCAAGTACCGGTCAAGTGGTCAAGTGATCCCTTTAATTGTAGAGGAGAGTAGGTATAGTGAAACGGTAGTGGTTAAAGTGCTCGATGACGTGGTCAAGTAGTGGTCAAGCAGTGGTCAAGTGGTGGTCAAGTGACCACTTAAAATATAGAGGAGAATATGTGTAATGAAATGGTAGTGACAGGGTGACGATAAAGAGGTGGTCAAGTAGTGGCCAAGTGATCGAGTGACCACTTACATTGTAGAGGAAAGTAGTGTAGTGAAACCAGGATGGGTAAAGGGAAGAGAAAGCATTAGTAAGCTTATTAATATTAATATTATAATATTAATTGTAGCGACACCAATAGTAATTGTAGCAGTAGTAGTAGCAACAGCAGCAATAGTACTAGTAATCATCATCATCATCATCATAATCATCATCATCATAACGTGTCTTACCAACGGACGTATCACCCACACATTGCGATCTCCAACACCATTGAACAATTCCGGGGTTGACTCACACTACAGAAATCCCCAATTAACGGCATTACCTTCATGTAATGGTGGTACTCATTGTACCAATAGCACTAGTAGTAATAGTCACCAACATCAGCAAGAGACTTATCGCCTGACATTGGTCAGTATGACACTCCATAAACTTTGATCTCCAACACCATGGATACAAATAGTAATAATATTGGTAGTAGTAGTAGTAGTAGTAGTAGTAGTAGTAGTAGTAGTAGTAGTAGTAGTAGTAGTAGTAGTAGTAGTAGTAGTAGTAGTAGTAGTAGTAGTAGTAGTAGTAGTAGTAGTAGTAGTAGTAGTAGTAGTAGTAGTAGTAGTAGTAGTAGTAGTAGTAGTAGTAGTAGTAGTAGTAGTAGTAGTAGTAGTAGTAGTAGTAGTAGTAGTAGTAGTAGTAGTAGTAGTAGTAGTAGTAGTAGCGGCGGTGGTGGTGGTGATGGTGGTGGTGGTGGTAATAGTAGGAGTAGTAGAATAGCGAGGGTGCTTGTTGTTTCACTAAGTATTTGTATATCGTATGTAGTATAAAGCTAGTTTGTGTTGTATGCCATGTAAAGTGTTACTGAAATATCTGTATTTTGTAGTTTTAAGAGGTGATGACGCCATAACCCACCACTCTATCATCTTATTGATAGTGTCTCCAGTGCCGCGAAAAAGGCTGATTGTGAGATATCGATCATTTCTCAAAGCGACAGCATCCGGGGCGCATGCCCATTACGAGCAAACAACGATACGACACTTAAAAGGTAACTACAAGGCAAATGGTGTCGAGTATAGTGTAACGTACAAAACTTATGAGGTCATCGGTTGTCCATTCCATCACGGTCGACAAATAGGCGCTCACTAACTTCACAATATGCTCACTCAAATAAACATATAGGATGATAAGGCACCGACCCAAACAAGGAAAACAGACAAAAACAAGGGAGAAAAAAATGACATAAGCGTCAAAATATAACACATACAAAGACAGATACAACAGCGACTAAAAAATAATAAAAATAACACGAAAAAATAACACACACACATACACACACACACACACACACACACACACACGCACGCACGCACGCACACGCACACACATACACACAATGAAAACTGAAACAACCAATGAAAAATCGCTGACACGAACACTAGAAGCTGACACAAACACTAAACAAGGTACCTAAAGAAAAGCTAAACTTTGTTAACCAAAATGTGAAAGTAGGAAAATTTGATAGCCAATTGTGAAAAATATCACCCAAAGAGAGGAATATCTCGGCTAGAATTATAAAAAGTAGGAGAACTATTTGCCAAATGGGAAAAAGTTAGGCCAAATACAGAAATATCTCAACCAAACATATAAAAAATCGGAAAATTGATAACCAAACGGGAAATATATTGACCAACTAGGGAAATGTGTTACTCAAAGAGGAAAAATGGCTTGCCTCATTTGTTATCCTTTATATTTTTTGTTTATATGGTGTCATGAGTAATATCGCTTGTGTGAGCATATATTTTCATAAATCTCAGACTAAGGGGGATAACTAATTCTATCTTTTCCTGGTTAAGCTGCCGCTACTTTTTCCAGAGGGTTTCAATAATTCAAGTCTGCGGTAGCTTCCATTCAACGGAAGTTCATTTTCTCAACTTTAGCGCATGGGTAAGAATAGCTGTCCACAGGCAGTGTTAGTAATTGACCACTCAGGTTGAAATTCTAGCCAATAGACTTCTGTATTTTCACTAAAACTAGGCCTTAGCAAAAAAAATGAACTGTCGAAGACATGAACTTACACAACAAAATTTATGATGAGGGTGTGAACTTACACAAATCTTATGCTGAAGAAATGAATTTACAAAATATGAACTGCCAAAGACATGAACTTACCTACACACACAAATATTTTTTGATGACAATATGGGGGACACTTCTGTATGACTTGCGGGATACATTTGTATTTTATGAGGGCTATTTATCTATGTGGTGAGGAGGCCATGAAATCACAAGTGGACACCTTTGTGCGCGCAGTTGGGACAGTTTGTAAGAGTACGTGGTAATTTGGGCGAGGATGTCGACAAATTGTAATAACAAGTGGAAATTTTGTGAGCCCATGTGGGGAAGTTGTTAGAGCCAGTGGGTAAGTTGATAGGGCGAGTCGATAATATGAGAGAGTCGGTGGACACGTTGTTGGGGAAAAGGGACATTTGTTATGGTAAGTGTGTGAGTTGATAGGATAGGTCGACCGCTTGTAATAGCAAGTGGACAAATTGTTTGAGCCAGCGAGCAAGTTTGTAAGAACAAGTGGCCAAGTTGTGTTATCAAATGTTGGTACGTTTTTATAGGTTTGGCCACGCTATTTCTTTACTTGACCAATATTTTTCCTAGTTGGGTAACAAGTTGTTCCTACTTTTCATGAGTTTGGTTGAGAAATTTCTGTATTTGGCCGACATTGTTCGCGTTTGGTTGACATATTTCCCTACTTTTTATAAGTTTGGATTAGATATTTCGTTACGTGTACCATATTTTCCCTTTTGGTTAACACATTTTCCTACGTTTCATAAGTTTCGTTGCCATATTTATAAATTGGGTTGAGTTATTTCTGTATTTGGTCGACGTTTTCCCCTCCTTTTTTTATAAATGTGGTTAAGATGTTTCTGTATTTGGTCTAACTTTACCCCATTTGGTTGACAAATTTTCCAACTTTTTATAAATCTGGACGAGATATTTATCTCTTTGGGTGATATTTTTTCACATTTGGCTTTCAAATTTTCCTACTTGGGCAATATTTTTCATATTTGGGTAACAAATTTTCGTAGTTTTCATAAGTGTGGACAAGTTATTTCTGTACTTGGTGGACATTTTTCACATTTGGGTAACAGAGTTTCCTACTTGACCAAGGTTTTTTTCTCTTTGGCTAACAAAGTTTCTTAGTTTTCATAAGTTTGGTTGAGATGTTACTATATTTGGTCTAACTTTTTCTCATTTGGTTGCGAAGTTTCCTTCTTTTTATAAGTTTGGATGAGATATTTCTCTCTTTGGCTGATATTTTTTCACATTTGGCTATCTGGCTAACAACTTTTCCTAGTTTTCATACATGTGACCGAACTATTTCTGCATTTGTCCGACATTTTTCACATTTGGCTAACATATTTTCCTACTTGAACAAGGTTTTTTTCCCCTTTGGCTAACAAAGTTTCCTAGTTTTCATAAGTTTGAGCGATGTATTTCGTTACTTGGTCATTATTTTTCCTCTTTGAGTAACACATTTCCCTAGTTGGTCAATATATTTCCCGTTTGGTTATCAATTTTCCGATTTTTTATATGTTTGGTTGAGATATTTCTGTATTTGGCCTAACTTTTTCCCATTTGGCAAATAGTTCTCCTACTTTTTATAATTCTAGCCGAGATATTCCTCTCTTTGGGTGATATTTTTCACAATTGGCTATCAAATTTTCCTACTTTCACATTTTGGTTAACAAAGTTTAGCTTTTCTTTAGGTACCTTGTTTAGTGTTTGTGTCAGCTTCTAGTGTTCGTGTCAGCGATTTTTCATTGGTTGTTTCAGTTTTCATTGTGTGTGTGTGTGTGTGTGTGTGTGTGTGTGTGTGTGTGCGTGTGCGTGCGTGCGTGTGTGTGTGTGTGTGTGTGTTATTTTTTCGTGTCATTTTTATTATTTTTTAGTCGCTGTTGTATCTGTCTTTGTATGTGTTATATTTTGACGCTTATGTCATTTTTTTCTCCCTTGTTTTTGTCTGTTTTCCTTGTTTGGGTCGGTGCCTTATCATCCTATATGTTTATTTGAGTGAGCATATTGTGAAGTTAGTGAGCGCCTATTTGTCGACCGTGATGGAATGGACAACCGATGACCTCATAAGTTTTGTACGTTACACTATACTCGACACCATTTGCCTTGTAGTTACCTTTTAAGTGTCGTATCGTTGTTTGCTCGTAATGGGCATGCGCCCCGGATGCTGTCGCTTTGAGAAATAATCAATATCTCACAATCAGCCTTTTTCGCGGCACTGGAGACACTATCAATAAGATGATAGAGTGGTGGGTTATGGCGTCATCACCTCTTAGAACTACAAAATACAGATATTTCAGTAACACCTTACATGGCATACAACACAAACTAGCTTATACTACATACGATATACAAATACTTAGTGAAACAACAAGCACCCTCGCTATTCTACTACTCCTACTATTACCACCACCACCACCATCATCACCACCACCACCACCACCACCACCACTACTACTACTACTACTACTACTACTACTACTACTACTACTACTACTACTACTACTACTACTACTACTACTACTACTACCAATATTATTACTATTTGTATCCATGGTGTTGGAGATCATAGTTTATGGAGTGTCATACTGACCAATGTCAGGCGATAAGTCTCTTGCTGATGTTGGTGACTATTACTACTAGTGCTATTGGTACTATGAGTACCACCATTACATGAAGGTAATGCCGTTAATTGGGGATTTCTGTAGTGTGAGTCAACCCCGGAATTGTTCAATGGTGTTGGAGATCGCAATGTGTGTGTGATATGTCCATTGGTAAGACACGTTATGATGATGATGATTATGATGATGATGATGATGATGATTACTAGTACTATTGCTGCTGTTGCTACTACTACTGCTACAATTACTATTGGTGTCGCTACAATTAATATTATAATATTAATATTAATAAGCTTACTACTGCTTTCTCTTCCCTTTACCCATCCTGGTTTCACTACACTACTTTCCTCTACAATGTAAGTGGTCACTCGATCACTTGACCACTACTTGACCACCTCTTTATCGTCACCCTGTCACTACCATTTCATTACACATATTCTCCTCTATATTTTAAGTGGTCACTTGACCACCCCTTGACCACTTGACCACTACTTGACCACGTCATCGAGCACTTTAACCACTACCGTTTCACTATACCTACTCTCCTCTACAATTAAAGGGGTCACTTGACCACTTGACCGGTACTTGACCGCCTCTTGACCACCACCTGACCACTACTTGACCACATCATTGACACTTTATCCACCGCCATGTAACTACACATACCTTCCTCTACAATTTAAGTGGTCACTCGACCACCCCTTGACCACTTGACCACCCCTTGACCACTACTTGACCACCTCACGATCATCACCAACTTACTACACTCACTTTTCCTGACAAATTAAGGGGTCACTTTACCACTTGACCACTACTTGACCACTGCTTGACACCTCTTGACCACTAATTTACCACCCTTTAATCATCACCATATCATTACAACTACTTTCCATTAATATTGTCCTCACTTGACCACTGCTTGACCACTGCTTGACCACTATTTTACCACCCTTTAATCATCACCATATCATTACAACTACTTTCCACTAAAATTTTCCTCACTTGACCACCACTTGACCACTGCTTGACCACTGCTTGACCACTAATTTACCACAATTTAATAATCACCATATCATTACAACTACTTTCCACTAAAATTTTCCTCACTTGACCACTGCTTGACCACTAATTTACCACCCTTTAATCATCACCATATCATTACAACTACTTTCCACTAAAATTTCGTCACTTGACCACCACTTGACCACTACTTGACTATTACTTGACCACGTGATCGCACACTTTAACCACCACCACATCACTACACGTACTTTCCCCTTTAATTTAAGTGGTTACTCCACCACATGACCACCACTTGACCACCTCTTGACCACCACTTGACCACGTCATCACACACCCTTAACTATAAGCGGTCACTTACTATGTTTTTTTTTTTTCTTCTATATATATATTTTATTAACATTATTATATACCTTCTTTTGAGTCGTTTTTGTTTTCTTTATTGATGTTTTATGTTGTATTTTTTATGTTGTACACGTACCTACAATTTAAGGGGTCACTAGACCACGCCACCTCTGATGAGTCACTAGACCACGTCACCTCTGACCACTTTCAAAAAAAAAAAAAACCTGAAGAGTTATCGCCCTTTGTGGTAGAATATCGATTTATACCACAAAAATTCGCGTGCTTTTGTACCTATATACTACTCATCATACACAACACCAGTCACAGACATCGTTCCAATACGTGCATATATCATTATTTAATGTTGTTTAATGTGTATTATTAGGTCAAGGAACCTGCACAACTCGCGGCGACTGCCTAGCCAGGTGGCCTTAATTCCTCAAGCTCAAGACCCCCCCCCCCCTCCCCCCGTCCTACACCGCATGGTACTATAGGCAGTAAAATGACAATGATGAGATGCTTGAGAAGAACTGCCAGCTTAACTATCCGAGAACTAGTCAGAAATAATGTTATCAGACCGACAGTTGGATCAACATCTTGTGCCACGTATATTGACAGATCGAAAACAAATGGTTTGGTCATCTCGTTAGAATGCGATACCATGAACTACCAGCACTGGCGCTACATCAAAGAAGATATGATATGAAAGCAAGAGTATGCCCGAGAAGAAAATGGATTGACGACATCAAAGACAGTGTACAATCACACGGAATGACACAATCCAGTGCGATCATCAGGCGCTGGAACATCAACTAGTCCTCCCCGCGACGTTTGGCGGCAAAAGTGGAAGATGATGATGATGGTGGTGATGACGACGACGACGATGATGATGATGATGATGATGATGATGATGATGATGATGATGATGATGATGATGATGATGATGATGACGATGATGATGATGATGATGTTGATGATGATGAACAAGTCAATCTGTGACAAAGATATCTGGGTAGCCTCCGGTACTTCAGGCACCTAACCATTCCTGCTAACAGGGACTTGTAAAATACAATTTAAAACACACACTGACACACGCACATTAAACCCATACACTCTCTCTCTCTCACACACACACACACACACACACACACACACACACACACATACACACAGCCTGCTGCGGATATGTGAAGTGCTAGGAGTATCACATTTTGCAGGCCGGAGTGCACTGAGGCATAGTCGGCCAGGCTCCCCCTCCACCCCCCCCCCACTTTTTTTGAATGTCGAGAACTGGCAACGAACCCATGCCCATGACCTACCGTGCTGATGCCACTGTTGGTGTACAGTCCTAACCACCGCACCAACGCGCCCGCTGACTTGTAGTACAGTATAAAGTGTGCCATACCAATAGCCATGAACTACGCCCTCCACGGAACTGTACCATACCAATAGCCATGATCTATGCCCTTCACGGAACTGTACCATACCAAACTGCCCATCCTTTCAATAGCCCTGACCCGCCAATAAATTAGATCCTGACAATAATCCACTCATATCAGAAATCCTGTCTGGCTGGCAATAAAGTCCTATCTGTAATCAGATCCTATCGGTAACTCGATCCTAATCTGATGTACCAATAATCCTACCAGACCATTAATCCAATCCGGTCAGTAATCAGTCATGTCCTATCGATACTTCAGATCTACCGTTATCTGGTCTACCAATAATCTGACTCGACCAGTAATCTATTACTCAGTAATCAGGTCCTATCAGTAACCAAATCCTATCGGTACTTCATTCCTGCTAGTAATCCGGTCTATCAAAACTCTGGCCCCACCAGTCTAGTCATTCCTACCAATGACCCTGGCATTCTAGAAGTGACTTTGACCAACAAAGAAACCATGTCCTATGTCTGGCCCTGTGTCCTAGCAACGACCACACCCTACCAGTAACCAGGAAGGATTTGTAGCCAATGATCTTGACTTACGTCTGGTCTTGTATCTGCCCAAAACTTCCGTCCACGTGACTAGCTTTGAATGGCGCTCATTTCGCAGCTTGATCCGGGCCTCCTTCAGCAGGCGTTGAGCCCGTCGCAGTTTCTTCATGAATGGGCCAGACGTGGTGGTGTTGGAGGTCCTGTGTTCACACAAATGATAGACGTCAGCCACATGATGATAGTGGGGTACACAAAGATGGCAGTCGTCAGTCACATGATGATAGTGATGCACACACAGATGACAGAAGTCAGTCACATGATGAAGTGATGCACACACAGATAGTAGGAATCGTGAAAGTTATGGTCAATGGTCAGTCTGATACTGACCGCATCAGCCGTCCAGTGCCGATCGATCTAAGATAAGGAGACAACATAGCCGAATGTATAAGAGCACTCGCTCTTAAATTTCAGGTGTGCTGATGCCGAGATAGCGGGCTCAACCCCTACACCGGTCACTTGAACTAAAATGTTGAATTCTCGTCCTTGACTTGGAGGCGTAAATTATAAGTACCTCTGAAGTCGGAGTTAGTTTCGCCTGATGGCTAGAGACACTAGTAATAGGGAAATCTAATACACACGCAAAAATCAGTCCGGGTATGAAAGGGGATCGTTTACTTGTACCTGTTCATCATGGCAATGGGATCGTTTACCTGTACCTGTTCATCATGGCAATGGGATCGTTTACTTGTACCTGTTCATCATGGCAATGGGATCGTTTACCTTTACCTGTTCATCATGGCAATGGGATCGTTTACTTGTACCTGTTCATCATGGCGACGGGATCATTTACTTGTACCTGTTCATCATGGCCATGGGATCGTTTACTTGAACCTGTTCATCATGGCCATGGGATCGTTTACTTGTACCTGTTCATCATGGCCATGGGATCGTTTACTTGTACCTGTTCATCATGGCAATGGGATCGTTTACTTGTACCTGTTCATCATGGCAATGGGATCGTTTACTTGTACCTGTTCATCATGGCAATGGGATCGTTTACTTGTACCTGTTCATCATGGCCATGGGATCGTTTACCAGTACCTGTTCATCATGGCAATGGGATCGTTTACTTGTACCTGTTCATCATGGCAATGGGATCGTTTACCTTTACCTGTTCATCATGGCGATGGGATCATTTACTTGTACCTGTTCATCATGGCGATGGGATCATTTACTTGTACCTGTTCATCATGGCAATGGGATTATTTACTTGTACCTGTTCATCATGGCCATGGGATCGTTTACTTGTACCTGTTCATCATGGCAATGGGATCGTTTACTTGTACCTGTTCATCATGGCGACGGGATCATTTACTTGTACCTGTTCATCATGGCCATGGGATCGTTTACTTGTACCTGTTCATCATGGCCATGGGATCGTTTACTAGTACCTGTTCATCATGGCAATGGGATCATTTACTTGTACCTGTTCATCATGGCCATGGGATCGTTTACTTGTACCTGTTCATCATGGCAATGGGATCATTTACTTGTACCTGTTCATCATGGCCATAGGATCGTTTACTTGTACCTGTTGATCATGGCCATGGGATCGTTTACTTGTACCTGTTCATCATGGCCATGGGATCGTTTACTTGTACCTGTTCATCATGGCCATGGGATCGTTTACTTGTTCATCATGGCCATGGGATCGTTTACTTGTACCTGTTCATCATGGCAATGGGATCGTTTACTTGTACCTGTTCATCATGGCCATGGGATCGTTTACTTGTACCTGTTCATCATGGCCATGGGATCATTTACTTGTACCTGTTCATCATGGCCATGGGATCGTTTACTTGTACCTGTTCATCATGGCCATGGGATCGTTTACTTGTTCATCATGGCCATGGGATCGTTTACTTGTACCTGTTCATCATGGCAATGGGATCGTTTACTTGTACCTGTTCATCATGGCCATGGGATCGTTTACTTGTACCTGTTCATCATGGCAATGGGATCATTTACTTGTACCTGTTCATCATGGCCATGGGATCGTTTACTTGTACCTGTTCATCATGGCCATGGGATCGTTTACTTGTTCATCATGGCCATGGGATCGTTTACTTGTACCTGTTCATCATGGCAATGGGATCGTTTACTTGTACCTGTTCATCATGGCAATGGGATCGTTTACTTGTACCTGTTCATCATGGCCATGGGATCGTTTACTTGTACCTGTTCATCATGGCAATGGGATCGTTTACTTGTACCTGTTCATCATGGCCATGAGATCGTTTACTTGTACCTGTTCATCATGGCCATGGGATCGTTTACTTGTACCTGTTCATCATGGCGACGGGATAGTTACTTTTACCTGTTCATCATGGCCAAGGTATCCTTCTCAACATAGTGGTTAGTTAACCAGCTTAACGACATGGAGGACTATTGATTACATCTCCGTTTAGCGATGAATTTCTTCCAGTACGTGATATCCTACAACTCCAGATGACGAAGATATATGGCTCACATTGTATTTCATAATCATGTGTTCTGCCAGCTGGCGTAGGCGTTCATGTCTCTCCGCAAATATCGGTCTTTGTTGCTCTGGATCAACTCTGCTGTCTCAGTCTATCCAGGGTCAATTCTCTTGGTCTGCCTCTGCCTCTCTTCCCTCTGATCTTTCCTATTGTCACGATGTTCTCCACTGCCTCTCTTATCATCACATGACCAAAGAAAGCTGTTTGTCTCATTCTTATAAATGTATATAATGTTCTAGTTTCATTAGCCTTTTTCAGACAATCGTTGTTAGTTACTCTGGCAGTCCAAGGAATTCGTAACATTCGTCTCAGAAACCACATCGCCGTTGCTTCCAAGTTCTTCCTAATTTGTTCATTTGCGATCAAGATTCACTGCCATATAACATAACAGGTTCTACATAGCACTTCAGAATTCTCTGTCGGATATTCAACGATAGTGCCTTATTGGATAACATATTTTGGTTTTATTTCTGTCATGCCATTCCAGTATTTCTAAAAGACTTTTCTAGCAACCTGTGTGTTGGCATGTGGCGGAATTATCAGTAATAAGTCAATGTGAAGCAATGAGCTTCCAACGACCCTCAACATCCATTACCCGACATGCATACCCAACAATGAAGTGGTACACTGGTGTTATTTGAGTGCGCTCTTAAGGAGTTGAAGAGATACGGCTTTGAGGTATGTACAAACCATCCTGACTCCACGCAGACCTTTCCAGAACGGCTCAAACTTAGCTTCACAGACGGGAGCAGGAGTTCCTCTAGGAGAGTAGAGGCGGCTGGCGTGATTCTGGCCTGACATTTTGCAACCTTTTCTTTGGGAATATGCTGGCTGCACATGGTCTCTCGTGTGGTGGTATGTGAAGCACCAGCAATTTCCTTAATATGCCTTCATGACTTGTCAGCGATAAACTTTCCCGGTGTTGCCGTAAAACAACCACCTGTGTGTTACTGGCGCCCAGAAGGGAAGCCTAGCACAGTTACAATGTTACCTGCCATGCATGACGCAAGAGGCGACTCGGGAAGGTTGGAGTAAGTCTGGCTACCTCATCGTGTAAAAACATGCCATGAGTCTACTCGGGGGGGGGGGGGGGGAAATAAACTGATAACGAGTCAGGAAAATAGTTGGTGTTGGTGACAACTGGTCACAGTAAGTTGGGACAAGGACCGCTAAGAAATAGATGGTTAAATTGAAGAAACCAATCAGATAGCGAGCTCAGGCCACGTGATGTAGTGGACGTGCGCGGTCAGCGGAAGACGGGAATTTAATCTGCTGGGAACCGCCGTCAACATATGAAGATGAAGACAGAGATTGACAGTTTATATGGAAACCACGATCGAACATCGGGAGAAAATGTTATCTAGTCGGCGAGATCATTGACACAGCAAAAAGATGGCCAGTACACACGTCGCCGCAACCAGGCTATTGAGCATGTTACAGCACAGCAAGCGAGTCCAGCTGTGTCGCTTGAGTGGGCCGCCAGCCAGGTGATGAACCAGTACGGCAGGTTGTAAGTAGGTTAGCAATATTTGTGTAAAAGAATTACATTGCAACCTGCCTTGACGAGAGGCCGTGAAGTATAACCAAGCTAGGCTAGTGGGTACGTGATGCGACGGAATATGTCGACGTAGCTAGCGGACTTGTTCTTTAAAGTAAAAAAGCCATTTGTTTTGAATGCTCCACGCCTGTGACGCAGCTGTTATTCATTGTGTTTTTGAGCGCATAAAGCATGACTGTCAGTGCAGCTACTTCATACCCTGACAGCACATTGGCAACTGGCTACCTCATCGTGTAAAATCATAGCTGCACAATCTATCAGGTAATGAAGTCTAATAAACAAATGGCTTGGAGTGTGTTAGTTTAGGGACAACGCTCGACTGAAAGACGAAAAGCGGAAATGGACACAGTATAACCACAGTAGCACACTACACGTCCTTTGGTCATCGCCCCACGGTGTGATGTGTGCCCACGTGATGCTGCTGTTTGTAAATCCTTTGGAAGGCTGAGGTGTCCACTCTGAATTGATTCAGAGCCAAATAAATAGCTAGGTTTGGGCCAAACATGGTGCACGCTCAAATGAACAAGAATTATCATGTAAACTGCAGTTCACTGACCACTGAAATTGTGGAGGAAACCACGAAACAAAACAAATAATATGATGGCCATAGTATGGCGATATATCGTCCTTCTGTCTGATCCTTCGGCACTTAATCAGTTAAGTTGGATGCATTTCTTCATTTAGCTCCGATAAGTTCGGGGACTTCAGGTGGTATTAGCTCCGAGAAGTTGGGGACTTCAGGTGGTATTAGCTCCGAGAAGTTGGGGACTTCAGGTGGTCTTAGCTCCGAGAAGGGCTTGCATCTATCGGCGTGTGGTTAGTTGGGGAGCTCAGGTGGTCTTAGCTCCGAGAAGTTGGGGGACTTCAGCTGGTCTTAGCTCCGAGAAGGGCTTGCATCTATCGGCGTGTAGTTAGTTGGGGAGCTCAGGTGGTCTTAGCTCCGAGAAGTTGGGGGACTTCAGGTGGTCTTAGCTCCGAGAAGGGCTTGCATCTATCGGCGTGTAGTTAGTTGGGGAGCTCAGGTGGTCTTAGCTCCGAGAAGGAATGGCATATATAAGAGTGTAGTTAGTTGAGGGACTTTAGAGACGGGGATTCCCCCCCCCCCCCCTTTCCCCCAACCTGGTACCAAAGCCTCATCGCCCCCGGAGATTGTTTTGCAAAGTTCTACTTCCCCTTTAGAGGGCCAGAAACCGGCCAGGTGTGCAAGATGGGTACTGGAACTTGACATCTGCGGAGATGTCAGGTCATGATTCATCATCCTTATGTGCCATGCCGATAAGCGAGGTCGGTCATGTTTCGCCATCTCACACGATCACAGATTCGTGGATCAGCTCAGTGTTATTGTCCTGACCATGCCACGAGATCAAGCCATCTAGGTATTTCTTCTCTGCCTTCTCCTTGTTCCCCCTTCAATTTTGCCAGCTGTCACCATGTTCTCTAGTTCATTCCATCTCAAAAAGTGTCCAAAAAGGTTGACCGACTACGTCTAAGTTCTCTAATCAGTTTACGGTTTGCATCTGCTTCTTGTGTGTGTGTATGGGTTGTGTGTGTGTGTGAGCATGTGTATGTGTCTATGATTGCGTCGTGTGCGTTTGTGTCTCAATGTGTGTGTGTGTGTGTCTGTCAGTGTATGTGTCCAGTATCTGTCTGTGTGTCTGTGTGTGCCGGTGCTTGTGTGTATCAGCAGCACTCACTTCACCAGTTTGTAAGTGTTCTGGCAGCCCACCGAGGCGTCGGCCCGCTGTGGGCTGGGGGTCATTGTCCCCACGCTGGCCGTGTCGGGCTTGGGCAGGCGGTCGGTTTGTGTGGCTGCATCCTTCTGGCAGGTCAATGATGTATGGCCAGGCTCGCCTGCACCGGGCAGATCTGCAATACCGCCAGATAATTGTTTATATGTGAAATACACACACACACACACACACACACACACACACACACACACATTAACACACGCTTCTTCTTGTTCTTGTTCTTCTTCTTCTTTCGATGGAAGTGCATATCACCTGTAGTGAAACCTCACAGGGTCCCCCACCCCTTTTTTTTTTGCATATCCTATTTACAGGACATCGCCGTCAACACCATCATTTTACTGCTGTTGTTGATGTCTTGGCAAGTTCTACGTTCAGTAGTTTGCCATTGCGTTCTGAACGACCGGCTCCCACACCAACACGTAAGAACCCCAGTGTGACACGGCCCACGACCAAATCGGTCGGCGCCGCGTCTCTAAAGCATGGTAAGCAGCTCACGGATCGCATTCGCAAGCCTTTAGCCACGGAGACGCCCCCGCTCCCCCCCCCTTTCATTAAAAACAATGTTGTTGCATGCCCTTCACAGGACGTAGCAGTCAACCCCAGCATGTTGACTGTTCGTGATTCCTGGGCAAGTTTTACGTTCAGTAATTTGCCATTACTTTCTGAACGACCGGTTCCTATACCTTTTTCGATAACACAACAAGCACCGATGTCTTTCGAACGCGGCTTACGGGATTCCCAATCGCCCCCGAAAGACTTCGCCACGGAGACCGGTTCCTCCATTTAAAAAACAACTATTTCGCATATCCTTTACATGACATCGCTGTCAACATCAGCATCTTTCAGCTAATTGTTGATTTCTTAGCAAGATTACGTTCAGTAGTTTGCCATTGCTTTCTGAGCCGCCGGCTCACATACCCTGTTACCAACGCGGCGAGAACCTCTACCGATTCTAGCGCAAGTTACGTTCCTCACGTGGATATACGGGATTATGGAGAAAGTCGCTATCTGCCTAGGCCAGGGAGACCGGCTTCCTCCTTAATTACACGTCTGAAAATGGGTCAGAATCTATTTTTAGACTGGGATCCCGCGCGGGATTCTTTTGTAGAGGGCTTCTCATGGAATTGGCATTTCTGCTGTATAAATAGACTATTATAGTACTATTTCTATGAAGAGAGTAAACTCACGTAGTCACGAGAGTCCTGATAAGATTCACTCACTAATAAGGAAAATCGTGAAGCCCGATCTTCTCTTGTTCCGGAATAAGGGCCAATCGAAATGTATCTATATTATTAAATACCCGGTACTAGTATCCGGCATGCAGTTACAACTCACACTTCTTCCAGACGACATCCACTGGGCCTTTATTTACAGCGCATACGGGAAAACTGAATGCGATCTACAGTGATATTTCAGTGGTCAAGAGGTTGTTCTCTCAACTAAGGTGATTGCAATTTATATCTTACCTTAATATTCTGTAGTTCAATGGAATCAATCACTGAGGGGTACCTATCGTGTCCTTATGACGTGTAAAGGTGAAAATGTCAACGTTACACACATACACTTTGTGTATGAATCGAATGACAGGCTTAGCTTGTGCCTTTGTCTTTGTTAAGAAAACTACTTTCCCGAAACCTTAAAGTGCATACTGCATAATTCTGCAGCGTCTAGGAGTATGGACGAGGCCTGTATAATTAGCCTTTCAAAAAGGGCTTTAATTTAAGTATACACTTGATATGGGTTAGATAAACCTGTTATTTCACTATCAGCTAGTGCCATGCTTAAATAATATACAGATCTTAGCCCCTCCAGGATCATATAGGCCTTTACTTACTACATCCTGCTGTATAGGTTGAGTTCATTAAGGCAATCATTCAACTTAGCTTGATTAAACATTTGTGAAGAAAATCTCGTTTCTACCTACTAGTCTGTGAAAGTGGGAAGGTGAAATCTATAATTGTGAACTAAAGAGTGTATCATATAATACTAATTCTACAATTCCACAGTTGGAATAACTTAACATAACATTGGTCAAAATAGGTGTACTTTGGCTTGTGTGACGTCTGGGCGGCGGTTCACCCTCAGACTGATGGAAAGCAAGGGTTATAGACTGATTGGGATCGAATGTTATTCTTGTATGAATGGGTTCCGGTCACCAAGAGTTGACTCGACGGACCAGGGCCTGTACAAGACAAGATGGTGTTAGACGATGCTCTATCCTTGGTCAAGTCTGACAGCCATGCCCACAGAACAGGTAGTCACACATATGCATATTTAATTATGCATAATTTTCTGAGGCTTATCCGAGAGGGGAGTCATGAGACAAGTATGACATTGAGCAGTGACAGATGACTATCACCAAGTTCTATGTTTCATGTTCTCCTGTATCTTTTGAGAAATGAAGAACGTCGTTAAATCACATACGCCTATTTGATTTGCCAAAAGTAACGTCATATTTCATCTGTTAACTAAAAAGACTAATAGATGGGTCAAGGATACTTTCCGTATTATATATGAATCAAATGCCTAATATACTGGTCTACGTTATCAGTTGGGGTATCTTCATTGCACACCGGACAGGTCCATAGGTGCTCAGATTCCCCCCCCCCCCATTCATTTTCATGGGGGTTCATAGCCAAAGCTAATGGTCGACGTTTGGTGCAGGAGAGCCTGGCATATGATACCACAACATCCAGCTTAAGAATGGAGGTGGAGACGGTCACTGCAGCTTTCCGCTGGATGGAGAATACGACACACACACACACATCGTGACTGTAATTGACTCAGAAAGCATGCTGACGAGGGTGAGGACGGGCAGGCTTCGTGCGGAGTGGCTTGCTTCGCTTCGGAGGTCACGGGTGACAAGCATCGCCTGGATCTTTTCTCCGGGGCATGCCGGTGTGCTGGGAAATGAATAGGTGGACAGATTGGCTGGCTCTGCAGAATTTGGTGGAGTATTGATGCATGACGGGGCAGACGTGATTGCGGCCTTGTGGGAGCACGTGCACACCTCGGAGGAGCAAATGGATTGCCATGGTCTGGCAAGAATGAGACAGCGAGGAGTGACGAGAGGATCTGCCCGACGCTAAACGCTCAGAGGAAAGGCGAGACGGACATATAATCAGATTGCTACTGGTACTATTCGTGTTGGAACTCTTCGCTGGCTGCTGAGGATGGGGACGGAGCGCTTATGGGAATGTCCCGAATGTTGTGATGTCGATTCCTAAATCAATCAATCAATCAATCCCCCCCCCCCAGCATATACATCAGCATTCGGTGGCTAATAGTGCCAGTTCTGTGTTGGTTGACGAGGCCCCTCATTTTCCCGATGTACCTCTCGTGTCTGGCCGTGCCGATTCTTACTCCCAGGTCTTTTATCCTGGACAGCTATGTGGATTCACTGACGTCAAAAATCTCTGTTATCGACATATCTTTAAGGACGTTAATAACATCTGCACGAACCATGGACTGGCCATCTGCAGGGGGTGCAGAGCCAGCCAGTTTATCAGCTCGTTCATTTCCCTCGACTCACGCATGTCCCGGGACGACGATGAACGTGACTTTACGGACAACAGACTTCCGCAGCGACTCAGTCCACTGTCTACGTACAGATCCAGCTTCGAACTTCCCAATCATGCTCATTGAATCACTTAGTACACACACGTTGGTATAATGCTGTGATTAAAGCCATATGAAAGCATGTGTTATTGCCATCACCTCCATCGTCATGCTGCTCATAGTCAGGGAGTGGGCACCACTTGATTCTTGAACGGTCCGGCCCGCTGAACGGGCTGTGAATGCCCATGCAATTCTCTGCTTCTTTACAACAGATCCATCTGTATAGATGAGCACTTCGAGGCTATCTGAGTGTTCATAGATGAGCGCGTTGACCTCTGCATTGACAGCGGCGGGGTTCTGCTCTCTGCACCGTCTGTCGAGTGTGATAATGCAGGAGAAAGTGCAATTAAAAGCTGGAGGCATTGGCACCCATTCCTTGCCGGGGTTGATACTAGTAAGACTGCAGACCTGTCTGACGACATTTTCCGCCCGACCCATCCGTGATTTGCCCCTCTTTAGCCTATCATCCTTTTCTCTGAATATATCTTCATGCGGAGGGTGCCGCTCATTTACACTTATTATCAAGTATGCACGAGCTCTCCAGATCTTGATCCTGTGTTCCATTGTCGGGAAGTCAAGGAGGTATCTCATTGCTACACAGCTGGTGTTTCTCGTGCAGCCCAAAATGATGCGCATGGCTTCGTTTTGTACCTTTTCAAGCCTTCCAATCTGTATAGGGCTGACAGTGAGGATGGCCAGGGCATACTCGATGGGTGAAAGCACCAGTCCTTTAAACAGAAGTATTTGCAGTCTTTGCTCGATATTGGCAGTCGCCATGACTCTCATTGCTGACAAACCTTTTTGAGCTTTCGTTATGACATAATCGACATGATCTCAGGAAGACAGGCTACGATCAAGCCTCACGCCAAGATATGTCACTGAATGGGTTCTACTCAAAATACTCCCATCCATTCTCACTGCCGGCATATCTGTGTTCACAATATGGTTGTTTAGGGAGAGCCATGTAACCAATGCCTTTGCCGGGTTGACAAGGGCACCGGCATCAGCACACCATGAGGAAAATCGATCTAGAAACGGCCTACGTTTGACGTCGTTGTGTTAATTAAGAAAAGGCATATTTTAAAAGGCCAACGCTTCTTTTTCTCGTCTGATGAATTGATCAACTGCATAAATGGCCAACAGTACATATTGCCTGATGTATACATATGAGTCAGTCATCCTAAATCATAATTGAATGTCCTGGAAGATGATGTATATATGAAACTATGCCTCATTGACTGATTGTTGTAAGACGGCGAATATACAAGTCAACAATGACTATCTTAGCCAGTGATATTAACGGAGGCCCTGACTATGTTTTATTCCTACGTCATAATTACGATTTGTCAATCTAACGACGAATAGGTCGACGACAGTTGACTGAACATACTGGTTGGTGCACTGAGGGTACACACTGAACTATACCTGACCAATATGATCTAACTTCAAGCGGTCAAGTAATTGATACGTCAAGACTACCAGTGGAACAGTTGTCAACCTGTCACCATGTCTCAAGTAATTGATACTTCAAGAGTACCAGCTAAACAATTGTCAACAAGCCACGAGATCTCCTGATATTGATACTTGACAAGCTGTACCAACCAACTTGTCCCAAAGAGTTGACAAGTTCATGCCAACCGTAGGGGACCAGTATATTGACCAGGATCATCACTCACAACCGGGAGGAGGTGACCTGACGATTACAGGTGAAAGTGTCTGTGCCTCAAAACATACACAATGTGACCATATCTCGGACTTGTGATGACAACCTTGAGCATTCTATCTGCACTAGTCTGATTGGACTTCTGTCTATCTTGTAGGACAGTCATAGTATTGTGTTCTAATATCTGCCTTTTTAGTGTCCACTGTGGCTGCTTAAGAGCCTATTTTAGATTAGACTTTAGTGTTTTGAATTCTCACGTGTTTGGTCCATGTCAAGAGAGGGAGTAGAATTATTACTTAATACAAAGTATGTGTCCAAACGCCGCGAGGTCAACAGAATAGTTCTACCTTACATAGTCAGATAGGTCCTGTGAAAATTGTAAAGTAATATTTAGTCAACCCCACCCTTTTGTTACACTAGACACTTTGGGCCCGTCCGGGAACTTTTCTGGCTATTCATAGGTTATAGAAAGGTCTAACAACTATACTATCTATAACTTCTGCTTGGATACTTTGGCTATTGTGAGAATGACTCTGAAGACTGGGACAGACAGACCTACTGTGTGTTTTAAGTCATTTACTATATATATATATATATATATATATATATATATATATATATATATATATATATATATATATAATGTGTGTGTGTGTGTGTGTGTGTGTGTGTGTGTGTGTGTGTGTGTGTGTGTTGTGAAAGGTAAGTTAAACATATACACAGATGCAGGTCATAAAGCATTATGGTGTCAACTAGACCTGGCATTGCAAAGATTCAAGCCACAGCCGAGATATGGGCCTAGATGGTACAGAACTACAAAGATACATCCAAGGGGTCTAAAGAGACTAAGCAAGAGGAACGAGACAGAAGATAGGCTGAACTGGATCTCGAAGCTAAGAAGTTTGCCATGGAAGAGAAGAAGCTTGCAATGGAGGACAAAAAATCAGAGAGGGAACATGAAGCTCAGAAGTTGACATGGAGCAGAAGCCAGAAGACTAGAACATGATGACAAGAAAGAATAATGGGAACTTGAGTTATATATGAAAGAGTTAGAAGTGAAGGCTTATATCCCAAAGAAAGTGAAGGAGCAGTTGGGGGGGGGGGGGGTCTCCACTAACCAGCTCCCAGATCTTCGGCGGTAGTGCATATCTGCCAATGACGTTTTCCCTAACACCATTTGATGAAAAACGGGAACGCATTGACGACTTCTTGCATCGTTTCGCAGCTATGGGTGCGGCAGTTGGTCTGGATAATGGGAAGTAGAACCTGAAGCTTTCGCAGGGTTTTCAAGGGGCAGCATATGAAATCTACTCACGACTTCCACTAGGGTTAGAGAACAATGTTGACAGTCTTAAACAAGCTCTGTTGAAAAGGTTTAAGATGACTGCTTTCACTTATCATTTGAAGTTTAAAGCCGCCAAAAAAAGTGTATTTTGAAATGTTTTCCTCTTACACGGTGAGGTTAAAGTCCTGTCTGTTGAAGTGAATGGCTCTGGCGGGCTTCAAGAATGACTTATGAAAGTTCAGAGGAGCTAACGATCGTAGATGAGATGAAAACTCAGATGGCGAAGTCATTACAAACGTCCAGTAGTCTTGCAGTAGTCCTGCAGTAGTACTCCAGTGGTGCTCCAATAGTTCCCCAGCAGTGCTCCACTAGTGCTAAAGTAGTGCTCCAGTAGCGCTCCGGTAGTTCTCCTGTAGTACTGATTACTATAAGTCCTGATAAAGTCGCGGTGATGGCTATTATTAAATCTCAGAATTCCTACACCTCACTTCTGGCAATCTGTTTCTTGTGTTCTTCCCTCGCAATTATGTTTTTGTCAATGCCTACTAAGTCAGAACACGAGTCCATGGAGACAGACATCCACAAAAGTTAATTAAGCGTCTCGGTGAGCTCTCAATTACAGCAACACACACACACACACACACACACACACACACACACACACACACAAATCTGGACTTCTTTCTTAGACATCACTAGAACAACAGCGAAAAAGAAGAGGGAGAAGACAGTGATTATTCTTCTTCTGCGTTCATCGTTTTTTTTCGGATGTGATTGCGTTGTGCGTGTTTACAGCAGAGCTGCTTTCTTGCGCCGTTAGGCCGACACATCTTACTTCTGCGGGCATTTGTTGA
>OY992877.1:215515648-215885648 GCA_963921405.1 Cepaea hortensis | reverse complement strand
GCATCTAAGTAAGTAACCTACAGTAACTTCAAGGACCCGTTTAAAGGTCATGATCAGTATTGTGTATAAGTATGTTGTTTGTCCATCAAGAATGATGATGACCATTCATTTCATCCAGTGGGGTTGAAAGTATGGAGCCGTGAGTTCTAAGATGGCTGGTAAGGCCTATTTTGGCTCGAAATGTTCTTTGACAATGTGGGCAAAGAATGCTTGACGTTCCAGGAGGAAGATCTCCTGCAGTGGTTTTTCTGTCCAACCTTTTCTTCACAGCTCTTGCAGTCCTGGTTGCTTCACAAGTGACTGCACCCTTATGTAATGATGTACGCCACGAATTACGGTCTTTAGCAGCAGTCTCCCAGGTGTCAAAATAAATACCAAAAGCTTTCAGTGAGATTTTCAGTGTGATTAAAGCGTTTCCTCTGACCGCCTTGGGAGCGTTTGTCACAATGCAGCTCGCCGTAACAAATTTGTTTAGGGAGCCTGTGATCTGGCATACGAGTTAAGTGACCAGCCCAGCGAATTTGATTTTTCATTAGTACAGTGTGGATACTGGGCATGGACGCTCTTTCTAGAACTTCAGTGTCTTGGATCTTGTCTTGCCATTTAATCTTCAATAACTTCCTAAGGCAGACTGTGTGGAAGTGGTTTAATTTCCTAGCGTGTCGCTGATAAACAGTCCAGGTTTCACAAGCATATAGCTTGTGGATGATACAACTGCTTTGTAGACTTTCAGCTTTGTTTGCAGGCTTATTCCAGTTCTGTCCCATACATTCTTGTACAGTCTGCCAAAGGCCGCGCTGGCCTTGGAGATTCTTGCATTCACTTCGTCATCAATTGTGGCAGTTTGTGACACAGTGCTGCCAAGATAGGTGAATTTGTCCACAAAACTTAAGTCTATGACATTTCACCTTGATATTCGGCACAGTGTGATTATTCCCTGGAGCTGGCTGGTACATAACTACAGTCTTCTCCAAGTTGATATGAGCCCTGTGCCAACTTTGGGCTCAATATCAATTGTGTATATAGTGCCACACCCACGGCTGCACAACCAATCGACATTTCCATTGGTGGCGTGCTCAGTACCACGTCTGCCACCATTATTTCCTGGTACATCTTCTAATGCCGGCTTCCTGGCCTAGAGGTTAGCGACTTTTCTCCGTAATCTCGTATACTCTCGTAAGTAACGTGACGACGGTGAGAATCAGCGGTGGTTCGAATCGCATCGGTAACTTACGGGGTATGTGAGCCGGCCGCTCAGAAAGCAATGGCAAACTACTGAGCGTAATCTTGCCAAGAAATCAACAATCAGCTGAAAGATGCTGATGTTGACAGCAGTGTCCTGTAAAGGGTATGCAAACATTTATTTACATCTTCTAATCACTGGTATCATGAAGGCTAATAGACTACAATGGCTGGGGCATTTAGAAAGAATGGAAGATAATAGGGAAACAAAACTCGCTTACACTCAGGAAATAAATGACCGTAGACCCCGAGGTAGACCAAGAAGGCGGTGGAGAGATAATACATGTACAGACCTACAAGCACTTGGAATAAACGACTGGCAAGAGAAGGTCCACCAGAGAGACGAATGGAGACGGATTGTATTTGCAGCAAAGAACATCAATGGCTCGGAACGCTGAAGAAGAAGAAGAATAACCTTACTTCCTGGTACATCTTCTAATAATCTTACTTCCTGGTACATCTTCTAATAACCTTACTTACTGGTACATCTTCTAATACTAATAATCTTACTTCCTGGTACATCTTCTAATAATCTTACTTCCTGTTACATCTTCTAATAATCTTACTTCCTGGTACATCTTCTAATAATCTTACTTCCTGGTACATCTTCTAATAATCTTACTTCCTGGTACATCTTCTAATAATCTTACTTCCTGGTACATCTTCTAATAACCTTACTTCCTGGTACATCTTCTAATAATCTTACTTACTGGTACATCGTCTAATAACCTTACTTCCTGGTACATCTTCTAATAACCTTACTTCCTGGTACATCTTCTAATAATCTTACTTCCTGGTACATCTTCTAATAACCTTACTTACTGGTACATCTTCTAATAATCTTACTTCCTGGTACATCTTCTAATAACCTTACTTCCTGGTACATCTTCTAATAACCTTACTTCCTGGTACATCTTCTAATAACCTTACTTCCTGGTACATCTTCTAATAACCTTACTTCCTGGTACATCTTCTAATACCCAAGTTAGAACGAGTTGGCCTAGAAACCCTGGTTATTTTTTTGTAAATTCTGCATCGACGTGGGTTGAAATACACGATCTCCGGGCCAGCAGGCTCGCCTGCTAGCCATTGTACCACTGTACCAGCCGGGCTGCAGTTATAACTAAGTACTGGCAGAACTAAGGTAACAAATAATTATGACAATAACACTTTCAAGGCACAGAATTTACTGCTTGCTTGCTTGTGTTCGTTGGCTTGAGCTCCAACGTGAAGTCCTGTATGTCGGATGAAGGCATCCTGCTGTCCAACATCAGTGTGATGTCATACAGGACCTGAGGTTTGCGTGAGTATCCGTTGTCCCATGTCTGGCTTATTGGTGTGCAGACTGGTGGTTCCTCGCCGTACAGGCAGACACTCTCCGACTTCGGAGGAGCAGAGTTTACTATGTGCATTGTTAAATCTATATTGCTTTAAACTATAAGAGAATTACTTACAACAGCGAATTAAGCTATGAGAGAAATACAACAGTTAATAAAGTTATAAGATAAATACAACAGCGAATACAACTGTAAGAGAAGTACAATAGTGAATAAAACTATAGGAGGAATACCCACAACAGTGAATAAAACTATAAGAGAAGTTCAACAGCGAATATTACTATACTAGATATACAGCAGCGAATAAAACTAGAAGAGAATTACTTACAAGAACAAATGAAACTATAATAAAAGTACTTACAAGAACAAATAAACCGAAGAGAAATACTTGCAAGAACAAATAAAACTAAGAGAAGTACTTACAAGAACAAAGAAAATAAAGAGAATAGTTTACAAGAACTGGTAAAACTGTAAGAGAAGTACTTACAAGAATAAATAAAACGGTATGAGAAGTACTTAAAATAACAAATAAAACTGTAAGAGAAGTACTTACAAGAAGGAATAAAACGGTATGAGAAGTACTTAAAATAACAAATAAAACTGTAAGAGAAGTACTTACAAGAAGGAATAAAACGGTATGAGAAGTACTTAAAATAACAAATAAAACGGTAAGAGAAGTACTTACAAGAACAAATAAACCGGCAGGAGAAGTACTTCAAAGAACAAATTCACTGGTAGCAATTTTGGTCAATATTTAAAAATTGGGTTTTTACTTATGAAATCATACCAGTTAGATAGAGCTTGACGAGACGAATCCAACGGTATCTCAACGAAGACTGTACGTTGATTTTAAGCGGAGTTATGAATTATATGGTGACGTAATTTAATACCAGGAAGTCCAATGAAGAATTAACTGATAAGTCAGGATTTATCGCGGCCCTAAGATTGGAAACTTGAGAAATTCTGCCTTCTATTAACGTGGCTTGTTTATTTTTAAACGGACAACATTGTGCTATATATCATTGCGTCCGGGGCGGCGAGGCCTAACTTGACGTATTATTCATTTTTTTTTTATAGGATGTGCCCTGACCTAATTAACAATTTAAAATGGCCGCCAACTGTTTATTATTTGCCTTCTATTAACGTGGCTTGTTTATTTTTAAACGGACAACATTGTGCTATATATCATTGCGTCCGGGGCGGCAAGGCCTAACTTGACGTATTATTCATTTTTTTTATAGGATGTGCCCTGACCTAATTAACAATTTAAAATGGCCGCCAACTGTTTATTATATGCCTTCTATTAACGTGGCTTGTTTATTTTTAAACGGACAACATTGTGCCATATATCATTGCGTCCGGGGCGGCGAGGCCTAACTTGACGTATTATTCATTTTTTTTATAGGATGTGCCCTGACCTAATTAACAATTTAAAATGGCCGCCAACTGTTTATTATATGCCTTCTATTAACGTGGCTTGTTTATTTTTAAACGGACAACATTGTGCCATATATCATTGCGTCCGGGGCGGCGAGGCCTAACTTGACGTATTATTCATTTTTTTTATAGGATGTGCCCTGACCTAATTAACAATTTAAAATGGCCGCCAACTGTTTATTATTTGCCTTCTATTAACGTGGCTTGTTTATTTTTAAACGGACAACGTTGTGCCATATATCATTGCGTCCGGGGCTGCGAGGCCTACCTTGACGTATGTTTTATTTTTCGATAGGATTTGCCGTGACCTAATTAATAATTTAAAATGGCCGCCCTTGTTATTTGTAAACGGACAATGTTGCGCCATATATCATTGCGTCCGGGGCTGCGAGGCCTACCTTGACGTATTTTTCTTTTTTTCGATAGGATTTGCCGTGACCTAATTAATAATTTAAAATGGCCGCCCTTGTTATTTGTAAACGGACAACGTTGTGCCATATATCATTGCGTCCGGGGCGGCGAGGCCTACCTTGACGTATTATTTTTTTTTTTTTAGGATGTGCCCGGACCTAATTAACAGTGTAGTCACTGGAGGGTCTTCTCCGTGATTATTTATTGTATTTTGTGTAGGCATTTGTATTTTGTTATTCTTTTATTTAAGCTTCATTACTCTGTGTAATTTTATATTTTTTATATTTTCAGATTTCTGCAGTATGTACCTGACGAGATGCAGCGAAATATGCCAGGCAATAAATCGTGCAATCTATTGTTTGTGTCTTCGTTATTCAAATATATAGAAACTCACCACAGGAAGGTGTGCACCTGAATTGTTTTATCAAATTGACACAGGCTGTGGCAAAGGTGTGACAGGCAGAATCTTGAATGTCACAGGAAATGGTTCAAGAAAGAGTGTTTACAAAATACCAGCCAGGGTACACAACCTGTATTTTGGTAATAAGTTAGGTAATATGGATGTAAATTCTCGTGTGGTCTTGAAGATGTATTTTTTATTACCATTTGATTTTGAGATTTGACTTGTTGAGTTTTCTTAATAGATAAATAATTTATTGTTAGTCCATAAAAGTGACTAACAATGGATAGGATATATGTAAAAATGATTTCTTTTGTTTCATCATGTATGTCATATTATTTTGAATAATGTCTTTCTTTAAATTGGTTGATTACCTTTATTTGATATGAGGGGAAAGAAAATTTGTCTTCAAAACGTTGGGGGGTATGATATCCTGTTTTGACTTCGTTTTGGTTGGCTCATGAATTATGATTTTAGTTGAATTGTCTTGTGTATTGAATAGTATTTACCCTTGTTTACAAATAAGTTGAAAATTGTTAAAAAATTTTTGTTCACAGTTATTGTTTTGTTTAGAATAAAGAGTAATAAGACGGGGCTTTATTTACAACCCTTCGTTCAGAAAATAGTTAACAAGTGACTGAGGACTAGAAGAGAGACACATTCTCCTTATGAGTAATAAGTTGTAGTAAACATGAGTACCACAAACTTTGGCCTTGTGCTGGTAAAAAGGCTGCTGCGCCAATCAGCGTTAATGTTTTAGCATAGGGAGGTTAATTACATAGTGGCTATGTTACATAGTGCAATGAGGATGATCTGTCGACTAACTAACTGTAGCTATTTTGGTCAATATTTAAAAATTGGGTTTAAAAATTGTGGTGATATTGACAGATGCAAAATCCGTAATAGAGGCGCTTCTGTCTGGGAAATTGCCAGTTCTGAGGACACTACTTTCTGAACTTAGCAGTCATCGTAAGATCACCATACAGTGGATACCATCCCACTGTGGAGTACCCGGGAACGACAGAGCTGATCGATTGGCTAAGGAAGGAGCACAAGAAGAACAACCAGATGTGCCTATTACATACCACCAAAAGAAAAGAATGATCAAATCAGTCAGAAGGCCACCAAACCTTACTCAAGACGACTACCACGTTATGGACAGACCAGAACAGGTCATTCTTCTGCGCCTCAGAACAGGACACAATAGGTTACGCAACCACATGTATGCAAAATTCAAGATTGGTGACTCAGTCATGTGCACATGTGGTTTGGCGTCGCAGACAGCAGAGCACATACTCCAGGACTGCCCAAACTACAACATATCCAGGCGAACCTTCTGGCCTAGAGAGACAACAGTGGAAGATAAACTCTATGGACCGTCAAGTGAACTAAACAAGACTGTTAGATTCATACAAGAGGCAACATTGCAGTTATAAACATAATTTAGGCGAACGAGAAGAAGAAGAAGAAGAAGAAGAAGAAGAAGAAGAAGAAGAAGAAGAAGAAGAAGAAGAAGAAGAAGAAAGAGTGTCACAAGTGATGGCGATTCTTTGGTTAATTGCTTTTTGTGTTTCACAACTAATTTTTTTAATATATTAAATTATTAGTAAGAGTACTTTCCTGTATTAGCATGCCTGGTTCGTTGGCATGAACGAGACTCCTCACTTCTCTCAGGTGTATAACGCAGGTGTATAATATCATTTAGTATTAGGATCCAGAACACCAAAGACCGAGATTTGTGGAAAGCCATGAACGCCTACGCCAGCCGGCACTTGATGATGATTATTATTAGTATTTGCATATACAGAAAATATTTTAAAATGGGGTTTCTACTTATGATTTGGTAACAGGAAAGTAAAGGTAATATTCCTCTTTCGATAGAATGTCGAGAGGAATGAGAGGATCAACTTCATTGCACCAGGTTTGCTCAGTTTCTTTCCACACAGCGGCCTGGCGAAAGCATCGTACAAAGCACAAGAGTCTCAGAGTCTCTGACAAAGATGCACTTCACTTATAAGACTTTTTCTTATGATGTGCTGTGACCTAATTGCTAGTTAAAAATAGCTGCATATTTATTATATTAATTAAATGTCATGTGAAATGTTCGTCATTAGTGAAAGAACAATTCATGAAAATGTATCATATTGTCTTAATGTACTAACTGCATTGCGACAGCTTTCTTTTGTTGATTAAATATTATAAACATTAATGTAAGTAACTAAGTTTGTGACTGTTGCACAAATTAAGCAGCAGTTAATTAATTATTAAGATATTAAATAATAAAAAAATTAAAATATTAAATAATTAACTGTTCACTAAAAATTGATTTCTATTTCTACTTCTGCTCTACAATTACAGCACACTGTTCTGTATCTAATTGTCAGCAACTAATAATTAAATACTAACTTATTTAAAACATATAACTTATTTTACAGTACTGAGTACTGTATTTAAATTTAAATAAGTGCTGCAGCGCAGCTTAGAAAAAAGTACTCCTTACTTAACTGTAACACCTTACAAGTTTACAGACGGGTCTGAAAACTGGCTTTCAAAATTATTATCAGTCATGTAAAATGCTGAAATATTAATTAGTAATTAAACTGAGGGTTCAAATTATAAAATAATCAAAGGATCACCTATAATACTAATAGCATAATAGTATTACTATACTATAGCGTGGATGTCGCCGCAGATAGAATTTTGCAAAGTGGATGCGCTATTCAGAGGAGTCTATTCATTCTCAATACAATGTTGTTTGTCCATCAAGAATGATGATAACCATTCATTTCATCCAGTGGGGTTGAAGGTATGGAGTCGTGGGTTCTAAGATGGCTGATCTGGCTATGCTGCTTTGTTGTTTGCTAAAAAAAAACATTTCCTATCGAAGGACGAATAGGGGGATGTTGCAACTCGGCACATTTATGTAAAATTTAACGGGGAACTCAAAAATGCAAAAAAAATTTAACATTTCTTTATGCTACAAGGAGTTATGTGACAAATTACCTTACTAATCGTGAAGAGAACAAAATAAAAATAAATTACAATCCTGACAAATCGTTTTCTCGGTGTAATAAATTCGCGCTTAGCTAGCAGACGCAATGCTAAATATATGAGAATAAGTTCCCCTTTCATCGTACACACTGCTTTCGCTTTTTTTTGGTCTCATAGCAGCACATGTCCAACCGCAAGTGATCGTTCGATGACGCAGATAAAAGTCCGCGAAACTACACAAAAAAAAGTGAAGAGCTAAAAAAAGGGCGATAATTCTGAAATAGCTACGACAAGTGTAAGAGAAGTACTCACAAGAACAAATACAAGTGTAAGAGAAGTACTTACAACAGCGAGCAATGTGAGGCAATCCAGACACGCGGCTAGACCTCCAGCTCTGGCTGACGACTGAGGCTGTGCGCTGTGAATTACACAACCATTGACCGTCAACGGGCGAGATTACGTGAGAGGTAGAGGTGGTTGTAGTAGCTGTATCAGTGGTGGTAGTGGTGGTGGTAGCAGTAGTGTTTATATTATTTGTAGTAGTAGTAACAGCAGCAGCAAACAACAAACAGGATGTGCCGTGTATTATTTACTGTACACACGTGTGGCTTCACAATGAATCATGTCGTTTAAGAGAACGTATTCCGCTAGACATGTGATGTCAGATCTGTTGGGGTACAAGTCAGGCACTCATTGTTCATCATCATCAGCATGTGTCCTGACTGATGTAGGCGTTGATGTCTCTCCACAGATCTCGGTCGTTGGTGTTCTGAATCAAATCTGTTAAGGATTTCCACCCATGCAGTCGTCTCAGGGCATCCGTTATGATTTCCCTCTTGCCTGCCCCCGCCCCTCCCACCACTGATCTGTCTACACCACGGTGTTCTGCGCCCCCCCCCCCCACCCCCCGCCCCTCCCACCGCTGATCTGTCTGCACCATTGTGTTTTCCCTTGTCTCTCTTCTCATTATATGCCAAACGAACAGTCTTATCATCATCAAGTACCTTGCCGGCTGGCATGGGCGATCATGCTTCTCCACAAATTGCGATCTCCAATGGCATGGGTCAATGCATTATTTGACCCCCTTCCCTGTCATGACACAAGACTGTCCAGAATTTTCTCTTCCTGTATTCCTCTATCTCTCTTTCCACAAATCTTTCAGGTTGTCACAACATGTTCCAGTTTTTTGTCTTCTCTGTTTAATAGTTTGCATATAATGTTCTACTTGCATTAGGCTCTCCCGGAAATCGCTATTAGTTACTCTGGCAGTCCCAGGTATTCTCAATAAACAACATTTGGTGGTCTCCAAGGCCGCCGCCGCCTCCATGTCAGTTCAAAACAGAACTATCACCTGCAAGAAAGTCCGCCGATGGAAGGCTGCTCTTGTGTGTGGACACCAATGCTGGACACTGAACAATGAGATGGTGTAGACACTGGAGGTAGAGGAGATGTAATTGTTGATAATAATGTTGAGATTAATAGTGAGAATAATATTGAGAATAATGGTGAGAATAATGTTGAGAATAATATTGAGAGTTGATAATAATGTTGAGAATAATACTGAGAGTTGAGAATAATGTTGAGAGTTCAGAATAACGTTGAGAATAATATTGAGATGTAATAATAATGTTGAGAATAACGTTGAGAATAATGTTGAGAGTTGAAAATAATTGTTAGAATAATGTTAAGAATAATGCTGGGAGTTTAGAACAATGTTGAGAATAATGTTGAGAATAATATTGAGAGTTGAGAATAATGTTGAGAATAGTACTGAAAATAATATTGATAATAATATTGAAAGCTGAGAATAATGTTGAGGATAATGTTGAGAGTTGAGAATAATGTTTAGAATAATGTTAAGAATAATATTTAGAGTTGAGAATAATGTTGAGAATAATGTTGAGAGTAATATCGAGAGTTGAGGATAATGTTGAGAATAAGTTGGAAAATAATACTGAGTTGAGAATAATGTATTGATAATAAAATTGGGAATAATATTAAAAGTTGAGAATAATATTGAAAATAGTGTTGAGACTCACGTTGAGAATTATGCTAAGAATAATATTGAGAGTTGAGAACAATGTTGAGAATAATGTTGAGAATAATGTTGAAAGTAATGTTGAGAACAATGTTGAGAATATCACTGACAGTGAAGAATACTTTAAATTAGCCTCATGTGATGAAATATTAGCGTTTATATGTGTGTGTGGGAGGGGGAATAGCCTATTACGGGGAGAGTGAGGGTTTGCTTTATGCGGGGTGAGGATTACGGGGGTGGGGCCAGGAGGCGACAATTAACCGTATGCAAGGGGAAATATGCCTTATGTGGGAGAAAATTAGCCTCATGTGGGGGAGGGGGGATGGACCTTATGTAGGGGGAATTAGCCTTTTGTGGGGAGAAGAAACACGTCAGTTGGGCTTCAGCAACGACTTCTAGTTCAGAAAACAATGGCAAATTACTTAAAGTAAAATTGCTTACAAAATCAACTTGGGTTTGGGGTGCTCGAAACGAGCTGCAAAGGACACCTGATGTTTTATTGTGGGAAAATAGCGGGCAGGAGAGGCCGGTGAAAGCGACACACGTGATGTTTTAATGTGGGAAAATAGCGGACAGGAGAACGAACGAACGAACGAACGAACGAACGCGGAGAGGAGGGTGAAGGCAGGACATGCGATGTTTTCTTGTGGGAAAATAGCGGGCAGGAGAGGATGGCGAAGGCAGAGCACGTGATGTTTTAATGTGGGAAAATAGCGAGCAGGAGAGGAGTGTGAAAGTGAGACATGATGTGTGGACAGCTCACAGCGCTAGACGGAGGAGGGGGGAGGGGAGGATAGGATCAGCAGCATCACCATCGGCCACACATCAGATGACAAAGGCGTGGAGGGTCATGCTAGCCGATGTCTGCTCCAGATCAGGCAAGTGAACTATAATAGTTTTAGGATTCACTGTCGGCTGGAATGTCTTAACGCTGTGTTTGTTTCTCTCTCCCTCTCTCGCTCTCTCTCTCTCTCTCTCTCTCTCTCTCTCTCTCTCTCTCTCTCTGTGTGTGTGTGTGTGTGTGTGAATATGAGCGTATGTGCGTGTTTGTGAGTGTGATTGAGTGTGTGTGAAAGAGTGTGAGAGAGTTTATTTATAAGTTTGAGTGAGTGTGAGTGTAAGTGTGTGTGTGATAGTGTGTGTTAAAGAGATAAAGTGAAGAGATAATGCACTAAAAAACAGTATATAGCCACTCAGTAAACAACGTGATAAATAACTCACCCACCGCGACAAAGTCACACTGTTTGTTTTTAAACTTGTACAGACAACACAATATTAATGCAATCACAACAAGAAACCTGGTTACAGAATCTAATATGAAAATGAGGAGGTCTGTTCGTTCCAGAAAAAATGCAGTCTATTAGGGTGAATATAGGTTACAGAAACTAGAACTTAAGAACACCGTGAATCAAAAAGACACCTGTGAGTGTCATAGTTCTGTATTCTCGTGTTTAAACCAAGTGTAATCTGTCCATTGGCAATGACAGCTGTTATCAGGGTAGCCTGACAAATGTTGTTCTTCCCCTTGTTCTTTTTCCCTCAATCTTGTCAGTTGTGTTACATCACCATGGACATAATTTTCAAAAATCAATCACTCTACTTCTGTAAAAGTTGCTAAAGAGTGAGGACATAGTGCAAAGACACCTGATTGCGGAAATCAAGCGCAAACTACCACATTTTATATCCCAGAAGCTCATCACGACAGACGCAAGTGACGCGGGGCGATAAAAATACACGGCATGAACATACATGATTCGAAAGAAGTAGCGAAGATTTGAGTTAATCCCAGGCCCATTGTGATGAGATCGACGGTCTGTGAATGGCTTGTTACATGATGATGATGATAATGATGAGGATATGGTGATGCTCGTGATTGTTATTATTGTGGTTATGCTAATGATGACTGTGGTTGTGGTAGTGATGATTGTGGTGCTGATGGTGATGGCTGTCAATGTAGCAGTGGCCATGATGACAACAGCAATAAAACATTGTGTCAGCAGGCCTTTAGACAGCTGCCCTGGTAAATTGTTAGAAAAGAACACATACCCACGGGTAGATAGAGATCGCAACCTTGAATGGAATCTGTCTAGAGGAGGCGAACCTGACACACATGCATGCCTAGGTGGACACACTGGCCTTTGAGGTGGAGAACCAGGTATGACGTACTTCTCTCGACAGAGGAACAAAGAATGGGAAGAAGAAACATATATTACCTGTCATCGCTAGATCCATACTGCCATATGACAAGACAAACGACGGCAAGGAGCGCGATCAGACTGGCCAAAAGTCGCCCAAGAGCCCAACTGTCACCTTTGATTTTCGGGAAATGAGTTAACCAAATCAGTAATGGATGCATGTCCAGAGAGAGGCCGTCTGGTAGAGTGTGTCCATTAGACGTCCAGATTGGTGGAGTATCTTCGCCCGCTGAAAAAGGTCTTGTCTGGAAATAAATCTGAACAAACGCCGAAGAAAGAGAGCAATAATTGTATCGTTGTCATTTCCATACAGTTGAGTACTGAAAACGTCACGGGTTTGTGTGCTTCGCCACAAACATGGCTGCCAGTTTCCGGGGCAGAGCCTCTAGAAACGGTTGCAGTGGTTGCAAAAGTAGTGCTGGAGTAAAGAGACAATGTATCACTGGTGTTACTTCCTTACATAGCGCAAGAGTAAAGAGACATTATAGTATTATCGTTCCTTCCTTTCTAACGTAGTCCTGGAGTAAAGAGACAATGTATCACTTTTGTTCCTTCCTTCCTTACATAGAGCTACAGTAGTGCTGGAGTAAAGACACATTGAAGGACGTGTTCCTTTCGTTGTTCCTTACGATGAGCTGGAGTAAATAGAGAATGTAGTGTTGTTCCTGTATTCCTTACGTAGAACTGAAGAATGTAGACAATGTTGCACTGTTGTTCCTTCTCTTCCTTCCTTCCGTAATTAGTGCGAGAGAGATTCAAGAACATCATCATTGGTATACCGAATTGGCAGGCAATAAATGACACCTTGGTGACTGGAGATACATCTATTGTCGAATCCTCTTCTTTGTGACTGTAGGAGGGAGGAACAGAGGAAGGAACTGTTGGATTGAGGAACAGTGGATGGAACTGTTGGAGTGAGAAACAGAGGAAGGAACTGTTGGAGTGAGAAACAGAGGAAGGAATTGTTGGAGTGAGAAACAGAGGAAGGAACTGTTGGGGTGAAAAACAGAGGAAGGAACTGTTGGAATGAGGAACAAAGGAAGGAACTGTTGGAATGAGGAACAGAGGAAGGAACTGTTGGAATGAGGAACAGAGAAAGAGACTGTTGGAATTAGTAAATGAGGAAGAAACTGCTGCCGCTAGGTATAGAGTATGGAACGCTTGGTTCTGGGAATAAAATATGGAATTGTTTGTCTTTGTGGGGGGGGGGGGGGGGGAAGAGAGAGAGAGAGAGAGAGAGAGAGAGAGAGAGAGAGAGAGAGAGAGAAAGAGAGAGAGAGAGAGAGAGAGAGAGAGAGAGAGAGAGAGAGAGAGAGAGACTGGAACTGCTGGTACTCGGAATACGATATAGAATATTTTGTGTTCTAGAAATAGTGTATGGAACCGTTAGCACTAGCAATAGAATATGGGATTGTTGACACTGGAATAGAGTATGGGATTATTGACACTTGAATAGAGTATGGGATTGTTGGCGCTGGAATAGAGTATGGGATTGTTGACGCTGGAATAGAGTATGGGATTGTTGGCGCTGGAATAGAGTATGGGATTGTTGACGCTGGAATAGAGTATGGGATTGTTGACGCTGGAATAGAGTATGGGGTTGTTGGCGCTGGAATAGAGTATGGGATTGTTGACGCTGGAATAGAGTATGGGATTGTTGACACTGGAATAGAGTATGGGATTGTTGACGCTGGAATAGAGTATGGGATTGTTGGCGTTAGAATAGAGTATGGGATTGTTGGCGCTGGAATATAGTATGGGATTGTTGACGCTGGAATAGAGTATGGGATTGTTGGCGCTGGAATAGAGTATGAGATTGGTGACGCTGGAATAGAGTATGGGATTGTTGACGCTGGAATAGAGTATGAGATTGGTGACGCTGGAATAGAGTATGGGATTGGTGACGCTGGAATAGAGTATGGGATTGGTGACGCTGGAATAGAGTATGGGATTGTTGACGCTGGAATAAAGTATGGGATTGTTGACGCTGGAATAGAGTATGGGATTGGTGACGCTGGAATAGAGTATGGGATTGTTGACGCTGGAATATAGAATAGGATTGTTGACGCTGGAATAGAGTATGGGATTGTTGACGCTGGAATAGAGTATGGGATTGGTGACGCTGGAATAGAGTATGGGATTGTTGACGCTGGAATAGAGTATGGGATTGTTGGCGCTGGAATAGAGTATGGGATTGTTGGCGCTGGAATAGAGTATGGGATTGTTGACGCTGGAATAGAGTATGGGATTGTTGACGCTGGAATAGAATATGGGATTGTTGGTGCTGGAATAGAGTATGGGATTGTTGACGCTGGAACAGAGTATGGGATTGTTGGCGCTGGAATAGAGTATGGGATTGTTGACGCTCGAATAGAGTATGGGATTGTTGACGCTGGAATAGAGTATGGGATTGTTGGCGCTGGAATAGAGTATGGGATTGGGATTGTTGGCGCTGGAATAGAGTATGGGATTGGGATTGTTGACGCTGGAATAGAATATGGGATTGTTGGTGCTGGAATAGAGTATGGGATTGTTGACGCTGGAATAGAGTATGGGATTGTTGGCGCTGGAATAGAGTATGGGATTGTTGACGCTGGAATAGAGTATGGGATTGTTGACGCTGGAATAGAGTATGTTATTGTTGGCGCTGGAATAGAGTATGGGATTGTTGACGCTGGAATAGAGTACTGAACTCTTGTTGTTGGGAACAGAACAAGTAATTATTAATTGTGGAAATAAATTATGTAATTGTTGGCACTAGGAATAGAGTATGGGATCGTTGACTCTGTGAATAGAATATATAATTGTTGGAGTTAGGAATAAAATATGGAACTTTTGTTGCTGGGAATAGAATATTGAATTGTTAGCGCTAGGAATAGAGTAAGGAATTATTGGTGGTGGGAATAAATTATAGAGTTGTTGGTGTTAGGAATAGAGTATGAAATTGTTGGCCCTGGGAATTGAGTAGGGCATTGTTAGTGCTGGAAATAGAGAAAGAAACTGTTGGCGCTGGAAATAGAGAAAGAAACTGTTGGCGCTGGAAAGAGTATGGAACTGCTAGAGCTTAGGACATACTAGCTGAGAAAGGGAGATCAGAAGTGTTGGCGCTGGGAAGAGAGTATGAATGGTGGTAATGAAAGTAGCTGTGGACGGATCCGACGTGGAGCTAACCAACTGACAATTGAAACAATCAGCACCCATTCCTGTCTATTTCTGTTGGGAGAGTGCGAGCCCGTAAGGTCCTGTCCCAAGTGATGTGGTATCGATCATTCATCATAAATCAAAAATAAGTCATAATAACCCCTGTACACTTATTTATTATCTATATGGTGCTCACTCAAAATGTGTATAAACCGATCGGCACTGGATGGGTTGGTTATTCAAAATCAGGTCAGCCGCCTTTACTTCCAGCAACATTTCCTGGTACCCATTTCAGGCTAGGTAGACGCTGGAACCCAAGTCATTTTTTCCCGAGAGATTTGTCTTCATTGCACGTGGTTTTACCTCATATGGCTCGGTCACTCTCCGAATAACGGCAAGCCGCCTGCCGAGAGCATCACACAAAGCACAAACTCCAACGATGACCCAGATAGCTTCACACAAGCGCAAATTGCAACGCTCCAAGGATGACAACCAGGAATCTCATGAAAAACTGCTCAAACGATCTGAACGAGGGCAGTCCGAACACGAGCCCTGGACCAACATAACGCCAAGCAGACGACATAACCTGTTGGCCGTGGGGATCACTGTCCCCCACATAAAATGTTGATATGGCGATGTGGGGATCACTGTCCCCCACATAAAATGTTGATATGGCGACGTGGGGATTACTGACCCCCACATAAAATGTTGATATGGCGACGTGGGGATTACTGTCCCCCACAAAAAATGTTGATATGGCGACGTGGGGATCACTGTCCCCCACATAAAATGTTGATATGGCGATGTGGGGATCACTGTCCCCCACATAAAATGTTGATATGGCGACGTGGGGATTACTGACCCCCACATAAAATGTTGATATGGCGACGTGGGGATTACTGTCCCCCACATAAAATGTTGATATGGCGACGTGGGGATCACTGTCCCCCACATAAAATGTTGATATGGCGACGTGGGGATCACTGTCCCCCACATAAAATGTTGATATGGCGACGTGGGGATCACTGTCCCCCACATAAAATGTTGATATGGCGACGTGGGGATTACTGTCCCCCACATAAAATGTGTACATTTCCACAGCTTTACCGCAGTTCCATTAATGTTACTCACACTTTAAATAAATTGAAATATAGTAGATGAAATGGTTCGCCATCTCGTTAGAATGTAACACCATCAGTTACCTAATTGGCGCTACATCAAAGATCTGATACGAGAGCAAGAGGACGCCCGAAAATAAAACTGATTGACAACATGAAAGCCTGTACAATCACACGGAATAACACTATTCAGTGCCACGCATTTCTTCCCACGACGCTTGACGGCAAACGTGGAAGATGATGATGATACATTTTAAAAGAACGAAAGACAACGAGAAGAACTAATAACCACGTGTTATTATGCCCTGACCTTGTATAGGTGTGGACCCGGCAGCATTTCACGTCTTAAGACAGTGTCTATAAGAGATGACATAACGCTGAATTCACGGCAATGTTCTCGTATTTTCGGAATCACTCCGCTCTGTAAAACTTGATGGAGTGTTGATGCATGACAAGGCAGACGTGGTTGCGGCCTTTTGGGAGCACGTGTACAACTCGGAGGAGCAAATGGATCACCATGGTCTGGCAAGAATGCGACAGCGAGGGGTGACGAGGGGATCTGGCCGACGATCAACGCTCAGAGGAAAGGCGAAACGGACATATAATCAGAATGCTACTGGTACTATTGGTGTTGGAACTCTTCGCTGGCTGCTGAGAATGGGGACGGAGCGCTTATGGGAATGCCCCGAATGCTGTGATGTCGGTTCCTAAATGATTGATTGATTGATTGATTTAGGAACCGACATCACAGCATTCGGGACATTCCCATAAGCGCTCCGTCCCCATCCTCAGCAGCCAGCGAAGAGTTCCAACACTAATAGTTCCAGTAGCAATCTGATTATATGTCCGTCTCGCCTTTACTCTGAGCGTCGAGCATCGGCCAGATCCCCTCGTCACACCTCGCTGTCTCATTCTTACCAGACTATGGTGATCCATTTGCTCCTCCGAGGTGTACACGTGCTCCCACAAGGCCGCAACCACATCTGTTTTGTCATACATCAATACTCCACCAAGTTTTGCCGAGCCAGCCAATCTGTCCGCCTGTTCATTCCCCAGCACACCGGCATGCCCAGGAGAAAAGATCCAGGTGATGCCTGCTACACGTGACCTCCGAAGCGAAGCAAGCCACTCTGCACGAAGCTTGCCTGTTCTCACCCTCCTCAGCATGCTTTCTGAGTCAGTAACAATCACAATGTGTGTATGTATCGTGTTCTCTATCCAGCGGAAAGCTGCACTGACCGCCTCCACCTCCATTTTTAAGCTAGATGTAGTATCATCATACGCCAGGCTCTCCTGCACCAAACGCCGACCATTAGTCTTTGCCAAGAACCCCCAGGCACTTCTCCTACCTCTCAACGCCGACCCATCCGTGTAGATAATCACATCACCCGGGCGAGAATTTTCCTGAATTATTTGCTGAATTTCCACTTCCGTGGCCCCTGCTGGCCACTCCCTGCACTCCCGGCTCAATGTGATTATAACCCTGCACAGGTTTGACTGCTCGGCTGGCACTCTGACCCACTCCTCTCCTCGTCTGATGTTCTCCAAGGGGCACACCTGTCTGATCGTATCCTCCGCCTGAGCCATCCATGATTTCCCTCTTATCAGTCTCTGACCCTTAACTACGTCCAGCGCCTCATGCAACGGGTGATCTGTGTCTGCAGCTACTCTGAGGTATGCCTTCGCTTGCATCACCTTGTGCCTACCAGCAACAGTAGGCAGACCAAAGATGTAACGCATACACACTACTGGAGTGTCTCTGGTGCATCCCAGAATGACCCGCATAGCTTCATTCTGTATGCGCTCTAATTTCACCAGCTGACTCTTTGATACAGTGAGAAGTCCTAGTCCATAATCAATCACTGAGAGGATCAAGTGCTGGTATAGTGTGAAGAGCATTCTCTGCTCTGTGTCCATTGCAGCCATAGTTTTAAGTGCATTGAGTCCCTTTTGAGATCTTGTCACAACCGTCTCCACATGGTCCTTGAAGGACAGACTCCTGTCAAATGTGATTCCCAGATACTTCAGTTTGTTCTCTCTGTTGACGCTTCTGCCATCTATCATGAGGCTTGGGACATCATCTTTCACAATCCTGTTGTCCAGAGAGCACCATAACACAGCCGCCTTTTCCGGGTTGATAACAGCACTCATTTCAGTGCACCAGTCAATCACTTTGTCCACTGTCACCTGTAGCTCCTGGGCTGTTTGATCCCTATTTCTCCCCTGCCTGTATGCAAGAATATCATCTGCAAATGTTAGAATCCTTCCAACCCCTGGTGCTTCTAGGTATGCAATCTTGCTCGTATACACATTAAAGAGCACCGGTGAGATTGCAGATCCCTGTGGCAGTCCCGGGGTTAAAATATGTGGCTCTGAGGTCCATGCACCCAGACGGAGAGCAACCCGACGAGAATGAAGGACGGCTGCTATCCAGTTCACCAACCAGGGATTGACCCCCTTCTCCATAAGTGCAGTCATCAAAATATCATAGCGAACTCTATTGTACGCATCCTCGAGATCAAGCGCTGCCGGCATCGTTTCCTGTCTACTCTGGAACCCCTCATAAACGTCAAAGGCAAAGGTGGCTGCATTTGACCAGGTATCTTTTCTTGGCCTGTAGCTCCCCAGGCCTCTTGGAAGAAGCTTCCCCCTTTCCACAAAATCCTGCAGCTTAACAGCGACTATCTTCTCTAAAACCTTCCCGAATGTATTTTGAAGGGTGATGATCCTAAAGCCGCTAAGCTTTGAATGATCCTTGAATGGTTTTGGGAGAGGGATGAGATAGCTATGCAACCAATCCTGCGGTACTGACGCTGTCCTAATGCTCTGATTAAAGCAGCCGGCCATCTCCTTCAGGTCTACATCGCTCAAAGCCTTCATGTGGCCATACCTGACACCATCAGGCCCTGGTGCCGGGTCTTTTGCCGTTTGCAAAATATGTTTAACATCTTCAACCCGTATGATGTCTTCATAAGACATATTCTCTATTGTGCCAGATAATTCCACTCTAACTGCATCCCTGGTATCCGTATCATTATGATTGGTCTGCTCTAAAAATCTCTGGAGAAACGCCTCCCCTTTCTCCTTGTCTGTTGTCACGCGTACCCCATCCTCTTTATAAATTGTTCCCACTGTCAGCGGCCGATCTTTTCTTTGCATTTGTCTGTACAGTTTCCAGAATTTATGCAGTGTTTTATCACCTCCAATCTCCTTCATAAAACATTCCCATTTTACTTTCTTGGCCTCTGCAGCACATCGCTTGAAGGCCTCCACCTTGTCTTTCTTGTCATTTTCCGCTCTGTCCACTTCCTCTCGTGAGATTTGGGGTGTCTGTCGCAATTTCCTTAGCTGCTTCACTGCAGCTCTCTTTGCTTTCCACGCATTGTCTGCTTCTGGGGTCCACCATGGGGGCTGCAAAAAAGGAGTTTTAACAATCCTGTTGCATGCCCCATGTCTGAGGCGTCCAAGAAGGCTGTCGCTCCACTCATACCGGAAGGTCTTGCGCGCTCTCCCAGCCTTAACTTTCCTGGACTTAGAGATCAGGACTGAGCATGGCATGTGATCACTTCCATGGTCATTCAAAACAGTCCACCTTACATCAAGGACTGATGACTGGGAGACAAGTGCCAAATCAATAGCAGTATCTGCATCGCCAGGCCTCATTGCCATTCTAGTCGGCCTACCATCATTTATGCAGACCACATCGGAGTCCACCATGGCATCCGCAAGTGCTATTCGTTGTCGATTTTCTCCACTACAGTCCCAATCTCTGTTTCTCGCATTGAAGTCTCCACATATGAGTAGCCTATCACCTGGTAAGTCATCTAATTCCTTAAGCCAGTCCCATTGTTCCTTTCTGACAAAACAGTCCACTGTGGCATATACATTTATGATGTTCCAACTTAGGCCGCCAATCTCCATTTGTATACCCTGGACCTCTCTTGCACTGTGATTCCACTGGCTCAAGTCAAGTGCCACATGCTTTACTCCTTTCTTCACCAGCAGACCTTGCCCATGTCTCCTCTGCCCAGTGGGGTTTATATAACTGACGTACCCAGGGCAATGGTATTTATCAGTATTTAACTCCTGGAGCATGAGGACATCAAAATCATATATTAGCCTCTCCAATACAGGACCTCTCTGCCTGGCACTACGACAGTTCCAGTATCCCACTCTTACATGGTTGAAACCTAGTCTCTCCACTTTTCGTCTTGTTCTCCTGGCGCCTGCCCTCCTATTTCTATGCCTTCTTCTCACACCATTTCCTCGCCTTCTCTTCCTCACTGTCTCTTCGCTAGCCGCTGAATGATGTGTCAAGCGCAGAGCACGTGCTCCGTAGCTCCGGCGACGATTCCCGTGTTTAATTAACTCCATAAGCAAATCTTTGATATTGCAGGAAAAATGAACGGTCACCCTAGCATTGCCTGCTTACTAGGGAAGGGGCAGGGGATGTCCCTCAGGAGTCCATACGCCTGGCGCCGCCCCGCCCGCATACCAGACGTTCCACGTTCACGACCAACTCACCCGTGGCCATTCAGTCCTCGGCACGTCGGTTCACCTTAAACTTAGGGGTTTATAATCGGAGTTTTCCATCTCCTAGATTGGCCGCTTTATTAGCTAACGGGCCCAAACTACCCGGGGGCAAGAGATTCCAGCACCTCATTCCTGGCGAACACTGTATATACACGTATACAGGAAACAAAACCAATGTAATAAAACATCTAACAAATTGTAAGTACACAGAGAAAGTCACCACACCATGGACATTTATCTCTCGTCACCAAACGAAGCAGTGACGACAACAGTAATCTCGTAATCAGTACTCTAAACTATATACGTTGAGCTCTGCAATACGACATGTGACCATAATATACACTGCCAACCAGTACAAGCCACATGACTTCTGCCGTATGTCAATAGATGAGGTGGGATTTATGAATTAGCCTTGTGTTTTTTAAGCCAAATATTCTAGCCACAGTGCGTGTAGATTCTGTAAACGGCAGCTTGAGTGCATTGGAGGTTCGCTTGGAAGTTGTAACCAGAGTTTCATTCAGAATGTCCAGATGTTGTATCAAGGACTTGTCATCGAACATGCTCGTCTCTCGGATGGTGTGCCCAGGACTTTCCCAAAAGAGTGGATTCCGAACATTGGCGGGATTTGTATTAAAACCAGGCACTTGCATAGATCAGAATATCACTGGCAGTCCACTGCTACAAATTGATCGCTGTCTTGATGTCTTGCCACTTTTATTTTTTATATTGGCTTAGGGTGCGTCAGTTTGGGGGTCGAGTGGATCGTAAAACATAATCATTGCCAGATCCTTATATTTGACCATGGCATGAAAGTTATCATCGTCCAGCCCAAACACTTTCTGACCGTCAAAGAAAACATCATAGGATAGGACCGGATCTTTATCTTCTAGAGTTGAGTAACCTAGAATTGATTGTTGCCCTGGGCGTAACTGTTTATCATAGACAAATTGTTCGTCACCACTTTTGTCCAGAGCCCAGAGAAGTTCAAGGAGTATGCGTTCCTAAATCAATCAATCAATCAATTAATCAATCAAACGGAATCTCTGTTTTATTATTAATACACCAGCGTATTGGAACGGGAATTCCCGCTGTTATACCCGCAGATGACAAATATAGGTCATGGAATTCCACGATCTTTAATTAGCAACAAATGTTTCCGGTTGACAAACAGAAGAGAAGTTAGGGACATTTTTGGGTGTGCGTTCATTGTTAAGTACACATATTGGTCACTTCATTCTGGATAATTAACATATTCACACCTTGATTGCAAAGAGGAAATCACGCAGGTAACAAAGACGCACTTCAGGTAAGTAACGCCTAGCTACATATTGTCATCCCTGTTTGGTTACGTTTCGTGTTGAGTTAGATTTCGTGTTGGGTTAGGTTTTGTGTTGGGCTAATTTGTGTTGGGTCAAGTTTGTTATAGGTTACGTTTCGTGTTGGGTTAGGTTCCAAATTGCTGTATGTAGCCGGGGCGCAGTGTTGGGGTGAGCGCCCAACATTGCTTAAATACTCCAATGGCTCGTGAATACATAACCGCTGCAGCAAAAGTCCAACTCCTGGCCTTCACGTGGCGGAACTGTTTTAACTAACAGGAGAAGGGGCGACGGCGAGTATCTGGCGCCGGAAAATAACCAGTGTGCTCTAGATGTGTATACACATACATGCATGTGCAGACACGTGTGTGCGTGTGTACACATCTAAACTCGAGTGAGACCACAGTCTGCTCTAGCAAAGGAAAGGTGCTGAAGACGGAGGCAACCAGCCAGGAGGCGCACCACAGAAATCAGGATGCCACGCAATTACGCAAAATGGAATATGTCGACTGCTGCTAAACGTTATGGTGCTCGCCCTGCTTTGGACCCCCAGGCAGGTGCAGTGCCGGGCCCTATGTCTCGAAAGGGTCCAACCCCAACTACTGGAGGTCCTTCTCAGATGTCCTGTGGAGCCAGGGGACATGAGAATAGAACAGCTGGCCATACTAAACTAAGACTTAAAATAATGCACTGGAATGCGGAGGGAGTCAGCAACAAAAAAGTAGAATTAGAAAACATCCTGGACAAAGAAAAAGTAAGCATATGTTGCTTGCAAGAAACTCACCTCAACGAAAATATAGCCTTCAAAATCAGAGGCTACCAGTGTTACCGATCTGACCGAAAGGTCAGGCGAAAAGGTGGGATACTTACCCTTGTAAAAAATAACATCACTGCTTCCCAAATCAAAGTTCATATGGAAAGGGCTGAGTATCAGACACTTAAACTTAAAACAGGCTATACAGACCTACATCTGATCAATTACTACTGTCCAAGTGACCGTCCACAGGCACTGGACACACTACCATTAACAGAAAAAATGATTGTGTGCGGCGATTTCAACAGCCACTCGCAGAGTTGGGGCTATGATCACATGGACCAGAGAGGAGAGAGACTGGAAGACTGGCAGGATGAGAATAGATTCATCTTGGTTAACAAGCCGTCCGACCCACATACTTTCTACTCGAGATCATGGCACTCTACAACTACACCTGACCTGGCTTTTCATTCACCAGACCTGGAGTGGAAAATTACACGAATTGTTGGGAAACAACTAGGTGGCAGTGACCATCGACCAGTCTTTCTAACTGTAGAAAATGAGCTTGTAAGTGAAAGCAGCACCCTCTCGAGGTGGAACTACAAGAAAGCAGACTGGGCAGTGTACAAGCATCGCACCAGCATACTGGTTAGAAACCTGAACACTGAGAAAGACATAAATAAAGTAGTTGAAGAGTTTGGGAAATGCATACTACAGGCAGCGCGAGAAACAGTACCAAGAGGAGCCCGTAAACAATATAAACCCTACTGGAGTAATGAACTGGAACAGTTGCATAATGATGTGGAAGTATGTAGAAAGCAAGCAGAGGCCACACCCAGCCAAGAGCACCACAATAAATTCCAGCATGCAAAAGCCAAATTTCAAAGGGCCAAGCTGCAGGCTAGACGGAAAAGCTGGCAGGAAAAAACAGAGTCTCTGAACTTTGAAAGAGACACAAGGAAATTGTGGAAGCTAATAAAACAACTTAACGATGAGGGCACAGGGAGAAACTCAAAAATTGCACTACATAAAGATGGAAACATCTTAACAAGAAAGCAAGCAGCTGACCATTTTGCGGACTCATTCGCACAAGATAGCAATATCAAAATCAGTCCAGAGAAACAACAAGAGATTCAAGAGAAACGGCAACATACAGAACAGAAGGAAATAGTACATGAGGTTCTGGAGGCACCCATCACAATCAGCGAACTGGAGCTAGCCATATCAAAACTGAAAATGAGAAAGTCACCAGGAGCTGATGGTATCTCCAATGAAATGATCAGGAACCTAGGAACAGAGGCCAAAGCAAAGCTGTTGCAGATCTTCAATAACAGTTGGACCTTAGGCAGTGTTCCACAAGCCTGGAGAGAAGCAATCATGATACCCCTCCTAAAATCAGGGAAAGATAGTTCCATTGCCTCTAGCTACAGACCAATTAGCCTCACCAGATGTCTCTGCAAAACACTGGAGCGCATCATCAATCACAGACTGCAGTGGTACATTGAAAGTAAAAACATCCTTGTGCCACAGCAGGCTGGCTTTAGGCAGTGCTACTCTACGGAAGATCAGACAACCTACCTCTCTCAAGAAATTGAGGATGCATTCCAAGAGAAGAAGCTGGTGCTTGCGGCATGGATAGATTTGAAGAAAGCCTTTGACAAACTCTGGAAAGAAGGTCTGATGAATAAACTGAGAAACTGCAAAGTCAATGGAAGAATGTACAAATGGGTGAAAGCATACTTGCACAACAGAAGAGCCCGAGTACAGATAGACGGACTAAAGAGCAAGAAAGTACTACTGCGTCACGGAGTTCCCCAGGGCGGAGTATTGTCCCCCACACTCTTTCTAATCTTCATCAATAATCTACCGCATGGAATTAACGCCGCAATGTATGCCGATGACCTGGTTCTATGGAGCACAAATGAACATGCATCAGTGGCCACCAGATTACTACAAACAGCTGTAGATACATTTGTTGCATGGGCAAATAGATGGTGTGTCAGCATAAACACTGACAAGTGCAGCACCACCCTATTTACCCTCTCTCCAAAACAAAAGGCAGGGACCATCCAGATAAATGGAACACCCCTACGAGAAGATAAAGAACCAACATACCTTGGAGTAACATTTGATGGCAGGCTGACATGGAGAAAGCACATCAACAAAGCAGCAGCAAAAGCCAGAAGTAAAATAGCCATCCTGAGAAAGTTAAGTGGAACCACATGGGGAGCCAGTGGGAAAATACTTAGCAAAGTTTATCAACAGAGCATACGACCACACCTGGAATACGGGTCAACTGCATGGTGTTCGGCAGCAAAAACCACACTACAAGAGCTGGACAAAGTGCAAAATCAAGCACTTAGAGTCACCACAGGAGGGATGAGATCAACCCCTATAGTGGAAATGGAGAAGATGGGGAGGACACAAGCACTGAGTGAACGCAGAGATACGAAAACGCTAATACAAGCAGAAAAGTTCCTCAGCTTGCCAGGCCACCCTATGAAGAACAGATTTGAAAACCTAGCTATGGGGCGGTTGAAAAGAAGTAGTTTTATCCACCAGGCCAAACGACTCTGCAGAGAAACCACCGATCTGCCCACAGTTGGTATCCCCCTAACAACTATTCCAGAGCGAACTCCATGGAAAGATGAGCATAGACTATCCTTACAAATCCAGACAAAAGTGAGAGGAATATTTGACAAGGAAGATCAGAACAGTGTGCAGCGCAGAACAGCCACTCTCAGCTTCCTTGAAGAAGAATACCCACAGGACCTCTGGATCCGAGTCTACACAGATGGGTCAGCACAAAATGCTGTTCGAAATGGAGGAGCGGGAGTGTACATAGAATACCCAAATAATACCAGGGACACAGCTAGAGTACCGACAGGAAAGTACTGCCATAACTACGATGCTGAAATTGAGGCAATCAAGATAGCAACAGAGAAATTACTAAATACCAGCAATGGTACACAACTTATGGTGCTATTGAGAGATGCAAAATCAGTACTCGAGGCGCTCCTGTCTGGGAAATTGCCAGTACTAAGGACACTACTTTCTGAACTTAGCAGTCAGCATAAGGTCACCATACAGTGGATACCATCCCACTGTGGAGTACCCGGGAACGACAGAGCTGATCAATTGGCTAAGGAAGGAGCCAAAGAAGAACAGCCTGATGTGCCTGTAACATACCACCAAAAGAAAAGAATGATCAAATCAGTCAGAAAGCCACCAAAACCTGCTCAAGATGACTGCCACGTTATGGATAGACCAGAACAAGTCATTATTCTGCGCCTCAGAACAGGGCACAATAGATTTACGCAACCACATGTATACAAAATTCAAGATTGGTGAAACAGCCATGTGTACATGTGGATTGGCGTCACAGACAGCAGAGCACATACTCCAAGACTGCCCAAAATATAACATATCTAGGCAAACCTTCTGGCCTAGAGAGACGACAGTGGAAGATAAACTCTATGGACCGCTGTGTGAACTGAAAAAGACAGTTCAATTCATACAAGAGACATCACTGCAGTTATAGACATATTTCAAGCGAACGAAAGAAGAAGAAGAAGAAGTGTTGGGTTAGATTTCGTGTTGGGTGAGGTTTCTTTTCGGTTGGATTTCGTGTTGGGTTATGTTTGTTTTCGGCTAGATTTCGTGTTGGGTTAAATTAAGTTTGAGTTGGGTCAAGTTTGTGTTGGGTCAAGTTTGTATTGGGTCAAGCCTGTGTTGGGTCAAGTTTGTATTGAATCAAGTCTGTGTTGGGTCAAGTTTGTATTGGGTCAAGTCTGTGTTGGGTCAAGTTTATACTAGGTTTCGTTTTGTTTTATTAGATTTCGTGTTGGGTTAGTTTTTCGTCAAGGATCGCTTTCATTGCACACCGATGTCCCTTGAAGTGCCTCAATTTCCTTTAACTGATTGCCTGCCAGATGCCACTTGATAGACCGCGTAACCCAAATTTGACACCCAAATGCCACTTTATAGTCACTCTTATGTATAGTGGTTTAATTTATCCGTTTTTCCTTTCCAGTCCACAATTTTTAGTGTCTCACGGAATTAAACTCTAAAGCGAAAGATTTCGCTTCCGGCATTGTGATACAAAGCATTGGGATCATCCATTTTCTGTGTTAGAAAGGACTTTTTCAAAGTTTTGTTTTGAATTTACTTACAAATGGCAACGCCTCCTTCTAGTTTGCGGCCTCGTAGACTCACATCAGACCAAGCAAGATTATTATTTGAAAGGGTTTTAGACGATAGTGATTCCGATTTGAATGAGGATTCTGATAGTTGTAGTTCTTATAGTGGATGTAACTTGTCGTCCCTGGGGGAAAGTGGAATCAACAAGCACACCTTTAAAATCCTTCTTATACTTTGGAACTATTGTCAGACCTTTGTCTACACTCCCCCGTTATGTCTTCTAATCACTATTTCTCTTTATCTCTCTCTTTTATTCCTTCATAACATACCCACACAACATTGTCCTCCAATAGATACTAACATATTTATTGAATAAAAAGTGTCATGGGTGTGTATAGATTGTATGTAAAGACGTTGTTGGTGTGTTCTATATTGTAGGTGAGATAAGATTGACAGTCCAAGATTCACCTCACTGTTCTCATCACACAACGGCATAGATAATGTCACCACAGCACAGAACTTGTTTACGCTCACCCGGTATAGTGTCTCTCAGACTGATGATGATGATGTCTTCACAATATCCTTGACAACGTTAGAATTAAACAGTTAGTTCACCATTGCGTGTTTTAATAGATAATGTCTTTCCTTGTGAACTATCCAATCACATGAACCACATGATATTCCAGGTAATGTTTATACCTCCGATATCATCGAATGACTTATCGTCTCTATATGGATACATAATTCCAACAAACACTGTCTATAGAATATCACTGATTCACGGTGTTCATCTAATTCGTTACTGTTCTGTTTAGCCAATAATAAATTCTGGCCTTATAGCCTCTTCATTTAAAGACAGTTCAGGTGCACCATATTGAGCTTCCGATCTATGTTTAGCTGCACTTTATTCTGCTGTAAGTCTCTTAGCCAGAATGCTTTATAGGTATCCGTTAATGCTAGAACTTGCTGACCTGTATGTCTGACATCAGACTTCAATCTGGCTGATTTTTTATTACTTTACCAGATTAGAGTCCCTTCCTTCTTTTCAGGAGTGTTGCTATTGCTTTGTGCATGGGAACCTGTCGAAAAGACAATATCAGGTGCTATCAACCTAACTCAAACTCATTAGAAGTGAGAGTAGGCTTATGGTCGTTATCAGTTTTACTTCTATAGATTCAGAGAACTGACCTCTGACATAAGACATTGGAGTTATAACCATAATCTAAGACTAGGTACAGAATGAAATGTCATAAAAGAGCTCCGAAATCCCAGTAACCATCTATACTAGAATCTCGTATCATACTTAGCCTATCTTATCATAGTACTTATTATATCGAGTGCACTGGTACTTTACACAATCCACTCCGTTACTACTCAGCTAAATTCGGCCGACGCCCATTATTACGGTCTCACACTCAAATACACTATGTTAGATATATACTCTACACCACAACTACCTTATAATTATCCTTGGCTGAATCGGGAATACTAATTGCACAATAAATACAAAATGTCCGTCAGTATTATCCGACTTGAAACATTGTACTCCCTTTTCAATATTACTCAAGTATAAACCACCACTTCTCGTGGAAACCAAATAGCACACTAAATTCCACTAGAATATCCAGCCTATTAATACTCTGTCTCTGTACGACTATATGGGCTTATTCCACCAATTTCCCCCTGTCCTCTTCATCTGTTTCTCAATAACAACCGAGTGTATCCTTTGATGCCCGGTCTTTTCGGGACATCAATGACCTCCTCCAATCACAGACATTCTTCTCCGTTATCCCAATAATCTGTGATACGCCGTGATCGCAAATCTCCGTTTCCCACTTCAAAAGTTTCTTGAAATAGCTTTATCGCGATACATCGGTCGTCCGTTAGTTCCCGTAGACTACGCTTTCGTCTTCAATCGTTCCGATCGTTCAATCAAGGCTCTCTCTCAACATACAAAATGCCGCGGCTAGGACGCTGTTTGTTGTTCTAGTAACATTTCAGATCGTTGACCTCTAATATCGTGACATAGGCCCCCTCTTAAAAGAGTTGACCGCGTCTAATATCGTGACAGTGGATCTAAAGTTTTAGCACGTGGTGATAGGGAAACCTACGACAGTGGAAGTTTGTCATCAGCTGAGGGGTCTGACAATGAATATCAGCAAGTCAGGATTACTACTAAGCGCAAACAAATGCGAACAGTACAAACAAAGAATAAATCTGGAGGTAAAAACTCTTTAATTTTACCAGACACTTTAGAGCCTGAAGCACCTCTACCATCTTCTTCAACAGCATCGACATGGTATGATGTGTCAGAAGGGAAAACAAAACCTAAGTTTGAGATTCGTCCTCGGAGGATTCACGTCAATCCTGAACTTTTTAAACTTCAAACACCAATGGATTTTCTCAATGTGTTTTTTGACGATCACATAGTAGACTGTATAATTACAAATGTAAATGAGTATGCAGAAAAGATATTGAAACAGAACACTCCTAAGAGAAAACATTCTCGTCTGCAATCCTGGACCCCACTCACGAAGCACGAATGGTCGAAGTTTACGTCTGTCATTATTTCTATGGGCCTTGATCGAAGACCATGGATCAAGGACTACTGGTGTACTGCTTCACATTTCTATACTCCTTGGTATGCCACAATGTTTTCCAGAAATAGATTTGAATCTATTTATCACATCATGCTTCACGTATGTGAACCAGACGCAGCGGGTGCAACTAAAATTGAACCTCTTGTTGACATGATTCTGAAGAAATTCCAGGCAGCATATTATCCATTTGAAAATGTGTCCATTGATGAAATGGTTATTGGGTTGCAGGGGAGATTTCAGCACAAGCAATACAATGCATCAAAGCCTCCTAAGTACCACATCAAAACATTTGGCCTTTGTGATTCTCCGACTGGCTATGTGATGAATTAAAATATTTATTATGGAAGAAACACCGCGTACAATCTGGAGTTAGATCCCACATTTGCTCATGCAGTGAAAGTGTTTGCCACACTACTGAATATTCTCTGATCTGGTCATCACATCTTTGCTGACAGATTCTACACTTCGAAAGCTCTGATTGACTATCTGCATTCCAACAATTTCAATTATACAGGCACACTGAATGTCAGCAGAGTAGGCTTTCCTCCAGAGTTGCTTCAGTTGCGACATGCTTCAGAATCTGCAACAAAACTTATTTTTGGATATTTGTTAGGAATAATTCTGTTCCTAACGTTGGACAAGTGGTGTTTGTGTAATAATTCAGTACATTAAACAGGATTAGCTGCAGAGGAGTACACTAAACCCCTTGGTGAGTGCAATTTTTTAAATAATGTTTATCTATTTATATATTATTTTATTATATTTCTAAACTACAGCAATAGAAACAACACTAATATGTTCCTTATGCAATCCCCTTTAATTTCATATATAATACAATATATCTGCTACAATTTTAACCATTTTCATAACATTATTGTGACAGACCCCAACTTGAATGTTTTGGCCATTATTTTTTTTTTGGTCATTTTTTTGTGAAAAAGACATGGTTCAGAATATGCACCAAAACTTACTTTTGGTGGATTTTAATGAGCAATACTGTTTATATCCTTGAAGACAAGTGGTGTTTGTTTGATTATTCACTAAATTAAACATGATTACCAGTATAGGAGTGTAGAAAAGACCGTATAAGTGCAATGTTTACATTATTTCTACCTCAGTAGTAAATTAGGTTAAGGAGACGCTTGTTTTGAAGTTAAGCATCATCATTTCCAGCAACAGAATGATGTTGCTGGAAATGCTGGAAATCTCGAAATGGTGGAAATGATGTTGAGGAGGGGAAAATCGTGGGAAATTTCCGAAACTCTGGGTCGGTGGAAAAAAAATATCTGGGTCGTGGCGGGGAAGCGGGTGGCAAAAAATGTGGGTCGGGGGAAACGTGGGTGTTTTTGAAGTCTGTGAGAGTAAAAGAGAAAAGTAATTAAGGTAGTGATGATTATGTGGGAATTATGGTGTGAAGAGGGGTATGGAGCCTGGCGGAGTAAAAGTTGGTCATGTGTCAACTTGTTCGTGTCGGTATATGGAGGGTTGAATCTCCGGTCGGTACCTTTTAAATGTAGTCTACTTCTCTTTTCTGTGAGGGCCATGTGTTTAGTGGAAAATATATGGGTTGTACATGAATCTTAAATGTGGTCGTGTGATGATAAGAGGCTGGTTGCGTGTAGAGAGTGTGGGGATCGAATCGATGTTAGGAAAACACGTTGATGCTCAAAGGGTGGGTGCGTGTAGAGAGTCTGTGGGATTCGAATCGGTGGTAGAAAAACTATTGGTGATGGGTCGAAGTGGTCCTGCAGTGAGTCGGCATATGGATGTGATAGGTTTGAACCCCGGTCGGTAACTATACCCATATTTTATGTTGTCTACTTCTCTTTTCTGTGGTCGCAATACTACATGTGTTTATAGGACTATAGTGGAAATAGTATATGGGATGGTCATAATTCTTAAACGTAGTGGGTATTGATAAGAGGTGGGGTATTAGTGTTATGTAGAGGGTCGCAGTCACTATCATCTGAAAAAAAGTAAAGAGGGCTGTAGTGGTTTATTATCATTAGTTGATAAGAGGTGGGGTATTAGTGTTATGTAGAGGTTCGTATTCACTATAATCTGAAAAAGTAAAGATGGTCGTAGGGGTCTGGTGGGGTGAACTGGGATTAATAATATATTGAGGGGATGGTGACCTAGTTCTGAGTGGGTGGGGTGATGTTTGAAGGACTCCGCCTTAGCATCAGCGGTGACGGTAGGGGTTGTCGGTGTTTGTTGTCGGCGACGGTGTCTGCGGGCTCGCAGAACACGCCGCCTGAAGAAAGGAAGGACCATCCTGATCAGATCATCGGTTGTCAATACGGTTCGCATCACATCCCCCAGATGGGCGCCGACAACCTCTCTGAAAGTATGACCCATACACATATGAGACAGTTGGTTGGACTGGTAATCTAGGCAACCAGCACAATATTTCATGGTATTTGTCTCCAGATCGACGAGGGAGCCTCAATGCTGTCACGAGGGATCATTGTCTGTAACAGACATATACACAAACGCATAAACAAAAAGACACACGTACACACATACAGACACACAAGAACAGACACAACCACACAAACACTCAAAGACAGACACACACGTATAAACAAACAACCACATCCCAGTACAGACACAACCACACACGTACACACATACAGACACACAAGGACAAACACAAGTACACACACAGCTCCTACCATGACTACTGTCAGCACAGCTAGACTAAAGTACACACAAATACGAAGACAACAACACGCGCACAAATACAAAGACAATTACACGCACACAAATACAAAGACAACCACACACACACACACACACACACACACAAAGACAACTACACACATCTCCTACCATTACTATTGTCACCATAACATCAACTATACACAGACACACTCACCCATACACACTTGATACACACACTACAGACATACACAAGTACAGAGACATCACAAAAACAAAGACACACTTGTACATACAGACATCACAAGTACAGACATACACAAAGAAGCAAACACTTGTATATACACACAAGTACACACACACATGGGCAGACAAGTACACACACACATCTCCTACCATTACTACTGTCACCGCAACTATACACAAGTACACACGTACAAACACGAACAGTGACAAATACACATACAGACATGAACAGTGACACACACACAAATACAAAGATAACCAAGCACACACAAGTACAGACATACACAAGTACAGACATTCAAGTACAGACACACGAACACAAACACACGTACAGACAAGTATACAAGTACAGAGACATCACAAAAAACAAAGACACACTTGTACATACAGACAGCACAAGTACAGACACCCAAGTATAGACAAGTACACACACACACACACACACACACACACAAAGACAGACACAAGTAAATACACAAATACAAAGACAACCAAGTACAGACACCCAAGTACAGACACAACCACACATACAAGCAATGACAGACACACATCCATAAACAAACATACCCAAGTACACACACACAACCACACACATAAGTATACAAAGACAACCACACACACACACACACACAAAGACATCACATGTGCAGACAAGTACACACCAATCTCCTACTCTTACTACTGTCACCATAGCTATACACAAGTACACGCGTACAAACACGAGCAGTGACAAATACACATACAGACATCATGACTGCACACACACACACACACACACACACACGAAGACAGACACATATACACTTTTACACACAGACATCACACTGCAGACAAGAACACATACAGACATGAACAGTGACACACACCTATAACCTCTTCCTCGCCCACAAGAATATCACAAAATACACAAAGCGCATAACCTTTTTGTTAATGAACACGGATGTCCGAGACAACCACTACGTCATCAGCGCCATATGCAAAAGTCATTAAGTAGGCGGTCGGTACCGTGAGTCATCGGTTGTGGGGAAGCGGGCTGGCGGTTGTGTGAGAAAGCCTGGCATTGTCTACAAAACCGCCACGTCAGCTCTGTAGTGTCGTGTGCAGAACCAGTGTATAAAATAGACGGCGTCTCTTGTGAGCTCAGTCGCTCTACATCAGATAATGTTCATGTGCTGACTTGGCTAGCCTTCGCTGCAGAGTTATTTGTGAATCAGGCTGGTGTGAGTCGCTTAGCATTGTTCGTGTCGTCGGCAGATATTGTTCACGTGCTGACTTGGCTAGCCTTCGCTACAGAGGTATTTGTGAATCAGGCTGTAGTGACATGTCGTCGGCATCTGATTGTTGATAAAACACTGAAAAATATATTGTTGTGTATTCTTGCTTACATCAGAACTTTTTGCACTTAAAAAAAAAAAGCGAGAGTGGTTTGTAAAAAGCGAAAGTGTGGAACACAGGCGTGTGACTGATTCATATACCAGCACGTTTATCAATATGGCCAGCAAAGCTACTTTCATGTGTTCAGTGTGCGATGCGACAAAGCCTATTGTTATAAGTATAACCTTAATCGCCACATTCGGATCATTCACACCCATGAGGATCAATCATACTAATGTCATATCTGTGGACAACTTTTCAACAGAAAAGGCAATCTACAACGACACATACGAACACAGCATCAACCACGTATGAATACACCAGAACCAAACACTGCATCTCCATCAACAACATCATCACATCAGAGAACACCGCCACATGTAGATTTACGGCATCCTCGTAGTGTAACGCAAGTACCAGACGACCACTGTGCCACGTGTGACTTCAATGATAAGCTTACCCGCCACAGTGGGACCATTCATAATGATGAAATATGATAATGATAGGGATAGCTTGGCAGCCCTTAAGGCGTACTGCAAGGACCTGTCGATTACGTTACCCAATCAAGTGGTAGTACTAGAAAAAAGTGTCGACCACCGCTACCGGGTGGTTTTGGTATGAGACCTTCATTAAAAAAAAGTATTCAGATATCTTGGTATGATGGTTCAACTCTCATACATGACTTTATTCTGGATCCGAAACAAATAAGGTATGTGTGATGACCTCAACAACAACAGTGTTGTTTTTTTTATAGTCAGATGTATGATCAGAGCCCGGAGATAGGTAGGACTACTCAGACAACTGTATACCCAAGAATGAAGATCACTAAAGCAGAATCAAATTGTGTTGAATCAAAAAGTTCACTAACCATGTATGTCATTGATTATGATTTTTCTTATGACACTGATATATCACTAAACTGTTTTGATGAATATGGTGTGAACACACCCCACATATTTTGGTGATAAAATATTGAAACCAAGTTTTTTGTTTGTTGATTTTCTTTAGTGGTTTGTTTTCATGACGTTGCCCTTTTTCTTGTCGGAGAGGGATGAACAGAGACACACACACATACATGTACAGAGACATTTGATAGAGACATGAACAAAGTCGGGGGGAAAGTTATGGTAAATACAGAAATATCTCCACCAAACTTATGAAAAGTAGGAAACTTTGTTAAGCAAGTATGAAAAACGATCGCCCAAAGAGAGAAACATATCAAGCACACTTATACAGAGCTCGGCCAAATTTATGAAAAGTATGAAAAATCTGTTTTTCCAAATGGGAAAAAAATCTAGGTCAAGTAGGAAAATGGGTCAACCAAATGGTAAAAATATTGACCAAGTAACGAAATATATCATCCAATCTTATAAAAAGTGGAAACATTTGTTAGTCAAATGGGAAAAATGTTGGCCAAATACAGTAATAGTTCGACCAAACCTATAAAATTCTAGGAAAAAATATTAGCCAACACAACTAAAATGTTGACCAAACTTATAAATATCACATCCAAACTTATGAAAAGTAGGAAACTTTGCTAACCAAATGTGAAAATATATTGACCAAGTAAAGACATATTTCAACTAAACTTATAAACTTGTCAGCAAAATTTATGAAAAGAAAAGAAAATCGGCCAGCCACCTAAGAAATAAGTACGGAAAAGTAAGAACTATGTCGACCAAGCTAAGAAAAAATGTGTTACCAAAATTAGGAAAAAATGTAACTTCTGTAGTTATGTCAAACGCGCCTTGAAGCTGTTTTCATTACGGCCTTCACAGTGGCTGGGTTGGTCTGACCCAAGAAGCGTAACATACCCTCGTTACGTTTAAGTCGGTTAGACATGTTATTTGGGGACGTAGAAAAGTAAAGAGGTTCGTAGTGGTTTACTATCATTAGTTGATAAGAGGTGGGGTATCTCATAGATGACAAATGGGCAGGCTTGTCCATGGGACTTACTTTTCTGTCCCATCCCATGGTAATTTATGCCTGTCCAATCCCATCCCATCCCTGGGACCTTTCACATAGGATTCCCATGGGAATAACATTCCCATGGCGAAACCTGCAAATGGGACAGAAGGACATAAATGTTGAAGATATCACACTAGGCAAATAATACCACAACAGTGAGAGTCAAACGTCTTACGAAACCCTCGGGAAGGTTAACCCGGTCAACAAATGCCCTCAGAAGTTGGATGTGTCGGCCTAACGGCGCAAGAACGCAGCTCTGCTGTAAACAGGTACAACGCAATCACGTCCGGGGAAAAAAAACTCCGGATGAACGCAGCAGCAGAAGAAGAAACTAGTGACAAAAGTAACTGCAACATTAGTTTATTTAACATTCAACGAGAAGATAGCAACAACATTCATACATCTAAGCCCTCAGACATGTGTTTGTCCACTTCAACTGTTGTGATCATTCAATGATAGGCCAACTATGCAGCTCGTACCCAAATGAAATACAAATTAATCTTGGCCATGGATTGCTGAAGTCCTAATGTCCTCAACATTAGCATAGTTTTGTTCAAAAGTTTAATCTTCAGCTTAATATTATTCCTTCTCATCACCCATCAAAACACTTCACCCATGTACCCCCTCTATATTACTGACACACATTAGGAAGAACTTGGAAGCAACAGAGATGTGGTTCCTGAGACAAATGTTGCGATTTCCTTGGACAGCCGGATTAGCTAACGACGATTTCCTGAAAGAGGATCATGAAAGTAGGCCATTTTATACAACAATAAGAAAGAGACACACAGCTTTCTTTGGTCATGTTATGAGAAGAGAGGCATTGTAGAACATCGTGACAACTGGAAAGATCGGGGGGAAGAGAAAGTTACAGACCGACTAAGAGAAATGATGCTGGATAGAATGAGACAGTGACATGGAGGATTATCAGCAGCAGAGCAGAGAGACATGAACGCCTAAGCCAGCCGGCATGGCACTTGATGATGATATTACTTGCTTCTGACCGCTGTCATTTCTTCGTGTTCTTTTCACCCCATCTCCATCTTTTGTTTTACATTGTCGCTGTTATCTGTTTTTAATTAGAATATCATGCCACCCGGACCAGCTATTCATTAGCCGACCTTGTAGAGAACTCATGGCTCCAGGTGCTAATCTCCCAACAAGATTTAACTGATTTGATGCCAACAGCCACTCGGTTGACAAAAAGTCTCAACTTTTTTGCCTCTTCGTTACTGTATTGACAAGATCTTGGCAGTTGGTTTGTTTGTTTCGTTTGCGTACCTGGCTTACGCAGGAATAAGGTTTTTCATTTACACACAGGCCACGAGAGACCGAAAATGGCTGAATTTTGTTGGGTTAAAGTTGTGGTTACTCTCTTCTGATTTTTGGAATGACCACGGCCTTGATTTTCGCACATGTTTACATTAGATAACAGTTTTAAACAATGTTTAAAAAATGTTTGCATATCCTTTACATAACATCGCTGTAAACATCAGCATCTTCCAGCTGATTGATGATTTCTTGGCAAGATTACTCTCAGTAGTTTGCCATTGCTTTCTGAGCCACCGGCTCACATACCCCTAAGTTACCGACGCGGTTAGAACGGCTACCGATTCTCGTCGTCGTCACGTTACTTAGAGAGTACACGGGATTGCGGAGAAAGTTGTGTAACCCTAGACCAGAGACACTTAAACAATGTTAGATTGTAGTTATTCTGATTTAAAGGACTTTGTGAACGATTCTAAACTAATAGCACATGTTAAATGCGGTGTGTTCGGTTAAAATTAATTATTTACAAAATTTTATGCAAAACGAAACCGGCTAACGTAGCCGGTTAGCCGCTAACCGTGATGGTTTGTCATCATGTCGCAACTTTTTACACTACAGAGTTATGTCCCCATTTAGAACCGTTATTCGGAAGAGTGCTTTTCAATTATAATGGATATAAAACTAACGACGAATGCCTGAAAGAGGCTAATGAAACTAGACCATTACATGAGTGGCACCTTGCAGTCTTGACAGACCAAAGTATGTGACTTGGAATGTGGCCAAAATTCCATCACAATGCCTGGACAGAGCTTCAGAGAAACATGCCGTGCCCAAACGACATGTTCCCTCTCTCGGCCTTGCCTTGTATTTTCCAGAGGAGTGGGTAACCAATACGTCTGGCACAAGGTAGGCTGCAGACGCTGGCGGCTCAGCATCAAACCTCCGAGACCTCGCCTTCCCGAGCAGGTGGCTAGTGGTGGCCAGACCCTGGAACCCAAGGGACCTGACTTAGAGGCGTTCAGCCAAGTCCCACAGGTGAGGGCCTCGTACGCGCTTAAACCGTAGGGAGCGTACATCTGTCAACCACTAGTGTCCGGACCTGTGTAAAGCGTGCACTATCGTCAGACTCCCCGCCTGACTTTTGCGGATCCCGTGACCACCGGGAATAGGCCCGCCGGAGATTTCGCTGGCGATATCGATATCGCTCGTCTGTTGCGAGCAAATCTCCCATCCTTCCAATGTGCGGATCTCGCGACCAGAACTGAATAAGTAAAGAAACGATAAAAGTAGTAGTATTTCAATTGCGCTTGCGCTCCCACCTATGCTACACCCTTCATGTGTTTTCACAAAGTCGGAATAGAGTCAAACAACCATAAAAAAGAGGCAAACAGCTTTTTTTGGTCATGCGATGAGAAGAAAGGCATTAGAGGACATCGTGACAACTGGACAGATCGAGGGGAAGAGAGGCACTAAAGAACATCGTGACAACTGGACAGATCGAGGGGAAGAGAGGCACTAAAGAACATCGTGACAACTGGACAGATCGAGGGGAAGAGAGGCATTAGAGAACATCGTGACAACTGGACAGATCGAGGGGAAGAGAGGCATTAGAGAACATCGTAACAACTGGACAGATCGAGGGGAAGAGAGGCATTAGAGAACATCGTGACAACTGGACAGATCGAGGGGAAGAGAGGCACTAAAGAACATCGTGACAACTGGACAGATCGAGGGGAAGAGAGGCATTAGAGAACATCGTGACAACTGGACAGATCGAGGGGAAGAGTAGGCATTAGAGAACATCGTGACAACTGGACAGATCGAGGGGAAGAGAGGCATTAGAGAACATCGTGACAACTGGACATATAGAGTGGAAGAGAAGCAGACCAAGAGAAATGATACAGGGTAGATTGCGACAGTGGCATGGGGGATTTCAATGGCAGAGTTGATCCAGAAAATCAAGGACAGAGATCTGTGGGATGTCATGAACGCCTACGCCGGTCGGCATGGCACTTGATGATGATATAAATAGGAGAAGAACAATGTGGGCTTGTAGAAGGCAAGGGTTCAGTAAATGCGAAAGATTATCAATGCCAATGAATTTCTTCGCCTCACGTTTCCTTGCCCAGGGCTTCTTGAATGATATAACGAATTAGACATGGCCGAGGACCAGTGTAACAATTTTGAAATGACTGTCATCCTCGGGGATTTCAACGCCAAAGTAGCAACGAGAAGGTGGGTGGTGTGACAGGTGGCTATGGCCTAGGTCAGGGATGGGCAAACTTTTTGTGCGTAGGGCCGCATTGACAAATGTAAAGCTATTGGCGGGCCGCATATATATATATATATATATATATATATATATATATATATATATATATATATATATATATATATATATATATATATATATCCATTTTGTTTACAGCAACCTACCACAATAAGTAATTATTAATTATTTATAGGTTATTAAGCAGTATAAATAACTAATTATTGCAAGTTTATTTTACTTATACACTTATCTATTTATATAAAACAGAATGTTTGTGTCTTTGTTTGTGTGTCCTTTATGTGTTCCTGAACGGTCCATCCGATTGAGATGAAATTTTCTACATATGTTCTTCTCATTCCCGCGCAGCCAACTGGCATAGTTTGTTAGTTTAAAATCAGTTATTTACGTAATAAGACAGACAGACAGGCAGGCCGGCCGGCAGACAAACAGACAGGCAGACAGACAGACAGACAGACAGACAGACAGACAGACAGACAGACAGACAGACAGACAGACAGACAGATAGATAGATAGATTGATCCCCGCCAGGAGCTGGGCGAAGCCGGGCCGGGTCCTCTAGTACATTATATTTGACAACATGGACAATAACTTTTACTAATTTGTTAACAAGATTTTACAACTTGTTATTATAACAAATATTCTTTATTATCCATCAATGACTTTAATTTAGACACAAACCGACTACACTGTCACTATAATTGTTAATTTCTAATGAGATATATGTAACTGCTTGCACTTTTCGACAATATTCTTGAAATCTGGAGCAAGTTTACTTGTTGAAATTCGCATGACAGCATGCAAGTTGCAGTCCGACAGTAATTACCTTTACTTAGATTTGTTGATCTTCAAGCAAGAGAATGCTTGTTCGCAAATGTATGTTGATCCAAACAATGATAAAAGTTTAGTTGCAAAGTTTTTCAAGTTGGGAAATGATTGTTGTGATAAAGATCCATAGAAATCCAGTAAACCATCTGTCTTGAATTTCTCTTTCAGGTCAAGATCTGCTTGTAAGTCAAGCAGCTCCAACTATATGTCCTCTGTGGCTGTATCAGCTTCTGCACTAGAAGGAGAACTGAGAATATTGAACTGTGACTCTAGGTTCTTGAAATCTTGAAATCTCCATCCAAGTTCTTCAATCAATGCATCTAATTGGGCTTTGTACTTTTTAGTCATTTCACCAGAAATGGTTTCGTGTTTCAGCAAAGGGAAGTGACAAAATCTTTTCTCACTTGCTTGTCTGGAGAACAGTGAAAGTTTTCCTTGAAATGATTTTACATGTACATACAATTCATGTGCAAACACACCATTGCCCTGAAGTTTGACATTCAGTTCATTTAACTTTTCCATAATTTCAATGGCAAACATAAAGTCTAACTTCCACTCTTTATTGACAATGTTAGTATTAAAGTAATATGCAATGCCCTTCATCTCTAGGAACATCACTATTTCTTCTCTGAGTTCCCATACTCGCCTCAACACCTTGACGAGACTCAGCCATCGAACACTGGTGTGGTACAGGCCATCGGAATGTCCAGTTTCCAAATCGTCAAGTAATGCCTTGAACTGTTTGTGATTAAGTCCTCTTGATCTGATGAGGTTGAAGACACTGACAACTGGGCCAATAACATGTTTGATATTCAAAACAGTTTTACACAGACTTTCTTGATGAATCACACAGTTAAGTGGTAATAATGTATGGTCTGGATATTCTGCTTTAATCTTATCACTTATCAACTTTACCAGACCTACATTTTTTCCAGTCAAAGCGAGCTCCGACAGTTGTAACACTTGCCATCTTGTTCCAAACAAACCCAGTTCTTTCAATACAGTTAGTAACAGCATTGAATATATCATGACCTGTGGTTGTGTCTTTGAGTGACTCAACACTCAGTAACTCTTCAGTGAAATTGAAAGAAGTGTTTATTCAACGTATAAATATCAATAATTGGGCAGTATCATGTACATCGGTACTCTCATCCAATGCAAGAGAGTACCACACAAATTGTTTACTTGCATCTTGAAGTTTATGCATCAAATTGTCACTTATCTTGTCAACACGTCAGACCACAGTTCTCCTTGATAAAGTAATGTTGTCAAATCTGTGTTTTTGTTCTGGACACATAATGTTTGCTGCAACTAGCAAACATTGCTTGATGAACTCGCCTTCAGAAAATGGCTTGTTGTTTTTACAATTCTGTGTGACAGCACAAAACTAGCTTCAGTTGCAGCATCTTGAATTGAAGACTGTTTATTGAAAACAGTTTGCTGTTTCTCCAAAATTTTCACCAATTCAAGGCATTTCCTTTCCCTCCCTTCGGTTGTTAAATTGTATCCGAAGTCGGTATGTTTTGTTTGATAATGTCTTTTTAAATTGTACTTCTTGAAAACAGCCACTGACTCACGACACAATAAGCAAACTGATTTGCTACCAACTTTTATAAAACAGTACTTAGTTGTCCATTCATCATTAAAAACACGGCATTCATCTTCAATCTTACGTTTGTTATTTACATTCACTGTTTTAATACAATTCAAACAGTTAGAATTGTACAAAACTTTAAAACGGAAATGAAAAAAAAAAACTACTTCCGGCTGTGTGTGAAAATAAAATATTCGGAAAGCAAATAGTAAACTCAGAATAAATTTCAGATTTATATCAAGACTACTACAACAAATAAATTAATTTGAACATTGTAAATGTGGAAATAATTTATAACAGCAAAAGACTTTTAATTTAATATTTTCTTGCAAAATAAATCATTTTATTCACCGGAGAAATATGTTTTTCATAAAATCAACCTTATTAAATTTTTACATGTCGATAAATATTTCTCTATACAAAAATCGATAAATTCGCATTTTAGCATTATATGGTTCCAAATGTTGCTGTATGTAGCCAGGGGCCGGGTTTGGGTGAGCGCCCAACCTTGCTTAAATACCCTAATGGCTCGTGCATTCATCGCCTATGCAGCAAAAGTCCAACTCCTGGCCTTCTCGTGGCGGAACTGTTTTAACTAACAGGAGAAGGGGCAGCGGAGAGTCACTGACGCCGAGAAATATCCAGAACGCTCTAGATGTGTATGCTCGTACGTGCATGCGCAGACATGTGTGTGCGTGCCTACACACCTAAACTCGAGTAAGACCACAGTCTGCTCTAGCAAAGGAAAGGTGCTGAATAAAGAGGCAACCAGCCAGGAGGCGCACCACAGAAATCAGGATGCCACCAATCACGCGCAATGAAATATGTCGACTATTGCTAAATGTTCCGGTGCTAGCCCTGCTTTGGACCCCCAGGCAGGTGCAGTGCCGGGCCATATGCCTCGAAAAGGTCCAACCACAGCTACTGGAGGTCCTTCTCATATGTCCTGTGGAGCCAGGGGACCTGAGAATAGAGCGTCTGGCCATACCAAACAAAGACTAAAACTAATGCACTGGAATGCGGAGGGATTTAGCAACAAAACAATATAACTAAAAAACATCTTGGACCAAGAAAAGGTAAGCGTATGTTGCTTGCAAGAAACTCACCTCAACGAAAACGAAATGATATCTTGGAAATTGCCAGTACTAAGGACACTACTTCCTGAACTTTGCAGCCAGCATAAGGTCACCATACAGTGGATTCCATCCCACATTGGAGTGCCCGGAAACGACAGAACTGATCGATTGGCTAAGGAAGGAGCAAAAGAAGAACAACCTGATGTGTCCGTTACATACCACCAAAAGAAAAGAATGATGAAATCAGTCAGAAGGCCACCAAAATCTGCTCAAGACGACTACCACGTTATGGACAGACCAGAACAAGCCATTTTTCAGGACACAATAGATTACGCAACCATATGTATACAAGATTCAAGATTGGTGAATCAGCCATGTGCACATGTGGATTATCGTCGCAGACAGCAGAGCACATACTTAAAGACTGCCCAAATTACAACATGTCTAGGCAAACCTTCTGGCCTGGAGAGACGACAGTGGAAGATAAACTCTTATGGACTGCTGAGTGAACAAAACATACATAATAGTTAAATTCATACATGAGGCATCATTGCAGTTATAAGCATATTTAGGGCAAACGAAAGAAGAAGAAGAAGAAGCATTACATTATGAAGGTCAAGGACTGTTTACAAAATTAGATAATTAGAAAGAAATGTTATCAAATTTGTTAAAACAATCATAATGGTACATTAAATTCTTTAAAATTCAATAAAATAACTTAAAAACGAATTTTTAAAAAGTTTATTCCCAAATGCCCTCGCGGGCCGCATAAAATCAGTTGGCGGGCCGTAGTTTGCCCATCTCTGGCCTAGGTGATAGGAGTGGGAGAGATGACGATTAATAGGCGAAGTGAGCAGGACAAAACCTGGTCTGGCACTGTCAAGGCCTGCATGCACTTACTTTCGCATTGGCGAAAGGCCGTGAAAGTTTATGGGGTTTAAAAAAAAATGTTTTGCGTATCCTTTACAGGACTTAGCTGTCAACAGCAGCATCTTTCAGCTGTCTGTTGATCTCTTGGCAAGATTACGCTCAGTAGTTTGCCATTGCTTTCTGAGCGGCCGGCTCAGTATCCGCAAGTCACGAGCGGGGGTCGAACCACCTCAGTTCTCGCTCCGCTGCGAGACTCTGCGTGATAAACGGGATTACAGAGAGAAAGTGTTGTAACCCCACAGCCAGAGAGACCGGCTTATGGGGTTTATGTTGACAAATATTATGTTTAGAGGAAATGTCATTTATGTTTGTAAATTTCATTCATTTTTAACAAATAGTTCTCCTCCCCCTCCCCCATCCCTCTCCATCTCTCTCATTCTCTCTCTCTCTCTCTCTCTCTCTCTCTCTCTCTCTCTCTCTCTCTCTCTCTCTCTCTCTCTGGCAATTGCTGGTGCAATTACGTTTGCATAGAGAATATGTAAAATATAAATAACATGATAGTAATGCCTTGATTGATCACTACACTTATTAATACTTATATTCAAGCATTCTGCGGAATTACCAACATTCTATTATTACTACATAAACATCTAATATTGTTACAAGGGAGATTACTGAAATTTAGTCAACGGACATTGTATACCTAGAATAATACCAATAACTAACTTTATAATCTCTGTAGTATTGCTTACTAAATAACATAGTAAATTGTTTAGTCAGATTTTATAATGTCAATAATAACACTATTAGTTTGCTTACAAAAAAAAAACTTGTTTAGTTTGTGCTTAATTACATTTTATAATCAACTTATAACGTTTCACATTTATGTTTAATTCTCCATTTTGTACTAAGCCAGTAACATCCATTTCAGTCCTTGAAAGGATTGATCTGACATTATTCTTCTTCTTTTTTTTTTTTTTTTCAGGTTGTTGTCATTAATTTTATTAAACAAATTATTTGAAACACAAATAATTTGAAAAACATCCTTCAAGACATCAGAGAAGGAAACCACTGGAGTAACAGTGAATGCTAGAGACAAGCTGGAGTCTGAACTTGTCAGCTTCAAATAACAGTATCTCTCTGAAACGTGTCTTCAACCGTTGATGTACTTAATAACTTTCAATGTTTGCATGGTACAAGTGTTTCCTCCAATTAATTATTCTCTGTATTCTTTCATGAGCGCCAATCAACATCTCTCAGCTGAACTTTCTTGATACTTCAAGGCAATTAACAACAGTGCTTCTACTTGTTCTGCTGGTATATCTCTTGTAGATTGATTGATTGATTGATTGATTGATTTAGGAACCGACATCACAGCATTCGGGACATTCCCATAAGCGCTCCGTCCCCATCCTCAGCAGCCAGCGAAGAGTTCCAACACTAATAGTTCCAGTAGCAATCTGATTATATGTCCGTCTCGCCTTTCCTCCGAGCGTTGAGCGTCGGCCAGATCCCCTCGTCACACCTCGCTGTCTCATTCTTACCAGACTATGGTGATCCATCTGCTCGTCCGAGGTGTACACGTGCTCCCACAAGGCCGCAACCACGTCTGCCTTGTCATGCATCAATACTCCACCAAGTTTTGCCGAGCCAGCCAATCTGTCCGCCTGTTCATTCCCCAGCACACCGGCATGCCCAGGAGAAAAGATCCAGGTGATGCTTGCTACCCGTGACCTCCGAAGCGAAGCAAGCCACTCTGCACGAAGCTTGCCTGTTCTCACCCTTCTCAGCATGCTTTCTGAGTCAGTTACAATCATAATGTGTGTATGTATCGTGTTTTCTATCCAGCGGAAAGCTGCACTGACCGCCTCCACCTCCATTCTTAAGCTAGATGTAGTGTTATCATATGCCAGGCTCTCCTGCACCAAATGCCGACCATTAGTTTTTGCCAAGAACCCCCAGGCACTTCTCCTACCTCTCAACACCGACCCATCCATGTAGATAATCACATCACCCGGGCGAGAATTTTCCTGAATGAGTTGCTGAGTTTCCACTTCCGTGGCCCCTGCTGGCCACTCCCTGCACTCCCGGTTCAATGTTATTACAACTCTGCACAAGTCTGACTGCACGGCTGGCACTCTGACCCATTCCTCTCCTCGCCTGATGTTCTCCAAGGGGCACACCTGTCTGATCGTATCCTCCGCCTGAGCCATCAATGATTTCCCTCTTATCAGTCTCTGACCCTTAACTACGTCCAGCGCCTCATGCAACGGGTGATCTGTGTCTGCAGCTACTCTGAGGTATGCCTTCGCTTGCATCACCTTGTGCCTACTAGCAACAGTAGGCAGACCAAGGATGTAACGCATACACACTACTGGAATGTCTCTGGTGCATCCCAGAATGACCCGCATCGCTTCATTCTGTATGCGCTCTAATTTCACCAGCTGACTCTTTGAGACAGTGAGCAGTCCTAGTCCATAATCAATCACTGAGAGGATCAAGTGCTGGTATAGTGTGAAGAGCATTCTCTGCTCTGTGTCCATTGCAGCCATAGTTTTAAGTGCATTGAGTCCTTTTTGAGATCTTATCACAACCGTCTCCATATGGTCCTTGAAGGACAGGCTCCTGTCAAATGTGATTCCCAGATCCTTCAGTTTGTTTTCTCTGTTGACGCTTCTACCATCTATCGTGAGGCTTGGGACATCATCTCTCACAACCCTGTTGTCCAGAGAGCACCACAACACCGCCGCCTTTTCCGGATTGATGACAGCACTCATTTCAGTGCACCAGTCAATCACTTTGTCTACTGTCACCTGTATCTCCTGGGCTGTTTGCTACCTATCTCTCCCCTGCCTATATGCAAGAATATCATCTGCAAATGTTAGAATCCTTCCAACCCCTGGTGCTTCTAGGTATGCAATCTTGCTCGTATACACATTAAAGAGCACTGGTGAGATTGCAGATCCCTGTGGCAGTCCCGGGGTTAAAATATGTGGCTCTGAGGTCCATACGCCTAGACGGAGAGCAACTTGACGAGAATGCAGGACGGCTGCTATCCAGTTCACCAACCAGCGATTGACCTCCTTCTCCATAAGTGCGGTCAACTCCTGTCTACTCTGGAACCCCTCATAAACGTCAAAAGCAAAGGTGGCTGCATTTGACCAGGTATCTTTTCCTGACCTGTAGCTCCCCAGGCCTCTTGGAAGAAGCTTCCCCCTTTCCAAAAAATCCTGCAGTTAACAGCGACTATCTTCTCTAAAACTTTCCCAAATGTATTTTGAAGGGTGATGATCCTAAAGCCGCCAAGCTTTGAATGATCCTTGTATGGTTTTGGGAGAGGGATGAGATAGCTATGCAGCCAATCCTGCGGTACTGACGCTGTCCTAATGCTCTGATTAAAGCAGCCGGCCATCTCCTTCAGGTCCACATCGCTCAAAGCCTTCAAGTGGCCATACCTGACACCATCAGGCCCTGGTGCCGTGTCTTTTGCCGTTTGCAAAATGTGTTTAACATCTTCAAACAGTATGATGTCTTCGTAAGGCATATTCTCTATTATGCCAGATAATTCCACTCTAACTGCATCCCTGGTATCCGCATTACTATGATTGGTCTGCTCTAAAAATCTCTGCAGAAACGCCTCCCCTTTCTCCTTGTCTGTTGTCACGCGTACCCCATCCTCTTTATAAATTGTTCCCACTGTCATAGGCCGATCTTTTCTTTGCATTTGTCTGTACAGTTTCCAGAATTTATGCAGTGTTTTATCACCTCCAATCTCCTTCATAAAACATTCCCATTTTACTTTCTTGGCCTCTGCAGCACATCGCTTGAAATCCTCCACCTTGCCTTTCTTGTCATTTTCTGCTATGTCCACTTCCTCTCGTGAGCTTAGGGGTGTCTGTCGCAATTTCCTTAGCTGCTTCACTGCAGCTCTCTTTGCTTTCCACGCATTGTCTACTTCTGGGGTCCACCATGGGGGATGCAAAAAAGGAGTTTTAACAGTCCTGTTGCATGCCCCATGTCTGAGGTGTCCAAGAAGGCTGTCGCTCCACTCATACCGGAAGGTCTTGTGCGCTCTCCCAGCCTTAACTTTCCTGGACTTAGAGATCAGTACTGAGCATGGCATGTGATCACTCCCATGGTCATTCAAAACAGTCCACCTTACATCAAGGACTGATGACTGAGAGACAAGTGCCAAATCAATGGCAGTATCTGCATCACCAGGTCTCATTGCCATTCTAGTCGGCCTACTATCATTTATGCAGACCACATCGGAGTCCACCATGGCATCCGCAAGTGCAATTCCTTGTCGATTTTCTCCACTACAGTCCCAATCTCTGTTTCTCGCATTGAAGTCTCCACATATGAGTAGCCTATCACCTGGTAATTCCTCTAATTCCTTAAGCCAGTCCCATTGTTCCTTTCTCTTGTAGAAAGATGTACATACATAACAAACAATCAATAATGATCAGGATTCAGTTTAAACAATATAGATGTGCCTATTGTTCCTAGAAAATGATATTCACGGAAAAAACAAATTATATGCTATAATAAATGTATGTATGTTACAGTCCCGGCCTCCCTGGTCTAGGTGTTACACGACTTTCTCAGTAATCCCGTATATTCTCGTGATTAACGTGACGTGCGTGAGAATTGGTAGCAGTTCACTCCGTGTCGGTAACTTACGGGGTATGTGAGCTGGTCGCTCAGAAAGCAATGGCAAACTGCTGAGCGTAATCTTGCCTAGTACATCAACAGCAGCTGGAAAATGCTGATATTGACTGCAACGTCCTGTAAGGGATATGCAACATTTTAAAAAATTAAAATTTTAGTGCCCGGATACTAGGAATAGTGCAGGTATCTGCTAGTATAATTATAGCACCAAGAATTTCTTAGAGGACGCGCCTCACACCATTCATGCAGACTATTCTACACATACGCTCTCAATATAAGCATGGCTGAACAACAACAGAAAGCCTGTATAGGTATTATTTTTCGATGACGTACACTTGAGTATCCAGCGTGCATGCGCAAATGGTCCAAGAGCATACAGATGTTAGGTGAGTGGGTGAATATATCATGCGCAAATCGGGACCACCCCATGCCAACAATTATAGAAATAATAAACACCATTCTGGTGTGTGTATCCAAGCAGAAACAACTGTGGAATATCAACAACTACCGTCTTATTATAGACATATCTCAACATGATTTTTATTCTTCAGATTGGTTTATGTTAATGGGTTATGCTGATCTACATAAAGACATATTTTAATATACTATCCAACGTGTATACGGTGCCGATCACTGAACAACAGTTGGACGGGAGGGGTAGGACTCTGTCATTCGTTGACGACATCCTCGTGTATCGACAGGGTCGAGATAGACAGGCGGTTGCCAATGATATGCAGGGCGAACTAGATCGAATTTCCTCATGGTGTGCTGATGCCGGTGCCTTTGTCAACCCTGCAAAGGCAACGGTTACATGGTTCTCACTAAACAACCATATTGAGAAAACAGACCTGCCGGCAGTAAGAATGGATGGGAGCAGTTTGAGTAGAACCCAGTCAATGACATATCTTGGCGTGAGGCTTGATCGTAGCCTGTCCTTCAGAGATCATGTCGATTATGTCATAACGAAAACTCACAAAGGTTTGTCAGCAATGAGAGTCACGGCGACTGCCAATATCGAGCAAAGACTGCTAATACTTCTGTTCCAAGGACTTGTGCTTTCACGCATCGAGTATGCCCTGGCCATCCTCACTGTCAGCCCTACACAGATTGGAAGACTTGAAAAGGTACAAAACGAAGCCATGCGCATCATTTTGGGCTGCACGAGAGACACCAGCTGTGTAGCAATGAGATACCTCCTTGACTTCCCGACAATGGAACACAGGATCAAGATCTGGAGAGCTCGTGCATACTTAAAAATAAGTGCAGATGAGCAGCACCCTCTGCATGACGCTGTATTCAGAGAAAAGGGTGACAGGCTAAAGAGGGGCAAATCATGGATGGGTCGGGCGGAAGATGTCGTCAGACAGGTGTCATAGTCTTGCTCGTATCTAGATAACTAAACTTGGGTTCATACAGGCAACAATAAATCTGGTTGTTATGAGATCGAAGATTTATTGTATTCTCATATACAGTATGCGTTGGCGCAGTGGGTAAACAGACCCGCGCTATATTACATCTGTCAAATAGGAAACATCACACACATAAGTATCATTTAACAGTCTAGCAAACTATCTAGCCTATGTCTATATATCTATTGCTATCTATAGAGTCCCTCAAAGGCAGGCCCTGTTGCCTCTCTCAAGTCCATTCGTCCTCTGCCGGTCTCCGCGTGTCCTAACCCGACACGGGCGGTAACTCTGTCCGAGTTCCTCGTGGACCCCGCATTAGGCGGGCCACATCAGTGTCCACGGAATCATGGACTTGGTGACCACCTTCTATCTAGAAGGTTCTAGCTTACTTGGGTCCTGCTCGACTCAATGGTTTCCCTTGGGCTGGAATAGCAGCCCTTTACTAGATATATATACGTGAGGCGGTGACAGGATCCCCCCTCCCCCGTGACCTGATTTGTTGTTGGGAATTAGATCCGTTCTAATTCTGTCACCGACTCACCTACAGTTGGTGTTGTAGTTTGGTGGATAGTAACCTGGCAACCTACCTATTAGCACTAAAAACTCATGTATTCTACCATACAACACTTGTCCGATTTGGTGCAGAGATCCCTGTCTCTCGTGTGCTTAATTATGCTTATCAGACCGAAGTTCCATGGCATTTTAGTAGTTGTATTTACAACTTGCCCTTCTCATAGTACCCAAAATGGTACCCAGACAAATAACCCCTATATAACAAGGGTTAACAAGACCGAAGTCTTGGCTAAATAAGTACACCTTCAAATCTTGATCTGAGTGTGTATTTCTATACACTTTTACTCCCGTATGTTATATAATGCTAAATATGTAGTTACCTTGTTCTTTTATCCTTTTCATACTACAAGTGTCCCTGTTGGCTTGTTAGTGTGTTTTGACTCATAAGTTGATGTTTCTAATAAAGTGACTGTATTTTAACTTGATAGTGTTGAGTTTTAAGGTTTGTGTACTGTGTGTGCTGAATGTGTGGCGTATTTCCAAGCGTCACGAGTTGGGATAACCTCAATCATGAAATACTGCACTGTGTGCAATACATGAAAAGGCATTCCAAGTAGTGGTGCTTAGATGTATCCTAACTGCTAAGCTAAGTATATTAACTCACTATTAAACTAAGTACTACACATGTATTCACAAATTAGACAAGTCATACAATTTACATGAAAGACGCAGACAAATTAAAATAAATACGGTTTGCGTACAATTTGTCCGCTAAGTGTATCGTTCTCTCATTTAATCCATTCACACAGTCATTCACTCACTTTTGATTAAAAATAGTATTTGGTTAAAATATATAATTAAAGTTGAGGTAAGTGTTATTGCCCTTAGAAAAAATGGGCTAGGCGATATTTGCCCTTTAAGAAAATAAGTACTTCTTGTACGATGACTTACAAATGGGTTATAATTTAACTAGAGACAATTGTATAGGACGGTTCTTTAGTTTAGGAATGGTACCGCCTGTAATATTAATGTCGAATATGTACAAATTACAGGTGAATACAATTTATATACAACAATAATGGAAATATAATACATATTTAATCTTAAACTAATTAATTAAATAAATCCAACGATGATGTGCGAGTCGTCCTCCTGTCGCTAGCGTGGTATGCCATGAATGGTAAAGCTAGTATGGATCTCTATTGAGTGTTGTCGTCGATGTCGTTCTGTTTCGGCTGTTAGTAAGGTTACGTAGTAACAGCAAGTATGGCATGTTCTTAATGTCCTATATAACGAATTCGTACAGAATTCGGAGTTAGTTCGTTGGTTGATCTTATTGGTTGAGACAAACACAGTTACTGTTTCTTGCTGGAATCGTTCTAGCGCTTAGGCACTTGATGGTATAGTTCTTAAAGTAACGTATCATGTTCTTGGGTGTCGTAATTCAACTAATCACTGAGAGTACTGTAGAAGGTGTAGAGTTCCACTGTAATATGCAACCGACTAAAAGTATCACAGTTTATAATATGGCTAATGGTCGATGTGATCAGAGTCATTCTACTGGCGCATTCACTTGCCGTGACAAAAGGTCAGCCACAATGTTGTCGGTGCCTTTGATGTGGCGGATTTCGAAGTCGAAATCTTGCAGTAGAAGACACCATCTTTGTAGCCGATGGTTTTTAGGCGACCCCTGGTTAAGGACTAATAATGGCGAACTGTCAGTGAGGACCACAAAGTGACTCCCTAAGAGGAACTTCGACAATCTCAATATACAAAACAATAGGCTCAGACACTCCAATTCAACTGTGGCATACTGAGTCTCAGCCTTCTTTAATTTGCGGCTTACATAGAGAATTGGGTGTTTTATGCCATCCATTTCCTGCATCAAGCATCCTCCTATTGCGATAGCGCTCGCATCTGTGGTCAAAATAAAGGGTAAATTAATGTTGGGTAATCGTAAGACTGGTGGATTAGAAAAAATATGTTTCAATTTACACATTGCATCATCTAAGCTGGTACTTTTACAAATTTTTGATGGATGATTTTTAGTTAACATATCAGAAAAGACTGAGGTTAATTCTGCCCAATGTGGAATAAATTTCGAATAATAATTAATCAGACCTAGTAAACTTCTAACTTGCTTCTTTGTGGTAGGTACTTCTAGCTTAAGGATCTTGGAAACAATTTTATCATCAGTCAACAATTTTCCTTCAGAAATTCTATGTCCAAGGAAGTCTATTTGTGTATAACCTATTTCAACCTTGGAAGGTTTGATAGTAAGTCCAAAAAGAGAGATTTGGTGGAAGACTTGTTTAAGGGTGAGTAAGTGAGAAGTCATATCAGAAGAATGGATGCATATATCATCAATATAAGCAACTACGTCATTAATTCCGTGTAATAACAATCTTGTTAGTCTTACAAATGTGGCCGGTGCGTTCTTGAGCCCAAACGGAAGATATAGCCATTCGTACAAGCCAAGCGGTGTTGCGAATGCTGTTATATGTCTACAAGACGGGTGTAATGGAACTTGCCAATATCCTTTAGCTAAATCGGTCTTAGAAAATAAGGATGATTGAGCCATATTTAAGATAAGATCTTCACAGCTGTTCATTGGCTCTGCATCCGTTGTTGTTCTTGTATTTAATACTCGATAGTCAATGCACAAACGAATTGTCTGGTCCTTTTTCTTCACCAGAACAATCGGTGACGAATATTGAGACATCGATTTTTGAATAATGCCATTTTTCTCTAACTCTAAAATTTCTTTATCTAAATTAGATCTGTAATGGAGAGGAATAGAATATGGTCTACATTTGACCGGTCTCAGATCTGTCAACACAATTGAATGTGTTATTTTATCAGTGCGTCCAGGTTTGTTAGAAAAGATAGATTTATATTCGTCAAGGATAGTCAAAATGTCTTGTCGCTGTTGTTGTGTCAAAGTGTCAGAGATATGTATGTCATTTATACTTCCGTCGTCAGTCATGATTGGTACAGGGATTTCAGTGTTGTCCACGTCTGTCTGATTTACCACAGATGCCACTGTTTGTAAATTGTCTTCAATGTCATTGTCGTCGTCGTCGAGATCAATCGTTGTCAATATGTCGTCAAATTTGTCGTCGATGTCGATATCACAGATTGTCGGTAATGTCCATATGTCTTCGTCGTTTTCGTTGTCGTAAGAGTGTGTCGTTAACGATGCTTCGTTTGTCGAGGTGTCATTTCGTTGAGAAATTGTCGTTTCGTGTCCGTCACCAGTTCGTTGAGTCAGTTCATTTGTCTCATTGTCCTGTCTAACATAATATGGTTTCAACATATTTATATGGAATATTTTCAGTTTCCCATTTAAAGAGATTTCGTAATCCACTTCTGAAATTCTTCTAATGATCTTAAAAGGTCCCTGCCAGGAGGTTGACAGTAAATCTCTTTTGTCAGGTAGTAGAAGTAAAATATCCTGACCTGGATGTAGGACAATGGTTTTTGCACTTCTATTGGCGTACTGCCTGTATTTAAAACCTTTCTCCTGTAGTGATGTTCTGGCCAATATACACGAACGTATGATTTTGTCTCTGGTATCAGTGACCAAATCATAGGTGGAAATGGGAAGTTGGCTATCTACAGGTTGTGAGATGATCTCTTTATAAATGGTGAGAGGTCCTCTTGGGTTCGCTCCATACATCAATTCGAAGGGAGAGAACCCTGTACTTGATTGAGGGACTTCTCTATATGCGAACAGCACCGTTGGGAGAAGTATGTCCCAATCGGCTGGATTTTCAGCTGTCACTTTGGATAGCATATGTTTCAGGTCCCCATTAAGTTTTTCGCAGATACCGTTTGCGGCTGGTCGATAGGGACTGGTGAAACACTGCTTGATGCCTAGTAACTTAGTTACTGATTGGGTGGCATTAGATATGAACTGGGTACCTCTATCAGAAATGATTTTCTCCGGGAAGCCAAAACGGGAGAAAATATTTAGTAATATGTCCATCACATCCTTAGAGGAGATAGATCTTAATGGCAACATTTCGGGCCACCTTGTACATAAATCTACGAGAGTAAAAATGTACCTATTCCCCTTATTCGATATGTGATTCAACGGACCTACTAGGTCAACTGCCACGATTTGGAAAGGCCTCGAGGCAGTTGTCGTTGATTGGACTTCTGCTGTAGGGTTTTTTCCCTTTTTCCCCAGTCTTTGACATACATCACAAGCTCTACAGAAAATTTTTATATGTTGGCAGAACTTTGGCCAATAAAATTGGGTGAGGACTCTCGCCCTGGTCTTTTCATATCCCATGTGACCTCCAAAAGGGGAGTCATGGGCTAATTTTAGCACTTTGTCTCGGTGTGCTTGTGGTAGTACTATTTGCTGTGTCGTGGCCTGGTTTGTTGTGTAAAATCTAGTTAAGATGTTGTTCTGTAGCCTAAATGTCCACGATGCGTTCTTTGTTAATTTTGGCTTAAGGCCTACTAACTTAAAGTATGGTGCTAGTGTAGGGTCATTTTTCTGTTCATTTCCAAAATTGATGTTAGTTGAGTTTGGCGCTACTATTTCTAATGATTCCTGTAGTTGGTCGGTGTTGGTTTTGTGGGTTGTCTGTCGTGTTATTGCGTTTGTGTGTTGTGTGTCTAGTTGCACATTTACAGGTTCGGTACTTGGTGGTTTGGTCGCATCCTCAATTCGAGGTTTTATTTCGGTCGTATCGTTTCTTGATTCGACCGCCCCTGCATTGTACACCTCGGTAAATTCTTCCTGAATTACCTCAGTGGTTGTCTCCCTTGGTATTTTGGCAGTTTGAGACAAGCAAGAATGGTGTTTCTCTTTTGTGTCGCTATTTCTGTGGTGGATACCGTGTTTTTGCTCCCACATTTTTATCTCTGTTTCAGAGCAAGGATGTATGTTGGGTAAATTACCAAGTATAATATCCGCTATGGGATTTTCAAGGATAGCACACAATACTTGCCCCGATATGAATGGTGTTTGAATTTCGACCAAAGCAAGGGGGTATTTCTCTATTGTACCTGAAAATGTGCGACACGTCACATGTTTGTCTGTGTAGTCTTTAGCGTCTATCAATGTTCTCCTCACCCCACAGAGAGTTGCGCCGGAATCACGAATTAACGTTCCCTTCTTGTTGTTAACAAACCCTGTATAAAAAACTAGCTTGCCTGTAGATGATAAGGCAGCGTTAGCTATTTCGTTTGCAATTGGGATAATGTGACCACAATGTAGTGTTGTGTCCAGTTGGAATTTTGTACAGGTGTTGCATGTACTGTCTGTTATGGTGTTTATGACGTGTACAGCATTACCAAGCTCGCTCTCATTGTCGTGTTGATTTTCACATTCATTTAGTGACTCAAGCTCTTCGTCAGTCGACGTTTCTACTAATGCCGCATTGGCCTGTTTCAATAACTTTCGGCCTTGACAATCTTTATTATAGTGACCCCAGCTATTGCAGAAATAACATTTAACTACTTTGTGGTAAGCCATGCGTTTAGCTGTTTGCTTCTCTACCATCTTTTTGAGGTGTTCAGGGTAGGCGGGTGATTTGTCACACATACCGTAAATGTCGTGATGAGCATTGCAATATTGGCACCTTACTACTTTACCGACATTGGATCGCGGTTTAAATCTGCTCTGTGATTGTTTGGAGTATTTGGTGTTCACCACTGCAGCTGCTGTATCATTGTGACTTATATTATGTTGAAAAATATCCCTGTTTGCTGTAAAAAATGCATTTCCTTTCGCCTCGATTTCCTGAATGCTCTTACAATCCATTTGTTTTAAGAACTTGGCAAAAGGTGTAGGAATAGTGCTAACTATTTTATCTATTATAATTAGTTCCTTAAGTTTATCATGGCTATTGTTGGTTTTAGCCGAGTTAATCCATTTTGTGCATATGTCTTGGACTGTACTGACATAATCTATGAAGGTTTGGTTTGGTTGTGGAGATAATTTAGCAAATTGTTGTTGGTAACCTGCAGTGTCTAAAGAAAAATGTTGGAGAATGCGTTGTTTTAGGTATTCATAGTCTTTTCGCATTTCCTGTGGTATTGTTTCTATTACTTTCAGTGGTTCAAGAGCCAAATTCCTCATTAGAATAAATGCCCAATCTGCTTTAATGATTTTATGATGAGACATGAGGCATTCAAAATTTTCTAAGTAAGCGGAAATGGAATCTCCAGAACAGAAAGCCTTGACGAGACCTTTATATTTATTATATTTTTGTTCTTCCTCTTTGCTTCTTAGCTTATTTATAGATATTTCTGCGTTAGACTCAAGCTCCATCTGTTTTAATTTTATTTGTGTTTCGGCATTTAATTGGGCCTGTTTGGCCGCGGCCTCAAGTTCCATCTGTAATTTCTTTCCATCCGCCTCGATTTGCAATTTCTTTTCATCTGCTTGCATTTGCATCTGAATCTTCTTCTCTTCGGCCTCCATTTGAGATTTCTTTTCTTCTCGTTCTATCGCTCTTTCTTCACGGGCAATATTTTCTGCGTGTGTTTTCTGTGCCCATTCTGACAATTTGTCTTCTTTATAGCCTAACTTTATTCCTTGCTCAATGCATTTATCTAAGGAAGACATTTTGTGTTTTAATCGATTGTTAAGTTTATAGAGTTAAATCCCTTAGAAAAAATATGTTGTGTGGTCGAAAATTTGGTTAACTCCCCTACTTATTAATGTGTACATCAAAATGCAAGGTTATGTTGGTGAAAATTTCATGAATATGCAACCAAATTAATATGAAACAAAATAATACATTGATGAAACATGAGAAGTACAGCTTAGAAGTACAATGAGTATGAGGTGAAACTTAGCTCTGAATTTTGAAGCTCCTCGATGTTATCTTGCACTCTCGTTACTGTGGGAAAGGTTTCATCGGTTGGACGCGGCACTTGTTGCGGAACAATCTGCTCGTGGAGCGAGAAAACATTAGTGACTGTCACAAAAAAAAAAAATGTCAAAATAGTAACATGTAAAAAAAAAATCTTTACAGAATCAAAATAAAGAGGCGCTGTGGAGGCAATGGTGAGACATTGCCGAGGGACTCAGATTACTTCTATTTTATCGCTAGATAGCTACTAGTTCTATGTAAATTTACAACGTTAACAATTTCTTTGATTTAACAAATCAATGTGTTATCAAAAATCAATGTTTTATCAACAATCAATGTAATATGATTAAATAATTACTTTTACATGGCATTTAACAGGTTTTTAAGAAACATTCTATGCCAAAACCGGAAAACTAGCCCCCAAAAAGCCTGTCATAGTCTTGCTCGTATCTAGATAACTAAACTTGGGTTCATACAGGCAACAATAAATCTGGTTGTTATGAGATCGAAGATTTATTGTATTCTCATATACAGTATGCGTTGGCGCAGTGGGTAAACAGACCCGCGCTATATTACATCTGTCAAATAGGAAACATCACACACATAAGTATCATTTAACAGTCTAGCAAACTATCTAGCCTATGTCTATATATCTATTGCTATCTATAGAGTCCCTCAAAGGCAGGCCCTGTTGCCTCTCTCAAGTCCATTCGTCCTCTGCCGGTCTCCGCGTGTCCTAACCCGACACGGGCGGTAACTCTGTCCGAGTTCCTCGTGGACCCCGCATTAGGCGGGCCACATCAGTGTCCACGGAATCATGGACTTGGTGACCACCTTCTATCTAGAAGGTTCTAGCTTACTTGGGTCCTGCTCGACTCAATGGTTTCCCTTGGGCTGGAATAGCAGCCCTTTACTAGATATATATACGTGAGGCGGTGACAACAGGTCTGCAGTCTTACCAGTATCAACCCCGGCAAGGAATGGGTGCTGGTGCCTCCAGCCTTTAAGTGCACTTTCTCCTGCATTATCACACTCGACAGACGGTGCAGAGAGCAGAACCCTGCCGCTGTCAATGCAGAGGTTAACGCGCTCATCTATGAACACTCAGATAGCCCCGAAGTGCTCATCTATACAGATGGATCTGTTGTAAAGCAGCAGAGAAGTGCGTGGGCATTTACAGCCCGTTCAGCGGGCCGAACCGTTCAAGAATCCAGTGGTGCCCACTCTATGACCACGAGCAGCATGACGATGGAGGTGATGGCAGTCACACTTTCCATATGGCTGGAATCACAGCATTATACCAACGTGTGTGTACTAAGTGATTCAATGAGCATGATTCAGAAGGTCGAAGCTGGATCTGTACGTAGACAGTGGACTGAATCGCTGCGGAAGTCTGTTGTCCGTAAAGTCACCTTCATCTTCGTCCCGGGACATGCGAGAGTCGAGGGAAATGAACGAGCTGACAAACTGGCTGGCTCTGCACCCCCTGTAGAAGGCCAGCCAATGGATCGTGCCGATGTTATTAACGTCCTTAAAGATATGGCGAGAACAGAGGACTTTGACGTCAGTGATTCCACATCGCTGTCCAGGATGAAAGACCTGGGAGTAAGAATCGGCACAGCCAGACGCGAGAGGTACATCGGGAAAACAAAGAGCCTCGTCAACCAACACAGAACTGGCACTATTAGCCACCGGACGCTGATGAATATGCTGGGGGGAGGATCTGAGCACCTATGGACATGTCCGGAGTGTAACGAAGATACCCCAACTGATAACTGATAACTGATATTTTAACATAGAACTACATAAATATAACGGTAGAGTGCATACAGGAAAGAAACATTATAACAAGTGCATTAGTTAACATTAACAAATGAGTAAATGAAACAATAATTTCAGGATTCACAGCAAAATATTCTCAGGATAGTTAGAAATTTTTATGCCACTTACGTGACTGGTTAATGAAATATAAGCAAACTCAGATTGTAATTATTCTCTGTATTATATATGCAAGAAATGAACACATCAAAGTGTATGTGGGCTTAATAAATAATACATGGCATGTCAATAAGAATGTTGTAATGCACAGATCTTTTTAAATAATTCAAACTTCATATTATAAGACTAGTATCTGTATGCTGTTTTCTGTGTTGCTTCAGTTGAATACTGTATGTGCATCTTACATTACAAACATCACACTTGTAAGGTTCTCTCCTGTGTGCATTCTTTTGTGTCTCTTTAAACCTCCACTTCGAGTAAAACCAACATTACAAACACCACACTTGTAAGGCTTCTCTCCTGTATGTATTCTTTTGTGTATCTTTAAAGTTCCACTTTGAGTAAAACCAACATATTAACAACCTGGGGGGGGGGGGGGGATTATTATTATTCTCATCTTATGCACGCTCGGTGATTGAGATGAGTGGCAGCTTCAGAATTTTAAATCTCATTAAATACAATGTTCAAAGCCGCTAAGGAGGAAAAGTGAAGATTACATTTTTGTGAGGATTTGATCTGACTAGTTCCCTTCCACATCTGTGTCTTGGAAGCTTTGATGTTATATATGTATGTTCCGTGTCAGCTCACACACTGATTTTATTTACATTCACATAAGTGTTCGTACAACTGAAGATCTACAATATCTGTATAGAAGAGAGGATGGGATTTGCACAGAAGAGAGGATGGGATTTGCACAAAAGAGGTTGGAATTTGCACAGAGGAGATCATGGTGGTTTGTAAAGGAGAGGCAATGATGGTGAAGGGTTAAGGGAGTAGAATCTGACATTTACTTCTTACATCTGCACACTATTTCAGCAGTTGAACATTTTGTAAATACACACCAGGATTAAAATCCTTATAGGTGGAGAAACGAGGATTGATTTTAACTCTTTAAAATTAGCAGGCATGACATGCGAATGCACTATCATGGGCCTATGACCAGTTCAAATGGTTACAAAACACCTTAGTTTCACTTCATTGTCGTTTTTCCATTAGCATTTTTATGTGTTAAATGATTCATTTCTTGTATGTTAATCGAGCATAGGCAATTTGACCATGTTGGTTTTATAAAATGCGTGTTCTTAAAAATGGTTAGTTCATTGGTTATACTTCTTAATATAGACACTCCTGCACAAATAAACACCTGATGCTTAAAAAAAACAAAAATTATTCTACTTCTGGTGACATTCGCAATGGCAGTGACAGTAGCAGTACTGAAACTGAGGTTGGCATTCAAGCTGTCTCGCCAACCTCACCGGCCGATTTCTAACAACCACTGCTTTTCGCGGAATTGGTTGGAATATGTTATCAACAAATACTCTGGCTCTTATTATAGCATACGCGGCTTGGATTCTACCAACAATGTACCTGGTTATCTGGTACAAGCCCAACCACATGGAGACAGTTAAGAATGATATTTTCACTGCCTCCATGTTGCTTGCGGAGTGAATGTCACCAGCAGATAATAGGCGGATATTATTCAGATTATTAACACCATTTTAGTAATATCACACGTGCTGGTTGGATTTAGCGACAGCGCCTGAAATAACATTTTCTATAAAGTGCACCAACACTGTTCTAGAACCTCATTTTCCTGTATAACAAACCTCGCCCACCATTTTGCAAGATGGCTGTCCGCCTGTCACTGCTACTACAACCCCATTACAAACCCATAAGCAGGAAACTTCTTCGTGTCAACTTATTGTTATTACTTAAACTGCTTCTGGTCCTCTTTGGAATCTATACGTCAGTCGGGCCGAGAGCACCATCTCCAGGGCTTTCCCAAGTCCACAGTCATCGGGGATTGGGTTTGAACCAGGCTTTTCCTGTTTCACATCATGATACTTTCCCCATATCAGTGATCTGCTACTTCCTTATTCCTTTGACCTAGGTCATGGCTACCAGTCACGAGAAAATGAAGTCATTGAGGCCATGAAGCCATCAAGGATTATTGTTATTCTGCACCGTCCACAGTCACGTCTTAATCATCATAAAATACATCGTCGTCCTGGCACAGTTGTTAAGAAAGTAAACCTACCCACGGGTGGATAGAGCCCGTTACCCAGGATGGGATCTGTCTAGAGGATGCAAACCGAAGTGGGACACTTAATCACTGAAGTGCATAACTAGGTGGAATGTACACCTCTCGATAGAGGAAACAAGAAGAGTAGGCAACACAGCCACATCTTCTGTGCTATCTGCTGTTGATGCATTTGCCTCACTATACTGATACCCACAGGTTTATCAAGAAGTTACAGCTACGATACATGTTCACTATGTATATATCTGCGATTACCGTGGGGTAAAAAATACTCGATTCGATCAGTATCACAGACTGTGTGTGTTTTTGTTTATGCGTTTGTGTATATGTCTGTTACAAACAATGAGCCCTTGTGACAGCATTGAGGCTACCCTCGTTGATCTGGAGACGAATACCATGAAATATTGTGGTGGTTGCCTGGAGGAGCAGTCCAACCAACTGGCTCATATGTTTCAGAGAGGTTGTCGACGCCCATCTGGGGGATGTGATGCGAACCGTATTGACAACCGATGATCTGATCAGGATGGTCCTACCTTTCTTCAGGCGGCGTGTTCTGCGAGCCCGCAGACACCGTCACCGACAACAAACACCGACAACCCCTACCGTCACCACTGATGCTAAGGCGGAGTCCTCCAAACATCACCCCACCCACTCAGAACTAGGTCACCATCCCCTCAATATATTATTACTCCCAGTCCACCCCACCAGACTCCTACGACCATCTTTACTTTTTTCAGATTATACCGAATACGAACCTCTACATAACACTAATACCCCACCTCTTATCAACTAATGATAATAAACCACTACGACCCTCTTTACTTTTCTTCAGATGATAGTGACTGTGACCCTCTACATAACACTAATACCCCACCTCTTATCAATACCCATTACGTTTAAGATTTATGACCACCCCATATACTATTTCCACTATAGTCCTATAAACACATGTAGTATTGCGATCACAGAAAAGAGAAGTAGACAACATAAAACTGTGGGTATAGTTACCGACCTACCACATCCATATGCCGACTCACTGCAGGACCACTTCGACCCATCACCAATAGTTGTTCTACCACCGATTCGAATCCCCCAGACTCTCTACACGCACCCACCCTTTGAGCATCACCGTGTTTTCCTAACATCGATTCGAATCCTACACTCTCTACACCCAACCACCCTTTGAGCATCACCAGTAGTTGTTTTCCTACCGCCGGTTCGAATCCTACACTCTCTACACGCAACCACCCTTTGAGCATCACCAGTAGTTGTTTTCCTACCACCGGTTCGATCCCCACACTCTCTACACGCACCCACCCTCTTATCAATACACGACCACATTTAAGATTTATGAACAACCCATATATTTTCCACTAAACACATGGCCCCCTCACAGAAAAGAGAAGTAGACTACATTTAAAAGGTACCGACCGGGGATTCAACCCTCCATATACCGACACGAACAAGTCGACACATGACCAACTTTTACTCCGCCAGGCTCCATACCCCTCTACACACCATAATTCCCACATAACCATCACTACCTTAATTACTTTTCTCTTTTACTCTCACAGACTTAAAAAACACCCACGTTTCCCCGACCCACATTTTTTGCCACCCGCTTCCCCGCCACGACCCAGATATTTTTTTTTTTTCACCGACCCAGAATTTCGGAAAATTCCCACGATTTTCCCCTCCTCAACCGAACCACCATTTCGAGATTTCCAGCATTTCCAGCAACATCATTCTGTTGCTGGAAATGATGATGCTTAACTTCAAAACAAGCGTCTCCTTAACCTAATTTACTACTTACCACACGAGAAGATACCACACGAGCAGAGTCTTGGCACAGTGCACGAATTAGGTAGCACTGGCGAGCATCCAAATGTGTATACCAGAAATACCATGCAATAAATGTTATTTATATATCCACTACTCTCTATTCTTTTCTCTGCATCTCTCAATTGCGATCAATGCCTGTAAATGTATTTCTCATGATATAAATGTCTATTATGATGATCGTGGTTCTAACTGTGAGATTCAGTCTGGGCGGCGGCACATTCTGTCTTCGCTTTTGTTAAGTTGAATATGGATTTAACAAGTGGACAGTTCACATGAGTCATCCGTGTTTTCGTCCTTGTCCGAGAAGGCTTATCTATTACCGTGGAATCGGGGCCCGGGGGAGGGGGTGTATATGATACTGTACTAGAGTGACCAGCTAACGTCCCTGTAAGAAGTCACGTCTGGTAGAGTTTCACACTTGGAGTGACCAGCTAAGAAGTCGAGTGCACAGGGCGCGTTCGTTTTACACATTATGTGCTGTTATAATAGCAGTGTTATCCCTACTACATTCAGACAGGATGGAGACATCAACAGGCGCAGGTGTTGCCACAGCAGCCCCAACCCAAGACGGCCTGAAGTCACCACACGGTGTAGACACTGAGATACACGCCTTAGCCTCGGACATTGGGAGACCACCAGTTGGATCAGACAGTGGAAGATCTACTCGAGCCTCGGACAGTCCAATACCTGCAAGAACAGACAGTAAGTTGTCAGCTTCCAACACACATGGCACATACTTCACTCTTGCCATAGTACTCTCTCTCTCTCTCTCTCTCTCTCTCTCTCTCTCTCTCTCTCTCTCTCTCTCGTTCTGTGGTGTGTGTGTGTGTGTGGGTAAGTGGGTGTGTGTGTGTGTGTGTGTGTGTGTGTGTGTGTGTGTGTGTGTGTGTGTGTGTGTGTGTGTGTCAAATGTTACTGTAAACTAACAATTTACTCAGGCATAAAGATTGTAATGACAGGTGGGATGTATATTTATTAGAATTGACGGTGAGGACAGTAAGATTGTATTCGCAGTCAGGAGGACAGAAGAACTGTATTGACAAGACAGACAGACTGTATTGACAGTTAGGAAGATAGAAAGACTCCATTGACAAGACAGCAAGATTGTATTGACAGTCAAGAGTACAGAAAGACTTTCTCATTGCAGTTGACATATTTTTAATTGGTCAGTATGTTTTCAGTCTTGCATAAGGCTACCATAAGGCTACCTTTACCATAGCTATTCCTGTTCTAATCTCTTCAAGACATCTTCCACCAGATGTTATGACTGTTCCGAGAATGTTGTACCGATTCAGCAATTTAAGAATCGTTCCATTTGCACTGTTACATCTGTTAGCTACGATGTAACACTAACTCTGCTTGTTCTGTCTACTAGCATTATGGGAGATTGATGTCTGCTACGAAAACGAAGCTGATCTCCAGCAGCATTACTCGAATTGTACGAAAAATCCCGGACATGCTAACTTCATTCCTGCTCATCAGTTCAACATGAGTCATCTCCCCGTTGGTTTCCAAGACAACGATATTCTGGACTATGTCAGAGTTGTGTCAGACTTAACTGTCCAGGTGAAGGTCAGGTTTGTCAGTTCTGACAGGCCGGATGTGATTCCTCACAGCGACAAGCCCTACCCAGGCCACAACAGAAGGGGTTCCAAAGCCGTAACTGTGGGTACCGGGTGGATTCGGACGATAATCATATACCCAAATGAAAACAGCCAAAGTGTCACGTGTGAGTGTAAAGAATGTTTAACTTCACAAATAGCAAGATCGCAGTTTGCTGTTATTGTCATAAACACAGCTGCTCACGTTGTCTTTGATGATCCAGAAGCAGCCAGCGCTACTTGCAATCTCTTCTACGATCAAGGGAACCTGCCGAGTCCCCACAGCGGTGTAGTTACACTGCAGAGCTTTTCCTGCGTCGTTAGCAGTGTTGACAATGATCGGTGCGAAATGTCATTTGTAACCCATGATTTAGACCTGGCCAGCCGAATTGATGACTTAGTCTCTAGAAGGACCAACCTACAGAAGATAGTAAACAAAAAGATTGCCCCAATCCGTTACCACAAAGAGAGGACCGATGACGCCACAGTTGTACACCCGCTGTTGTTCATCGCGTCCCACCCACATGGGTGCGGTAAGCAGATCAGTCTTGGTCGATGTGTCAGCATTGATATCTTCGACAATCGACACATTCAGAGGCTGTACGACACAGCCACATGTCCAGGCTCCAGCGGTGCCCAAGTTGTGGTCATCGGGACAGATCCCTGGGAAAAGAAAGGCAAACAGTACGTGCACAGAGGCAGTCATGGGCAGAGGACAGAGTTCAACTATAGCGGACTGCTAACCGAAGGTTGGTATATCATTGGGAGTATGCTTTTGATGAGCCTCATTTTTTTCATCATTAATATCCTGTTTCCTCCCCCTCTCCTCCCGCCTCTCCTCATACATTTTCATTTATTAATCATCTGCTGTCTCCTCTCATTGATTGATTGATTGATTGATTGATTGATTTAGGAACCGACATCACAGCATTCGGGGCATTCCCATAAGCGCCCTGTCCCCATCCTCAGCAGCCAGCGAAGAGTTCCAACACCAATAGTACCAGTAGTAATCTGATTATATGTCCGTCATGCCTTTCCTCTGAGCGTCGAGCGTCGGCCAGATCCCCTCGTCACTTCACGCTGTCTCATTCTTGCCAGACCATGGTGATCCATTTGCTCCTCCGAAGTGTACACGTGCTCCCACAAGGCCGCAACCATGTCTGCCTTGCCATGCATCAATACTCCACCAAGTTTTACAGAGCCAGCCAATCTGTCCGCCTGTTCATTCCCCAGCACACCGGCATGCCCCGGAGAAAAGATCCAGGCGATGCATGCCACCCGTGACCTCCGAAGCGAAGCAAGCCACTCTGCCCGAAGCTTGCCTGTCCTCACCTTCCTCGGCATGCTTTCAGAGTCAGTTACAATCACAAAGTGTATTCTCCATCCAGCGGAAAGCTGCACTGACCGCCTCCACCTCCATTCTTAAGCTAGATGTTGTTGTATCATATGCTAGGCTCTCCTGCACCAAACGTCGACCATAAGCTTTTGCTGAGAACTTCCAGGCACTTCTCCTACCTCTCAACACCGACCCATCTGTGTAGATAATCACATCACCCGAGCTAGCATTATTCTGAATTGGTTGCTGGATTTCCACTTCCGTGACCCCTGCTGGCCACTCCCTGCACTCTCGGCTCAATGTGATTATAACTCTGCACAAGTCTGACTGCTCCGCTGGCACTCTGACCCACTCCTCTCCTCGCCTGTTCTCCAAGGAGCACATCTGTATGATCGTATCCTCCGCCTGAGCCATCCATGATTTCCCTCTTATCAATCGCTGACCCATAACGGCGTCCAGCGCTTCATGCAATGGGTGATCTGTGTCTGCAGCTACTCTGAGGTATGCCTTCGCCTGCATCACCTTGAGCCTACCAACAACAGTCGGCAGACCAAGGATGTAACGCATACACACTACTGGGGTGTCTCTGGTGCATCCCATAATGACCCGCAAAGCTTCGTTCTGTATGCGCTCTAATTTCACCAGCTGACTCTTTGAGACAGTGAGCAGTCCTAGTCCATAATCAATCACTGAGAGGATCAAGTGCTGGTATAGTGTGAAGAGCATTCTCTGTTCTATGTCCATTGCAGCCATAGTTTTAAGTGCATTGAGTCCCTTTTGAGATCTTGTCACAACCGGCTCCACGTGGTCCTTGAGGGACAGGCTCCTGTCATATGTGATTCCCAGATACTTCAATTTGTTCTCTCTGTTGACGCTTCTACCATCTATCGCGAGACTTGGAACATAAGCTCTCACAATCCTGTTGTCCAGAGAGCACCACAAAACAGCCGCCTTTTCCGGGTGGATGACAGCACTCATTTCAGTGCACCAGTCAGTCACTTTGTCTACTGTCGCCTGTATCTCCTGGGCTGTTTGCTCCCTATCTCTCCCCTGCCTATATGCAAGAATATCATCTGCAAATGTTAGTATCCTTCCAACCCCTGGTGCTTCTAGGTTTGCAATCTTGCTCGTATACACGTTAAAGAGCATCGGTGAGACTGCAGATCCCTGTGGCAGTCCTGGTGTTAAAATATGAGGCTCTGAGGTCCATGCACCCAGACGGAGAGCAACCCGACGAGAATGTAGGACGGCTGCTATCTAGTTCACCAACCAGGGATTGACCCCCTTCTCCATCAGTGCGGTCATCAAAATATCATATCGAACTCTATTGTATGCATCCTCGAGATCAAGCGCTGCAGCCATCGTTTCCTATCTACTCTGGAACCCCTCATAAATATCAAAGGCAAATGTGACTGCATTTGACCAGGTATCTTTTCCTGACCTGTAGCTCCCCATGCCTCTTGGAAGAAGCTTCCCACTTTCCAAAAAATCTTGCAGCTTGACAGCGACTATCTTCTGTAGAAACTTCCCAAACGTATTTTGAAGGGTGATGATCCTAAAGCCGCTAAGCTTTGAATTATCCTTGAATGGTTTTGGGAGAGGGATGAGATAGCTGTGCACCCAATCCTGCGGTACTGATGCTGTCCTAATGCTCTGATTTAAGCAGTCGGTCATCTCCTCCAGGTCTGCATCGCTCAAACCCTTCATGTGGTCATACCTGACCTCATTGGACTCTGGTGCCGTGTCTTTTGCCTTTTTCAAAATATATTTAACATCTTCAACCCGTATGATGTCTTCATAATGCATATTCTTTATGGTGCCAGATAATTCCTCTCTAACTGCATCCCTGGTGTCCGCATCATTATGATTGGTCTGCTCTAAAAATCTCTGGAGAAACGCCTCCCCTTTCTCTTTGTCTGTTATCACGCGTACACCATCATCTCCTTAAATTGTTCCCACTGTCATAGACCGATCTTTTCTTTGCATTTATCTGTGCAGTTTCCAAAATTTTCACAGTGTTTTATCACCCTCAGTCTCCTTCATGAAACATTCCCATTTTGCGTTTTTGGCCTCTGCAGCACAGCGCTTGAAGACCTCCACCTTGTCTTTCTTGACATTTTCCGCTGAGTCCACTTCCTCTCGTGAGCTTCGGATGTCTGTCACACTTTCCTTAGCTGCTTCACTGCAGCTCTCTGTGCTCTCCAAGCATGGTCTACTTCTGGGGTCCACCATGGGGGATGCAAAAACAGTCCTATTGCATGCTCCCTGTCTGAGGCGTCCAAGAAGGCAATCGGTCCACCCATACCGGAAGGTCTTGCGCGCTCCCCCAGGCTTAACTTTCCTGGGTTTAGAGAACAGGACTGAGCATGGCATGTGATCACTCCCGTGGTCATTCAAAACAGTAGTAGTTAGTGCCAGCTTGATGACCTTATAATTACTGCTAGAGTGAAGTTGCCAGAACAAGAAATTAAAAGGCAGCCAGGACTTTGCACATTCGTTCAAAGGCATAGCGCAGATATTCACATCTAAAACGATAAACAGTGACTGCAGATAAGGACAGTCAAATGTATACCTCGTACTTAATGCTACTAAATTTTGGAGCAGCGTAATAATGAAACGGTTAGAACATGGAACAGAGAAATGAGAAAGTACTGAAGAGTGTGTGGAGAAAAAAAGTAAGCAGATATGAAGATTCTAGAGAAGCTAGGAATGACAAGAAACCGTACATGAGGGAAAATGTGAAGGTAATTGTGCACGAGGACAGCACAATACAGATGGGATGATGAAGAGATGGGAAATGGGCAGTCTGTCAGAGTGAGTCACTAAGACCACAGCGAGAGACAACCAGTGTTGGGAATCCGCTGCCGTCAGTATTCACTGTGAAGACGGCACCTCATTGATGGTCTATATGCTGTGTCTATAGTCTCAGCTATCATCACAGTGTCATGAATCTGTTAGAATGTTTAATATTGTTTTTAGGGGCCTCCATGTCCGCTCCAGTCTCATAAGGTGAAATGTTCGTTCCCAGAATAGAGCTAGGGTTTCCCCAGGAACCATTGCTATCACACCCCTCCCCCTCCCCCCCCCCTGATCTCTTGGTTAGTGAGATCCTATACCTGAGCATTTAGGATAAGGGCGAAAACAACAGGGCCTACCCCATCCCCACCCTCACTGTGCAAGGCGTAGACGTTACAAATCCCACGGCAGTTGGAAATTGCAGGCAGTTGGAAATTGCTGTAAAGCCGCAGTCCTGGCAAACATGTTGGGAAAGAAAGCCTACCCGCGGGTAAATAGAGGGTAGATAGAGGGTAAATAGAGGGTAGATAGAGGGTAGATAGAGGGTAGACAGAGGGTAGATAGAGGGTAGATAGTGGGTAGATAGAGGGTAGATAGAGGGTAAATAGAGGGTAGATAGAGGGTAGACAGAGGGTAGATAGAGGGTAGATAGAAAATAGATAGAGGGTAGATAGAAAATAGATAGAGGGTAGATAGAAAGTAGATAGAGGGTAGATAGAAAGTAGATAGAGGGTAGATAGAGGGTAGATAGTGCATGTGACCTTGGACGGGAGAAGTAAACCTAACACAGATACATGCCGAAGTCAGGAGGTGCATGACTGGGTGTGTCGTACTCCATCGAAAAAGGAACGGACATGAGGAAGAAGAGAAGGGGGAGGAGGAGGAGGAGGAGTATTAACGTTATTTGACTTCATGCATCACCTTGATTTGGTCATCACTCTGTACTTGTTTGTGTTTATGGCAGATTTCCGTTTGATGGGTACACTGACCTTGACACTACAGGATTGGAAGCGAGAAGGTATGATGATAGTGGAAGTTACTGTAGTCTTAACTGGTTTGTCCTCGGTGTCTTCTGGTAGTTTGTCCTCAGTGTCTTCTGGTAGTTTGTCCTTAATGTCTTCTGGTAGTTTGTCCTCAATGTCTTCTGGTAGTTTGTCCTTAATGCCTTCTGGTAGTTTGTCCTCAATGTCTTCTGGTAGTTTGTCCTCAATGTCTTCTAGTAGTTTGCCCTCAATGTCTTCTGGTAGTTTGTACTGAATGTCTTCGGGTAGTTTGTCCTAAATGTCTGCTGGTAGTTTCTCCTCATTGTCTTCTGGTAGCTTGTCCTCCGTGTCTTCTGGAAAATGGGAGTCAGACTATTTGTCAAAGCCCTGAGCGGATTAATACTACAGCTCTCGCCTATCACAAGGATCCCATTTCTCCCTCGCACACCTTTAGACGTCAAGCTGAATGTATTTACAGAAAGCAGCAATAAACTCGACAACTGACTTCGCATCTGTGAAGAGAGCTGTGTGTTTCTCTTTATTTGTCTCTGCCAACACCATTTCTGATGCGGTTTTCAAGTCCTCTATCTCTGCTCTGAAGTTACTTGAGAAAGTACCTGTTCCGGCAGCTTGTGTTTTCTTTGTTGCATGTTTTAGAGTCAGGAGAATTCCTCTAAATCTACTTTCTGTTGAATGTTGTGCTGATCTATCTGTGTATAAGCATTGGTACAGGTACTACTTGGATAGTGTTTTCTTTTTCTTTTTCTATGTGAATGTAACATGCACAGTAGATGATTGATGTGCGAAAGATGAGTGGTTGGAAGGACCGAATGTAAGAGGGTCTACATGCCAAATCTGTGACCCTTTGATAAAGTTTGTTCCATCGTTCGCATAATTGTATGTAGTTTATGGCCGTTTTACCTTCTTTCTGTTTCAATAATGTTTTCTGTCTCTCAGGCAGGTGTTGCTGTCTCCACGCTGGGAACTTGTGTAGATTGTAGATATTTGTTGATAAGTTCAGTACAGGGCCTGTTAATCTTTCTTTTTGCAGATTCTACAGAATTCTTTCACTTTATCCTTTTCCTTCCAAACTCTGATACATGGGCTGTCAGCCTTCTAGACCAGTGGTTCTCAAACTTTTTTGGCCCACGCACCCCTTCACCAATTTTCAAAACGTCACCGCCACCCCCCCCCCCTTTTCGTATTTCTTCCCTATAAATTCCCCCACCCCTACACAGTATACGTAAAACTGGAAGCTAAATTTAATAACACATACTAGAACAAGTCTAGACGTCTACATAAAACGTGATTTGCGGGTCTACTTGCGTTATAAAATGAATTTCATAAGGGCAAGAAGTACAGAAATGTAAAATTTTGAGGGATAAACGATATCAAGTAATCGGTTCTTGTATTAACGCGATCTTGAAATAATCTTCATTCCCCCCCCCCCCGGAAATCCTAAAATTCCTCCCTGAGGGGGGAGGGGGGGGGGGGTCCCCACATTTGGGAACCACTGTTCTAGACTATTCTGCTTGTTGCTGGGCTCTTGTCTTTTATCCTGCATAGATTGCAGACGTGTGATTTCGTGTTCTGTCAATATTCTTAAATGTTTTACTTGTTGCGTGTGCCCTGCTATCTCTTCTATCCTGCATTTACTGTGTACATTTGATCTTTACTGGTTCATTAATAGACATTGACTTTGCGCTTAAAGTTATGATACGTATTCCCCGATTGTTCTTCTTGTTATTATTAATATTCGTCCATTTCTGACTTTGATCTCGGAATGGAGGACAGGTCCTCGGCCAACCCAGGCCGAGCTCTGTATAAACGGTTCCATGATTGGCTGGATGTTTCAGCTAAAGCTTCCTAGGGATGAGACAGCCACCTCCACGCCACCCCTCCTCCTTGGTCGCCTATGACGACACGCAAGGTATGCTGCAGTGGTAACATCCTTTGCAGCCCCTGTATGTCCCCGGCAGCAATGGGTGACTCCTTGCTCATAAACAATGTTTACTTGGTTAAAGTTTGACTTAGCTGCTGTTGCCCAAGCTGCAATACTGTATTCAAGAACTGGCATCACTCGTCCAGTATATAGCTTCTTAAGAACTTTCCCCGTCTACTCTCCTTGCATCAGCAAATATTTTAATGACTGGCATTCTTTGCCTTGCGCATGTTCTCATTTCTCAACCTGTCTTTCATGTCACGTAACGATCAAAGGTGACACCTAGGTAGTTTGCATTTTCTTTCTGATGCAATATGTTTTCAAGTAACGCTAGCTTTAAGTGCTGTGTTTTATTTGAAAGGGAGTCATTATTGGAGTTTGTGCTTTGTGTTATTTTTCGCCTCACTGATTTCACTAGCTATGATTTTGTGAGAGCTCGTCTAACCTGTTCTTTGCTCTATCAATCAGAAGTCTTTATGGCTTGGTCGTCTGTAAAGACGTACTCTGGCTGGGAAATATTATGTAATGCCATTTAATGTATGTTCTGAACAATGTTACATGGAATCTGTCTACAGAAGGCACATTTACACATACACGTGCCGAAGTCGGACTCCTTGAACTAGGAGTAGCACGGCTGGATGTGATACTCTCACCTCGACAGAGAAACGGAGAAGAAGAAATAGAAGACGCTTCATATGGTTTATGGCTGACGTTTGACGCGGTTCAGTGTAACATTTAGCTGACGTTTGACACGGTTCAGTGTAACATTTGGCTGGACCAATGTGTAATTAAACAACATTTGAGTGTATCTATTTATGAGACATATATTGGTGATAACATTGACTTGCAGGTTCATGGGAGGCAGAGTTCATCTACAGAGGGGAGACAGATCTACACCGCCAGGTCCAAATGTGTGATGGGAATCCAGGCCACAAAAAGTTCATACCTATAGACGTCTTTACAGTGGATAGTCTTCCCCCTGGTTACCGTGACAACAACATAGTGAATTACATCCGAGCCGTGTCAGATCTAACGGTCCGCGTGTCAGTCAAGTATGTCAGTCAGAAGCGACCCCCAACCATGCACGGAAGTAAGCAGCCTTACCCATGGTTCAGCTACAGGGGTAGTTCTGTAACCAGAGTTGCCAGCGGCTGGGTCGGAACGGTAATGATTTACGACAACGAAGAAGATTTTGTTTGTGATTGCCCGGAATGTATGCGATCACCTAGACCAAAGACACAGTTTGCTAATGTGTACATTCAAACAGCCGCCCATGTGGTGTTCGATAAACGCGAGGTGGTACACGCGACCGTCGATCTCTTCTTTGATAAAAGTGGTGGAGCGGCTGGCGTGGGCGAAGATGTCCTCACACTCACCGGGCTGTCAGATGCCTATGCTGAAGTAGACGACGATCGATGTGAGATGACCTATGTAACCCACGATATGGGCTTGGCCAAGAAGCTGCACGCGATGACTGAAGCTCGATACAAGCTCCTGAAGATCCTGGACAAGTATCGTCTGTACAATTCTGAGAACGAGGAGGAGAGGTTCAACTTAGCTCCACCTGCAGGGAACAGTGGCCAGTTAGATGTCGATACAGCCAAGATACGGAACGAGCATTCACTGACCGTTGTCGTGTCGCACCCTCACGGGTGCAGTAAGCAGGTCAGCATTGGCTACACTGGTGACCTAGATTCAGCTGGAGATGATGGTCCAGACGCGCACACCGCCCCAGTTTGTCCTGGATGCAGTGGCGCGCCAGTGTTTATGCTCGGAGTGGACACATTTTTTGCTTATCAAAACACAACTGTGCTAGCCGCGCAAGGCTGCTGGGTTATTCACGCTTGACAGACTACAACACCAACGACTAATTAAATGCCTTCAAGATATAGGAGTAGACGGAAAGGACATCAGACTTATTGGTAACTTGTTCCGGGAACAAATGGCGTCAATTAGATACGGATAATTATTCATCGCCGGAAGAGATAAAAAGAATGATGCGTGTTGTTCCCAAGCCTCTTCAACCTATAAACTGAAAGTGTTTAAACACGTTGAACTGCCTGGACTTAACATCGATGGAAGAATCTTCGTCTTCTTTTCGTTCATCCGGAGTGTTTTTTCAGATGTCATTGCGGTGTGCGTTAGGCACCCTTGGGTTGAAAACCCTTAGGTCAACACATCCGGCTTATGCGTGCATTTTTGACCAGGTTAGCATTCCTGGGAGACTCTCACTTTTGTGGTACCGTCCACATCCCAGCTTGTCAAGTTGGAACAGTCGAGGACTTCTGTCATCCCTCAAGAGAAGGAAGGGACAGTCCATAGCATTTTCCGCCATCCAAGGTTGCTTCCATAGTTGCAGGGCCGACACATAGCGCCCTGATACAGGGCTCACCTAGGGAATCGTCACGTCCTGCTCATGGCTGCTTTAATTCATCACTTCAATATATTGGGCATTTCGACCGATGGAAGAATCATAAACAATCTTAGGTATTTGAATAACAAAGACACAATCAATAGATTGCACGATTTATTGCCTGGCATATTTTGCTGCATCTCGTCAGGTACATACTGCAGAAGTCACACAACATAAGTGAAATAACTAGATAACTCCTTAAAGCTGAAATATACACATGTTCGGAAATGGAAGTCGTGTTTTCCAGTCAAATGAGGTCAAAATTAACCTATGCTTTGTTCTGAGTTGTCAGGAAACCAAAGGTAGGCACCGGATGTGGCAGATTTATGGCGTTAAGAGACACACATGATCTAGGAAATTTGTTTCAAGGAGAAATGAACTCAGGTTAGGACGTAGCGGGGCTAGATGAACTTATAGGGGCCTGCGTGCCCAATTCTTAACCCTTTCAAAATAAAGTTGTGTTGTTGTTGTTATAGATGCAAATGGGTCAAAGCAATACGGTAAGTTGATTGGAAGGTTCCCGGTGAGATGCAGGGAAGGCAAGGCCCCGTGACTCCAGAAAAGCACCAATTTAGATAGGATATATGCAAGGAAAAGAGGCAGTTGGAAGGATTAGCAGTTTGACTCCAGTGACAGCAAGTGTCTAGACCAGTGTTTCCCAACGTGGGGCCCACGCCCCACAGGGGAGCAATTCGACTGTTAAGGGGGCAATTCGAAAATGGAAGAAATCGGCTGAATATAACAAAATGGGGAGACTTGAGGCTGAAATTAACTAAATTGGAACCTGACATAAGATCTCTTTGCAGCAAGCATCAAGCGCAAGGATCTCACTAAATTTAAATAATAAATATTTACTAATAATTAAAATAATATAGAAAAATCTTTCATTAAAATTATTTTGTACTTGAATTTCAGTTCTCCATTATATGTTTTGAAAATTTACTTACTGTGTTTGCTCAATAATTACCTAGTGATTTCTTCCTAAAACCTATCATTCAAGTTTCTTTAGTGAACATTTCAATTTTTGAATATTAAAAATAATGTATATGTTGAGGAGGGGGGGGGGGGCGTGGGGCGGGGGAGGGGGGCAATATGAATTTTAGAAAGGCTTAAGTGGGGCATGGCACAAAAAAGGTTGGGAAACACTGGTCTAGACTCAAAAGCCATTTGGACCATGAAGGCACTAGCAAATCTGTTCAGGTAGATATACCTAAGGAATGGAAGGAACACAGGCTAGCAGAATCACTAAGTATCAGGACAGTGCAATGGAGGATGGGAAACCCCTCTTGAGACGCATACTTAGTCGCAGCCACAAAGGACAGCTAGTGATCTACGAGAATGGCAGCAGGCAGATAAACCTGGAAGAAGCCGCATGTAAGGTTGCTAGAGGAAAGGACGCATGAGAAATTGCCACTCTAAGATGGGTGTGGTGATCAGACCAAAGCACCCGTAGGCAGATGTGCAAACATTCACTGAACGACAGGACCTTACGTAAATTGGTGTAAGATTTAGTTAGATACTTTTTATTCTATAATCAGATGCGTGTAGCGCTACCCTAGTTCAGAAAGCAATGGCAACCTAGTGCAGGTAAACTTGCTAAGGAATCATGATCAGCTGGTCAAGACTGGGATTGACTGCAGCGTCCTGTAAAGGACATATATCTAGCTAACTAATTGTGACAGCAATTTAGCTCAGAAAGCAATGGTGCATAAACCCGTCAAGAGATCACAAACAATTGGCTAATGCCAGGGTTGACTGTGACGTTCTGTAAATGATACGCAAAATGGCCAACCAGCTAATACTTGCAGTGTTTTAACCACAAAATAGAGAATAGGGAAACTAAACTAAAATAAGCAATTAGATATATTAGCAGGTAACGCAAATTGAGCTAATAACTGATTAAGAAGAGCATCGCGGGGCAAGAAAATATGGAATGGAAGGTGCACGCTAAGAATGTGAACATAACATAGCAGACGTGTACATGAAAGTCGACCATGAGGGTAACCAGACAATGAGGACAAGTAACGGGAGAAGGGTCGAATGGGGCTGGAATGCTGCCTAATGGGCAGAGGGGAATTTAGGATAGGCTCTGTTGTTGTTAGCACAGATGATAGGTTTGCCCTACAAGTTAAAGGTGATGGCACATTAGGAAATAGGAGCTACTAGCAGGAGTTAGATACATGTGGATGATAAATTACTGGGGTTATAAAGGTGTTTGTCGTGATGTGGACTTATGTTGTCGGTCTATGTTAATAATGAGGTAAAGATGCATTGATAATGATGTCCGCGTATGTCGATAATGAGGGGGGATTGCTATAGTCTATGATGTTGGTCCATGTTGCTAAATAATGATGAGGGAATGCAATGGCCATAGTGTCTATGATATATAGCAACGGTGATGATGATATAGAACTCATAATGCTGGTTTACGGCAATGCATATGGAGAATCTAGTGTTATAGCCTCAAACCGATATGAAAGGCAGTGGTAGCACATGGAGTATGGTAATAATAATAGTAATATGCAAGGTGTTATGTGTGCTGACTGAGCCTGTACCCCACTCATGCACTACAAAAGATTATATTGTCGTAGGGGGTTTTAGTTTTAAAAGTTTTTAGTTTGTCGTAGGGCATTTCATATATCTAATTTGTGGGCAGTACCTTTGTCCCATCTTGTCGTCTGATAATTACTGTTGGGGTACCAAGCTACAGTTGCTATTGTATTATGTTGTCTTGCTCTGGGGCTGGGATGTTGTGTTGTTTGAGGTCCATGACCCAACTGTGGAAATGCGGTGTCCAGTTATGAGTGCATGTGTGTAGGGAAAACCTAGCCAGTGTGGACAAGCAAACCGGAAGTTGTTGTTTATATTTGTCCCACTGTCAATGCACAGGTGTTTGTCTGCTGCGGGAAGACTATCCGTGTCTGTGTTGTCTTAATGTCACATGATTATCACACATGTTGCAGTGTTTATCTGCTTGACATCCCATGCCAAGGGAGGGGGCCTGTCTATGGGAGAGGCGACGCTGTTCTGTGGGAACATTATATTTGACGGGGGTGAGTTCGACTCTGCCTTTGTGGTGCATGGGTTGATGATTGGCACCAGGGGACACTGGTTGGTGTCATTGGTGGGTGATTATCCATGCTGTGATGGAAGACCACTAACACGATGATAACAATGAGGATACAAAATGGGTACAGAGGAGCGGCATTCAATTTGGTATGACGCTCACGTAGCGATGATAATCAAGGATGTTATTTTTATTATGTTTCAGTAGTCAATTTGACAACTTGGGTAAATTGGTGATATTTGAACAAGTGGCAGTCGGGCGTATTTCTACTTTTAGTTGAGTGTACTGATTCATTTATCTGACTATACTTGTTTCATTGCATTTCTTTAGTGCTGACATTTATTTGATTGAATTTTCTTGATGTTAGATGCCTGACCACATTTCTCCAATATTGATTGGTATTGTTTTCACATGCTTTTGTAATTTCTTTTGAGAAGCAAATAAACTTGATTTAGTGTTAGCTTATTCTTGAGTACCTGGACAAGCTTTCTGTAGAACTGTGTGTTGTATCTGTGGCCTGTATACTTGTGAACTTGAGCTTATAGCAGAAGGCAAATCAAAGGGTTTCTAATAATTAGTAGTCACCCCTGTACAGGAAAAACGGACATTCTTTATTCTTCTCTTCCTCTCCCTCTTTCTCATCTTCGTGCTATCACATACAAATCAGACAGGTCATCTGTTTTCAATATCTAGGCTACACAGTGACACAGATGTGGCACAGAGATGTAGACAAGAATCAGCATATTATGCAACCAACAAAAGAACATCTTTGGTTGTAAACACCAGCAATAAACACAACAGTGACAATAAAAGTAAAGAGAATGTAATCCGTGTAGAATATGACAATTTAATGAACACACATCCGTTCTTCAATTGCTCTTACACAACACTGCTTTCGGAATATTTGCATGGCAACACTGCAATCAATGTAACAGACCACGCCAATCTGTGAGCGACATGATGATGATTGCTGGTCACACTTCAAAACAATTAACAAGCACTGATTGATACTTAGAGAGCGGACAAACAGATTAAAACCAAAGACCGGGGGAAAGAGGAAGACACTGACAAGATTCTTGACATCTATTTGTCATGGCATGGAATGGTGTCAGTACACAGACTGGTACACGCTGTAGAAGATGGGAAGATGTGGAGGAGCATGATCTCCAACACCAGTTGGTAATACGTATTGTTTATGTTCAGAACATTCATTTGACAATGTTTTCTTTCCTATGTGAATGTAACATGCACAATAGATAATTGATGCACGAAAGTTGAGTGATTGGAAGGGCTGAATGTAAGACGACATTACATGCCCAATTTGTGACCCTTTCCCTCTGACAAGATACTGTCTGATGTGGCCATGGTATGGTAGTTTCCCAGACAAGATACTGTCTGATGTGGCCAAAGTATGGTAGTTTCCCAGACAAGAAACTGTCTGATGTGGCCACAGTATGGTAGTTTCCCAGACAAGATACTGTCTGATGTGGCCATGGTATGGTCGTTTCCCAGACAAGATACTGTCTGATGTGGCCACAGTATGGTAGTTTCCCAGACAAGATACTGTCTGATGTGGCCAAAGTATGGTAGTTTCCCAGACAAGAAACTGTCTGATGTGGCCACAGTATGGTAGTTTCCCAGACAAGATACTGTCTGATGTGGCCATGGTATGGTCGTTTCCCAGACAAGATACTGTCTGATGTGGCCACAGTATGGTAGTTTCCCAGACAAGATACTGTTTGATGTGGCCAAAGTATGATAGTTTCCCAGACAAGATACTGTTTGATGTGGCCAAAGTATGGTAGTTTCCCAGACAAGATACTGTCTGATGTGGCCACAGTATGGTAGTTTCCCAGACAAGATACTGTCTGATGTGGCCAAATTATGGTAGTTTCCCAGACAAGATACTGTCTGATGTGGCCATGGTATGGTAGTTTCCCAGACAAGATACTGTTTGTTGGCAACATTTATCTCACGTTGTAGAAAGTTAGTATGTTTGTCTTGTCTTGCTCCACAGCATTCTAAACATTCTTCTGTTACATCATTTCAAATGCCTCGATTTTCTTCTTGATTGTGAAATGGTCCATCATTCACATTCAATACTGCCACAGGAAAGATGCATGTTCTCAACACATTTACTGTTATCTGTTTTCTAATGGTGTGCCATAACTCACAGAAACTTTTACATTTAATTTGGTTTCTAAAATGTAACACTAAAGATAATGTCACGGGAATGGAACTGGCTATCGCAGCCCCTAAAGCTCTCACCTAGCACATATGTTGAAGCCTGATCATCTAAACACTCAGTTCTATCTGAAATGGGAACAATTTGTTATAACTGCCAACCCATTCCTACACTAGTTGAACAAATTCCTCCCAACAAATACTGACATCCATATCCACTAAGATTACACATCACTGACATCCATATCCACTAAGGTTACACATCACTGACATCCACATCACTATGAATCTAAAACACTAACATCCACATCACCACTAACGTTACAAATCAGTGACATCCTCCACCTGACTTCTGTAAGTCAGGATGTCTATTTATTCAATAATATACTTTTCTTCCTCAATGACTTCTTCCACCACGACCCTCTCTGGAACAAAGTCCTCCTTGAGATGCAGGGACTCGCCATCACTAGTCAAAGTGGGCTTCATGTCGTAAGGTCGAAGTGCAGGGGTCACCATGAACATCTTCACAAGAAGAGTCAGCACATCATCATTCAGCTCCCGGACCTGTCAAAACATCAACAAACACCAGGACTTTATTCTGAGCCCTTCACAACACAGGTTGTTTGTCATTCTCTAACTAGTATTTGTTCATCCCCATTATGCTCCGTTCCTGTGCCAGTGAATATCACACAAAACGCTCCCCACTGCCCAATGTGAAAAGTGGAAAAGACGTTGCTGTGAAGTTGGAACCGCGACTAACTAACTAACTAACTAGTATTTGTTATCATCATCATCTTCATGCTCAAGTCTTAATTCCTAGTACACCACAAGCCTGTACACCAACGGCACACAAACGTCATGATTGTAACAGACTCACAGAGCATGCTGAGCAGGGTGAAGACAGGCGTGCTTCGCGAAGAGTGGCAGGAATCAATTCAATAATCACAGATCGGAAGTATCGGTTGGATCTTTTCTCTAAGAAATGTTGGAGTGGTGGGAAATGAGCAGGAGGACAGACTGGCTGAGTCTGCATTGTTGGGTGATGTATAGTTCATGATAAGACAGATGGAGTCAGGGCCCTTTGAGATCAAGCGTGGATGAACAGATAAATCATCACAGTCTACAGAGAACTGAGCGGCACAGAGTGATCAAAGGATCTGGCCGACAATCAGTACTCCGAGGAAAGGTCAGAAGGACATCAATTGCTACCATCAGTAATGGGACACTTCGCTGGCTGTTGAAGATTATGCCGGAGCATGTATGGGAATGTCCTGAGTGATGTGATGTCAGTTCTTGACTCAACTCAAGCCTGTAAGTTATGTGTAATCTGTGATTGGCTTTCCTCCACGTGCCCCAAACATCATCATAAGTCTTCTTATGTCTTATATTCAGTCTGAACATAATAAAGTAAGCTGCCCAAGAGGCCACTTCCATTCTCTGTACATTGCTACAACTGACCAGTTATCATGGGATTATTTCATGAACATATATGAACATTTTCCCTGCGTTTGAAAGAGAGAGGCAAGTATAATTTTGGATCAAATATGCTGCACATATTCTGATGGCTGCAGAAATGTGGTTTCTAAGGAAAATGCAAAGAATACCATGAACAGACAGAAAAACCAATGACCAAGTACTACAGGAGAGAAATGAACATCGTAAACTGATTAGAGAAATTAGACGTAGACAGTCAAAATTTTTTGGACATGTTATGAGAAGAAATGGCTTGGAGAACTTGGTGACAACTGGCAAGATCGAAGGGAACAGACCAAGAGGCAGACCAAGAGGAAAATACCTGGATGACTTGGCCACATGGCATGGACGAGACAGGAACACTGAGCTGATCCACGACACTGGTGATCGAGTGAAATGGCGAGTCATGACCGCCCACGCTTTCCGGCATGGCACATGATTGATTGATGCTGCACATCATTTCAAATGATTGTAAAAGAAATGTTTATTCAGAAGAAGAAATGACATGCTGGTAATTCTGCCTAAGTAATATTTCCCCAATGTTGACAGATGCAGTACTTCTGTGTATATGATAGTGTACTGTGATGTGTGTGAATTTGCCATCTTAGAACTCACGGCTCCATACTTTTAACCCCACTGGATGAAATGAATGGTCATCATCATTCTTGATGGACAAACAACAACGTATTGTGTTCATAGCGGAGAGAGTCAAGTCCATCAGTTTCCCTTGAGAAAGCATTCACAGATTCATGTGACACAGTTGGCTCAATAAATGGGGACCATTCTGAAATCATGGATCACAATCAGACAGGGCATTTTCATGACCTAACCAGAAGGGGAAGACCGAGAAGTAAATACCTGGATGACTTGGCCACGTGACATGGTCGAGACAGGAACACTGAGCTGATCCACGACTCTGGTGATCGAGTGAAATGGCGAGTCATGACCGCCCACGCTTTCTGGCATGGCACATGATTGGTTGATTGATTGAACCAGAATTGGCAACTCTTTTAAGTGTGCTTATGGTATGAGCTCCAACCCCCAGCCAGATGCACTCATGGCCGACTCACAGGCACCACTGATCTTAGCCCACAGCAGCCAAAAATCAGTAGCTAACTGCTAAATGAAGTTTAATTATTGACTTTCTCATGACATGCCCAATTTACATTTAACCCGTCCATTGAAAGTTGTATTAAATACTCAAAATGTAATGCTTCTGATGCATCTTGAAATGCAGACTGCATGTCTATAGCTGTGGCATGGCCAAGAAACTTAGAAATAAAGTTCAAGAGGTCCCCGAGTTAGGATGTGTTGACTTAAATTGATGCTGAATTGTTAACAATAATTTTATTTTTGGTTTACGCCACTAGGTGGTGGTGGCAGACAGATTCGTGAAACATCACAAGTCCCAGCAACCACAGCATCAGAGTCACGTGTTGTCATTCACTTTGAGTGCAGGCCTATGAATGATAATTTGTGATCTCAGTATTCTCTCAATCTTGTCGCAAATTCCATTAATCATGGCTTCAAAGCATGAATCTAGTGGACATGATAATAGTGAGGGCAAGAAGATAAAGTCAATCATGTCAGAAGTAAAACTTGATAAAAATAATTAAGAAAGGTGAGACTGATGTATACTGGCAGGTCATTGACTGACTGGCACCTTGCCATCTTGGCAGATGATAGTTTGTAAAATGAAGTTATACCTCTCCGTAACATAAAGCCTGGGCTGAGTTTAGAGACCATGTGTTGCCATGCAGTATGATCCCACTCTCAACCTGTCAAGTTTACTCCAGAGGAAAGGTAACACCAATAAGTCTGGAACTAGACAAGCTGCAGAAGCTGCCAGATCAGCAAAGCAATGCTCTAACTTTCCGCCTGTCACTGGGATAAGCCTATCAACAGTATCAACAACCATCCACAACCAAGCAAGATTTGCTGAACTTCTCAATTATATGGCTGAAGGACCAGAATCAGCGGCGTATTCCAGTGAGCTTAACCTCGATTCAGGCACAAGGGCTCTTCAATGATTTAAAACAACGTGCTGAAGAGAGTCCTGTGCTGAAGAATTCAATGCTAACCAGGGCTGGTTTCAACTCTCTAGAGCAGTGGTTCTCAACCGGTGGGGAATTCCTCCCCAGGGGGGAATTTTAGGGTTTCCTGGGGGAGGAATTAAGATTATTTCAAGATCGCATTAATACAAGAACCGATTACTTAATATTGTTTTTTCCTTCATACTTTATGGTTTTGTACGTCTCACCCTTCTGAAATTCATTTTATAATGTACGTTAACCCGCAAATCACGTTTTATGTAGACGTCTAGACTTGTTTTAGTATGTGCTATTCAATTTAGCTTCCATTATTACGTATACTGTATAGGGGAGGGGGGATCTTTAGGGTGGAAATACAAAGGGGGGGGGGGGGGGATGACGTTCTGAAAATATGGTGAAGGGGGGCACGGGCCTAAAAAGGTTGAGAACCACTGCTCTAGAGCAAGGGCACATTTGCACATTTGAGTGCCAGGGAAAGCTGCATATGTCAATATCTGTGCTGGCAATATTTAGCCTGACAAGCTGAAAGAATTGATCAATAGAGCTATTTGCCTCACATGTTCACCATGGATGAAACCAGCCTCTTTAAGAAAATAATGTCTAGTCGAAGATATATTTCAAGAGAAGAAAAAGTGTGCCAGGTGCCAAGTAGCAGCGCAGATGAAATGATACAAAATGGAGTTAGTGAGAAAATCGCGAACCAAATAATATGAGAAACTAGGAGGCTGACATAGAAATGAGAAAAAGTCAGAAAAATTGTCAACAACAACAGTCAGATCTTAGAGCTTGACGAGCGAGGCAGCATGATTCGATTCTCTGGAACGAGATATATTATATACTGGCAGGACACTATTATGATGGCCAACAACTAGTGGAAAGGAGCATGAAAATATTAATGCATGATGGATATCAGCCCGAAAATCATGGACAGATGTGCCCAGATCAGAAGGAGACTTAGAAAGTCAGAGCAAGGTGACTCATAGGCAACTTGGTGAAGGAAGGACAGAAGGACTGTGACAGGGTCATTGCAAGTTTTCAACTATATATTGTTCATAATTAATATTTTTATACCATCCCGCCTGGCCATAACAGGCATGGTATCAACGAATTGTAAATTGTCACTGATGTTATTGAATATGCAACAAACTCGAATCGGGCAAATAAATAGTGCCTTAAAATGTTAAACACCGGCCTTCGTGTCATTCATCAATGTTGGCATTATGGTTCTGTATTCTGCTGGATTGCTGCAGCCCTGAACCTTTGAGTATTGTTTGTTGATCTTTCATTATTTCACGCAAGTCGCATTCTAGCACCAGGCAAGGCCCAAAAGGTTAAGATTAGAATCATTCTGTTGCTCGGAGCCAACACAAAAGGAAATTACAACCTGTGTGATTCAACAATACTCATATTTCTTCATTGCTTCTACTGAAACAAAAGGACTTGATGCTAGTGTCACTTAAAAATTAAATTCTTTATATTTGTTTCCCACATGCATGAGATCGAAAGTATCTCTCCCATGTCTAACATGTCTGTTACTCTGTCTTTATTGCACATCACGCATAATTTTCACTTTTCCCAAGTAGACCCAGTTTTTATAAGTGGGCATGTTTATACATTCAGGTTGAAAATGGTAACCAGGCATGATTTAATTGTAGTCTAAAGTACGATACACAGTTTTACTAAACTGACCTCACACAGCGCACATACCCCTGATAATGTGAACTAGGTCTGATCTATAAACTGCATGTTTGCATTTTACCAGAAACGATTGGACACATTTGATGAGTTTACAGCAGCCAACAACATTCCCTCTAGTCAACTCTTTTTATTGTCCTGAGTGTTTCACAACCTTGAGACTCCAGATGTTCATTATGAACATCAGCTTACAACTCCTGGAAGAGGGGAGGAGGTGGAGAAGGCACAGAACTATAGTACACAATATAAGTGATAACACATAAACAAACACACATATATAAGCTCACATTTCCATCCTCAATGCTGTGAAACAAGGGCATCTCTTGAGAGTACCAGCCGAGGTTGAGCTTGCTGTTGGCAGTGTTGTCCTTCCACAGCTCCAGGGTGTTCAGCTGGTAGGCCAGGAAGGAGAACTTCTCCCCATCAGTCAGGATGGTCTGACTCACCAGAGGGTATGGCAATTCAACCACGTGGTTGAAACCTACAGAGAAAACATCAACATTGAAAACATGGAACAATGTCTTCCATAAGTTATGTCACCAGCTCAACACTTCTGGGTTACTGCTCAAGATGAAGATAAAGGACCTTATTCCACTGTTCAATGGTGTGACTATGCAACTGGTGAACCACGCTGGAGATGGGCTGGATAAATAAGCCTGTCTCAATGCCAAGATAAGATTCTGTTCATGTCCCTTGTGAAAATGGTGAGGCGGCACACTGAGGTGCAAGCAGAGAGTGCTTAGTTAACCTAGCAACACAAACCGCATGCAAAAGTGAGTGGGGAATAAGGAGAAACATAAAATTCTCTGAGCAAGGAGAAAGGTTGCAGTTCCCCAGTGGCATGACCAGAGATGAGACATGTGGTTCTCTCTCGTCTAACTGTGGTGGTTGGCCAACCCCACGAGAATTTGCCATTGCTGTCAGTGATTCCAAAGTAAAGGATCAGCTGTGTCAATATGTCTCTAGACTTGATCTCTCTATCACTGGTCAGATGGTCAGTTGTGTGTCCAGCTGTGTCCCCCCCAAAAAAAAAGTCGCTTAAAAATCGACAGAAAGCATCGCACAAAGCGCAAACTCCGTAGCTCTAGTGACAACCCACAGGAGTCTCCGAAAAATTTCACTCGTGAACCGAAGGATGCGGCCCAGAATCGAACCCATAACCTTCGGATCCCCCATGGTCAATATGTTTCCAGGTTTGGTCTCTGTCCATATCACTGGTCAGTCTGTCAGTTGTGTGTCCAGCTGTCAATATGTCTCTAGGTTTGGTTTCTCTATCACTGGTCAGTCCTGTCACTGGTTAGTCCTGTCAGATGTGTGTCCAGCTGTCAATATGTCTCTAGGTTTGGTCTCTGTACATATCACTGGTCAGTCCTGTCAGTTGTGTGAATATGTCTCTAGGTTTGGTCTCTGACATTGTCTGACAACTGGCAACTGACATTAACTTTAGTTTTGTAGCTTGGAGTTTATCGTCGACTCAGTGGGCCAATGTATATGTCTTAGCTTCCTGTACAGAGCTTGGAGTTTATTGTTGATTCAGTGGGCTTGTATATCTGTCTTAGCTTCACGTACAGAGCTTGGAGTTTATCTTTAATTTAGTAGGCCAGTATATCTGTCTTAGCTTCCTGTACAGAGCTTGGAGTTTATCATTGATTCAGTGGGCCAGTATGTCTTAGCTTCCTGTACAGAGGACCATCTTGTTCAGCAGTCTGTTTGTTTATTCGCACATGTACAGTGACAAAGCTGAGTTGAAGCTCTTGAGTGTTTTTACTGAGATTCTTCTGCCCCATCCTGAGATGAAGAATGGTGATCTGCCCCTGTCAGTCAAGAGAGGTAGCCATAGTTGGGTAGATTCTGTCCCTCAAAGCAAGATAAATTAATGACACAACAACTCACCTTGATTAGAAGCCTGAGCCGCCAGCCAAGCAAACGTCTGAGAAATAGCCCTGGCCTGTCGATAGTCTTGAGCCATCTTGGCTCCACATTTCTTCTCTACCTCATGTGTATGGCAGGTTGATAAGAAACCAATCAAGCCATATTCACATGGATCACCCAATCTGTGACCTGCAAACATGACATCATATTTTACTACATCCAACACAATTGGCAACCATTAAGTTAATTAAACAGTAATTTAACAATAGCTGGTAAATTCATAGTCATTGGTTTTTCTGACTGAATCAATAACAGATTATTATAGCAGGTGTCATACAGAAATGGGACAGAGAATGGAATAGCCAGAGCAACACTGAACAATACAAAATAGCATCTCACATCTCAATCAATCAATTACGTGCCATCTTCACAATGAAGGTTGGTTCAATGGATCTCCAACACTTTCTGTCTCTTGCCTTGATTGTAGGTTCTGTCAGACTCATGTTTGTCCATCTCTTGATGTTATCATCCCATTTGTATCATTGTCTACCTCTTGCTCCAGTATGGGCTGGAGGATAGATGTGGCTGGACAACACAGAGAGATGGGCTGGAGGACAACACAGAGAGATGGGCTGGAGGACAACATAGAGAGATGGGCTGGAGGACAACATAGAGAGATGGGCTGGAGGATAGATGTGGGTGGACAACATAGAGAGATGGGCTGGAGGATAGATGTGGGTGGACAACATAGAGAGATGGGCTGGAGGACAGGTGTGGGTGGACAACATGGAGAAATGAGCTGGAGGACAACATGGAGAGATGAGCTGGAGGACAACATGCAGAGATGGGCTGGAGGATAGATGTGGGTGGACAACATAGAGAGATGGGCTGAAGGATAGATGTGGGTGGACAACATAGAGAGATGGGCTGAAGGACGAGATGGAGAGATGGGCTGGAGGACAGATGTGGGTGGACAACATAGAGAGATGAGCTGGAGGACAACATGGAGAGATGAGCTGGAGGACAACATGCAGAGATGAGCTGGAGGACAACATAGAGAGATGAGCTGGAGGACAACATGGAGAGATGAGCTGGAGGACAGATGTGGGTGGACAACATAGAGAGATGAGCTGGAGGACAACATAGAGAGATGAGCTGGAGGACAACATGGAGAGATGAGCTGGAGGACAACATGCAGAGATGGGCTGGAGGATAGATGTGGGTGGACAACATAGAGAGATGGGCTGAAGGATAGATGCGGGTGGACAACATAGAGAGATGGGCTGAAGGACGAGATGGAGAGATGGGCTGGAGGACAGATGTGGGTGGACAACATAGAGAGATGGGCTGAAGGACGACATGGAGAGATGGGCTGGAGGACAGATGTGGGTGGACAACATAGAGAGATGGGCTGAAGGACAACATGGAGAGATGGGCTGGAGGACAGATGTGGGTGGACAACATAGAGAGATGGGCTGGAGGACAGATGTGGGTGGACAACATAGAGAGATGGGCTGGAGGACAGATATAGGTTCTTAACTGTACTACCCAGTACACCTTATAGTATTACATGGGGCTCTGTACTGTATTACCCTGTACACCTTATATTATTACATGGGGTGCTTTATTGTACTCACTTAATCAGTTAAAACTATGTTTGATTTTTTTAAAAAGCTGTACCTTAAAAAAAAACAAAAAAAAAACTTTCAAACATTTGTACTGTACTACTTGTGCCTGCCTGCAGGTATGTGTTATGTGTGTGTGTGTGTGTATGGGAGGGGTGGAAGAGGAGATGGATACAAACTGCAGGACTTTGCCATGGCTGCAGTGTTCAGGGTTAAAATGTTACGACAGAGAGAAACCTGCTGTTACCTGCTAATATTGAAGTGGGCAAGACATGATTAGGTGCCTTTTCTCCGTAGGCTAACAATGCATAGAGTAACTTCGGAAACTCTAGGTTGTGCAATTCCTCTTCCGATCCAGAAACAAACTAAAAATAAGACAGGAAACAGATTGGTAGTAATTTCATATAGGCTCAATAAAATAAAGTTATGACAGTGACAAAAGTAAAATAAACACTTTAACATAGTTTTAAAAAAAAAAGTTAGTTGCATATCCTTTACAGGACGTAGCAGTCAACCCCAGTATTGTTTAGCTATTTGTGATTCCTGGGCAAGTTTATGTTCAGCAGTTTGCCATTGTTTTCTGAATGTCTTTTAACATAAGTACAGAAATGAAAGCCAAATACGAAGTTCATAAGTAAGTACAATTTTTACCATTTTAAAAAGCACAATAGGTTTTACAGTTACGTGACTTCACATACACAAGGTTACATCATTGTGAGGTGAGTTGACCATTTCCCTTCCTGACTGTTTTCCCTGTCAGAGTCCTCTGTTCTAGTCAGCGTACAGGTTTGCTCAACTCCAGAGTTGTATGTTCAGTGAGCTGTGTGTCTTGTACAGGATGTGACACACAGCTCCAGCATATAGAGGTCTGCTCAACTCCAGAGTTGTATGTTCAGTGAGCTATCTTGTACAGGACGTGGCCCACAGCCCCAGCATATAGAGGTCTGCTCAACTCCAGAGTTGTATGTTCAGTGAGCTATCTTGTACAGGACGTGGCCCACAGCCCCAGCATATAGAGGTCTGCTCAACTCCAAAGTTGTATGTTCAGTGAGCTGTGTGTCTTGTACAGGATGTGGCACACAGCCCCAGCATATAGACGTCTGCTCAACTCCAGAGTTGTATGTTCAGTGAGCTGTGTGTCTTGTACAGGATGTGGCCCACAGCCCCAGCATATAGAGGTCTGCTCAACTCCAAAGTTGTATGTTCAGTGAGCTGTGTGTCTTGTACAGGACGTGGCCCATAGCTCCAGCATATAGAGGTCTGCTCAACTCCAGAGTTGTATGTTCAATGAGCTGTGTGTCTTGTACAGGACGTGGCTCACAGCCCCAGCTTATTCTGGCTGTTTGTGATTTTCTAAGCAATTTTAAATTCAGTAGTTTGCCACAGCTTTCTGAGCGGCTGATCGTCATATCACTGCAAATCAGTCTGCTTCCAAACACCTGTGGCGGACTTCAAAGCCTGGATATCGGGATTGTGAAACCAATTCAATACCCCTAAGCCACAAACATCAGTTGTATGTAGTTGGGGAAAATTTAAAAATGAACTCATATCTCTCGTCTGGCCAGTTACTGTACAATCCACTATGCCAGTTGCTCAACCTGTGATCCAGTGAGCTATCCAACTGGCCTAGTTAATCTCAGGTTGAGTTAGGAAGCAATGAAGCCACACCAATTGAAAAGAAAATGGAGTAAGTGCATATATTATACCACTACAGAGTGGCAAATCAAGAAGAACATATCCCTGTATCAACCTCAATTCAGTGGGGGAAAAAAGATTCAAAGATATGGCACAGGGTTTGCTGAAATAAGGCAGTTTTGTATGTCAAGCTAAATGCCCACACAGACAGCTCTCAGGTAAATTTGCCCATTAACATCAGTATCAGAACAGACAGCTTGGAAAAAAGAGAAATGTCTCAAATCTATATTCAAACAGAAGTCAAGAATGCAAACAGTAAAACAAACAAATTAGCAGAGAAGTCAAGAATGCATACAGTAAAACAAACAACAAATTAGTATAGAAATGAGAACATAAACTTTTAGCTTTCATACTGATATGTCAATTCCTTCATTCAGTAGCATGTCCTTTGCAGAATCTCGCTCCCATAACAACCTTCCCGAAAACTTCTCGGCCATAAGCAAGATGTCCCGCATCCGATACACCCATATGGAGATCATCTGCCACATCCTGCACCCATCTTCTCTTTGGCCTTCCTCTTCCTCTCTTCCCAGGCATATACCCCTCTATTATTATTCTCTCCAAATGTTCGTGACGTTTCAAGTGACCAAAACATTTCAATTTTCTTCTTGGTGTATATGTGGACAGTGGTGGGTTGGCCAGACTCTCAGCTTGGCCAATGGCAAGTGGACCCGCTTAAACATCAGACAATTGGTTAGAGATGTTAATGATCTTTTAGTCCTGGCAACCAATATTTTAACACCCAGTCCATCATTGTAATTAGAATATCCAGAATATTAGAAACTTAAAAATACTGCAGCAACCATGATTTCCCAGAGTTATGCAGTTTTAATTTTTTGACCCGAGGTCAGTGAAACCTCTCAGGGACCAAACCATGGACCTTTGATGACAATGATATACATAAAACGCACGGAGGAAACTGGACCCACCCAGGCCAGACCCCAGCCTGTCTGTGTGTACTGTGCTGTATCCTGACCTGGTTACAGCCTAATATCCCTCACATCAGATGTGGAGGTCCAGTATCTATCTTGCACACCCCGATGTTATCTGAGCGAGGTGAGGGAATGTAGAGCTGTATAACAGTCCCCAAGGAGATCGTATGTTGGTACTGGGTTGGGAGAAACCTCTATACCAACCTCACTCCGAAAGACGCAAGCTCTATTTAGAGCCCAAACACACACCAGATTTCACAGCTAACACTGAGTCTTCCAGAGATTCATAATCAACCAACCAAACACACACCAGACTTGGAGAATATTCTACATTACATACAAGGTCTGTTCAAAAAGTACGGGACCTTTGGCTGGGAGAAAGACATTCATGTGGAGGTCTGAAACACCAATCCCCTTCAGAGTATCTCCTTGAAACTGCACACACTTCTCCCAGCTCCCACCTTTGGTGGAAGCATTTCAGAAATGCATCTTTGGGAATGGAGCACAATGTGGCTGTTGAATTTTGCATAATGTCTTCTTGTAACCAATTGGGTCCCTTTGAGCGATGACAAAGTCATGTTAATCATTTTCTATCACTTCCATGGGATGTGGCAGATTGAGTAGGCACTACAAGGACAACACATTACAGTACTACCTGGAGGTCATCTATCACTTCCATGGGGTGGTGCATGTTGAGTAGGCACTACAAGGACAACACATTATTACAGTACTACCTGGAGGTCATCTATCACCTTCATGGGGTGGTGCATGTTGAGTAGGCACTACAAGGACAACACATTATTACAGTACTACCTGAAGGTCATCTATCATCTTCATGATGCTGAGCCACACAAATGAATGGCCCTGTGAGTAATAGGAACCTGGCAGCTCCATCGTGACAAAGCACCCACTCATTCTTGGCATCTAATTCAGACTTTCTTAGCCAAACACAATGTCTTCAGATTCATCTGCTCCCTAATGACCGGACATATCTAGTTGTGTCTTTTGGCTGTTTCCCAAGCTGAAAATGTTGCTGAAAGCAGCCCACAGAGTACTTTGATGGGGACTATAGTTTCAGACTTCATCATCATCATCAAGTGCCATAACAGCTGGCGTAGGAATTCATGACTCCACAGATCTCAGTCTTTGGTTTTCTGGATCAACTCTGCTGATGATATTCCTCCATGCCATCATCTCAATCCATTCAGCATAATTTCTTTTAGTCTGCCTCTGCCTCTCTTCCCCTCGATCTTTCATTGTCACAATGTTCTCCAATGCCTCTCTTCTCATCCCATAACCAAAGAATGTTGTTTGTCTTTTTCTTATAATGTTCTAGTTTCATTAGCCTCCTTCAGGCATCGTTGTTAGTTACTTTGGCAGTCCAAGGAATTTGCAACATTCATTTCAGGAACCACATCTCTGTTATTTCCAAGTTCTTCCTAATTTGTTCATTTACATTCCAAGATTCACTGCCATATAGCAAAACAGGTTCTATATAGCACTTCAGCATTCTCTTTCTTACATTTGATGATAGTGACTTATTGCATAAGATTCTCTTCATTTTCTTAAATTCAGCTTTTGCTTGCCCTATTCTGCTCTTAATCTCTTTTGTGCATCTTCCATTTGATGTTATAAATGCCCCTAAGTATTTAAAATTATCCACTTGGCTGTTTATAACATATATAAACAACATATATAAAGAAACCAGCCAAACAGAGACCGCAAGATCACCGCATGACGAGAACACAGAAGAAGAACCATCTGCAAATCTAACCATTAGAGAACTCCTGTTTGCGGACGACCAAGCACTAATAGCAAAATCAGAAGCTGAATTATAAGACCACATGAATAGTCTAAACGAAATGTGTAGGGAACATAACATGAAAATTAGCACAAGTAAAACAGAGGTATTGACTATAACTAAAGAAGAAAAAGCAACAACGATTCACCTAAACGAACATCCCTCGAAACAAATAAAAAGTTTCAAGTACCTAGGAAGTATAATATCATCAAGTGGCAAATCAGAAGACAAGATAGAAAATAGATGCAATAAGGCAAACCAACTCATTGGACAAACGAAGTGACTATTCGCAATTCCATTGCAATTCCATACTCTTCATCATCTGGGTCATATGTATACAACTATCCACTATGCTACTGAGGACACGTTAATAGATCAACAAAATATTGTAATATGGAAATACGCACAGGAATAATCACGTAATTTTTTTTCTATTCGAATTCCATTCCGAATAGAAACAAATTACGTGATTATTCCTATGCGTATTTCCATATTACAATATTTTGTTGATTTATTAACGTGTCCTCAGTAGCATAGTGGATAGTGTCTCTGCCTGGTACACGGGAGTTCGAGGATTGATTCCTCGCCGGGGAGGCAAATTTTTTTTTTTTTTTTCAAGAATTAGGTGACACCAATGCTAGTCTGATGATTTCGCTTTAGACATATGTATTCTACGGATTTTGTGTATTAGGTGTTGTTTATCTTGCTGCACAAGAACCTGCACACTTGTCTTTCTGTTCTTATCTGTCCTCTACTTTTGTTGTCTTGGGAAAGGAGCTTAGCCACCCGAACACGAGTTCTTCTCTCTCTCTCTCTCTCTCTGTCTCGATCTTCCACCTCGTTCTTTCTTGTCTTTACCACTCTTTAATTGTCTTTCAATACATCTTTCTCATATCTCTGTCGCTCACACTATCTTTGTTATCTATCTCTCTCCTATCTCTTTTCCACCTGCTTCATACCATTCCTGCACTTTATATGCATAGCATTTCCTTATCCTTGTTTATTTATTAATTCATGAGGCCAGTCAGTCGAAAGCCTGGTGATTGAATTGCTTAATCATGTCTCTCTGAGGCGAAGCATATTACTGGAGGCCATAGAAAGTGTCAAATTAAGAGAATCATCACTGCTGCGATATTATCCTGACATAAATAGTAGGACGGTAACGTAAACAAACATGCATGCCTGGTAACAGTACGTGTACAGAAACGAAAGTTAACAATTCTTGAACTCGCCTGGGGACAGAATTATTTGTAGGGATCGTTATTTGTATTGGGGATACCTGTTCTGAAAAATTATTCTTGATATTTAAACAGGACTAACGTAATGTAAAAATAAAATGGGAAGCCAAAAGAACAGACAGAAGAAGAAGAGTGATTCATTTAAAAATACGGAGAATTCGGCAGAATTAAACTCGCAACAGTGAACATTCCTATTTAAATTAACCACCTTCTTAGACTTCTTAATGGCCCAAACTAAAATTGACTAGTGAGCAGACGCTGTGACACGTTTGTTACTTCCCACAATTCGATTGCGAATATAATTTTTCTCTATTCGCAATTCCATTGCGAATAGAGCCTCCCTTGGACAAATGGCACCAATACTAAAGAACAAACATGTATTAATAACTATTAAGAAAGCACTTTACAACACAATCTTCCTACCAACTCTATGTTACCAATGCAAAACCTGGACAATGACAGAAAAAGAGAAAAGAAAAATCACAACAGAAATTAGATTCCTGAGAATACTCAACGTATCAAGAATAGATCAGCTAAGAAATGAAGAAATCAGGACTAAAGTGGAAGTTATAGCTGCACTAGATTTTATTAGAAGGCAGCAAGTCAAATTCAAATGGTTTGGCCATGCAAGTAGGTTACCAAGTAACCAACTAACAGTATACCACAACAAGCAATGATGTACAGACCAGAGGGAAGCAGAGGAAGAGGCTGACCACGTAAACAATGGACGCAGGGAATAACAGAGTCCATGGGAATATCGATACATGAAGCCCATAAGCGGGCACTCTCCCGCTGTTTATACTTCACCTTGACACCGCAAGGTACAAGAGGAACATGATGAGATGAGACTCGGTTAAGAATTGTCCCTTCTTTCTCCATTTCACATCTGGGTGTCACCTTTTACTGTGATATCACCATTGTTATTGTTTGGGAGACAGAGTAGTTTATTCCGAGCTGGAGTCCGAATAGACAGAGTAGTTTATACATAGCTGAAGTATGAAGCTGTTTAAATATCAAGAATAATTTTCCAGATTGGTATCCCCAATAACAATAATTGTGTTCCCATGCGAGTTAAAGAATTGTTAACTTGCGTTTCTGTACACTTACTGTTTACAGGCTTCCATCTTTGTTGACATTACCGCCCTACTATTTCCTGCTATTGATGTCCTCATCATTCCCGTCCAAGCTGACAGTAATATGCGTCGCCTCAGAAAGATATGATTAGGCAATTCAAACACCAGGCTTCCGACTTACTGGCCTGATGAATTAACAAATAATCAAGGAAATGCTACGCACATAAAGTGCAGGAAAACCTGGTATATGTGAAGCAGGTTGAAAAGAGAGAGGAGATAGATAGATAACGAAGCTAGTGTGAGAGACAGAGATATGAGAAAGATGTGTTGAAAGACATAAAAAAAAGTGTTCATAATCATAGTTCCTAATATTTTTTTATTAAAAAGTCGCTTGCACCCAATTAATTGCTGAAATATTTAAAAAAAAAATAAGTGTCCAGCAGGGAATCGAACCAACAGCTCCCGCTTATCAGGCAGAGACACTTACCACTATGCTACTGAGGATATGATTTTGAATCAACAAAAGTATGTAACATAGCCGCGCTCATGTCCCGATGATGTCACATACGTTAAGTCACGTGACTAGGCAAATCACGTGACCAGGACCACCCGGGGTTTCCGGGACCGGGAAAAATCACGTGATAGTTCAGCTCTGAATAAACAGAGTAGTTTATTCGGAGCTGGAGTCCGAATAGACACTTTCTTATTGTTTTCTTGATATTCAAGAAGAGTCCTTTCTTTGCACTCTCTGTTACTACAATGTCCAACAATTGTAGGTCTGTTGTATTATCTGCCACCAGACCTACAGGTGAATAGACATATTTTTCTAGGCCAGAGATCCCATTAATTTTCAACAGACCGTGTATTTATTAATTAACAAAACAGTAAATATTCTGATAAAATATCTGACAACAGTCAAATATATTGAAAGTTTTACCTCTGGGAGTGGTAAATGACTCCGCACCATAGCATCAAATTTACATTCAATAGCAACTGGCTGATCATCCACCGTTTCATACTCTTCATCATCTGGGTCATATGTATACAACCTCTTCTTCCGCTTCAACCCAAAGCGGCTCCAAAGTGCTCTGACAATCACATCCTCATCATACTGACAGGTTCGCAGATGGTTTAAGTGCTGGCCAAGTTCAATCACTGCATTTTCTGCGAGGCATCGAATTATAGTTTTACACCGATAATCCTTTTGTTCTGCAGGTGACATGCCAGCTCGCTGAATGATATCATATTCCATGCGTATAGTGTCAGACAGCTGCTTCTTCAAATGCTTCACGGTTTCATCAATCACTGCGGCATCTAAGTTATCAAACACTCTTGGTTTCACCTGCTCCCATGGAAACACATGTGTTTTTGTCACGTACTTCCTAAACTCAAGGTTAGCCGGATGCTCATTAAACTGCTCCATATGCAAGACACTTGCTGCGTCCTTAGTTAGCTCTTCTACTCTTTCATCAAAATTGTGAACCCTATGCTCCCGCCTGGTCTTTGGAAACATAGCTAAAGTTTCTTTAGTGAGAAGTTGTTTCTGTCTCTCTACCACATCGCAATATCCCAGCATTGTCGCCTTCAATTCGTGCCACCGCCAACATAATTTATGGTCCATCCCACCCCACGATCCAGGGGGATACTTTGGCTTGACCGGAGGATACTCCACGATGTCTTCATCTTGTTTGACAAGGCTGGAGTCGTGGCTCAGGGCTGTATTAGTACTCGAGCTACGAGCTGATTTTGGTAAAAATACATTTGCCCGCTGTCTAAGACATCGAACGCCATACGACGCGGCCATCTTGGCAGACGAATGGTGTTCCTAAACTCTACGCCAGGAGATTTCCCTACTTGTTGTGGGCGTCGTCACTTCAATGGGAGGATCGAGGTCGGCATGGCCGAATAGATAAGACCGCTCACTCTTAAACTTCCGGTGTGCCGATGACGAGATACAGCCGTCAGCGTTACTAAAATGTTGACTTCTCGTCCTTGACTTAGGAACAAGTATCTAAGAAGTTAATTCACCCGATGGCGAGGGACACTAATAATAATAGGGAAAGCTCAAACATTGGTCCAGTCCAGTGCCACTAGAAGTACTAAAGTAGCAAACACGTGTAAAGACTAAGGTTAAATTCAAAGCGAGTGAACGAAAAAAATTAAGAATAAATAAAGCAATTGAAGAATCATAAACAATCTGAGGTTTTCTAAACATGGTATGCTTTTGAATAGCTAAGACACAAACAATAGATTGCAAGATTTATTGCTGGTAATTATTATTCTTCTTTCGTTCGCCTGAAATATGTCTATAACTGCAATGCTGTCTCTTGTATGTATCTAACAGTCTTTTTTAGTTCACTCAGCGGTCCATATAGTTTATCTTCCACTGTTGTCTCTCTAGGTCAGAAGGTTCGCCTGGATATGTTGTAGTTTGGGCAGTCCTGGAGTATGTGCTCTGTTGTCTGCGACGCCAAACCACATGTGCACATGGCTGAGTCACCAATCTTGAATGTTGTATACAAGTGGTTGCGTAATCTACTGTGTCCTGTTCTGAGACGCAGAAGAATGACATGTTCTGGTCTGTCCATAATGTGGTAGTCGTCTTGAGTAGGGTTTGGTGGCGTTCTGACTGATTTGATCATTCTTTTCTTTTGGTGGTTCTTCTTTTGCTCCTTCCTTAGCCAATCGATCAACTCTGTCGTTCCGGGTACTCCACAGTGGGATGGTATCCACTGTATGGTGACCTTACACTGACTGCTAGGTTCAGAAAGTAGTGTCCTTAGAACTGGCAATTTCCCAGACAGGAGCGCCTCTATTACGGATTTTGCATCTGTCAATATCACCACAGGTTGTGTACCATGGCTGGTATTTTGTATTTTCTCTGTGGCTATCTTGACAGCCTCAATTTCGGCATCATAGTTATGGCAGTACTTTCCTGTTGGAACTCTGGCCTTGTCCCTAGTATTATTTGGGTATTCTATGTACACCCCCGCTCCTCAATTTCGAACAGCATTTTGTGCTGACCCATCTGTGTAGACTCGGATCCAGAGGTCATGTGGGTATTCGTCATCAAGGAAGCTGAGAGTGGCTGTTCTGCGCTGTACACTGTTTTGTTCTTCCTTGTCAAATATTCCTTTCACTTTTGTCTGGATTTGTAGCGATAGTCTATGTTCATCTTTCTACGGGGTTCGCTTTGAAATAGTTGTCAGGGGGATACCAATTATGGGAAGATCGATGGTTTCTCTGCATAGTTGTTTGGCCTGGTGGATGAAACTACTTCTTTTCAACCGCCCTATAGCTAGGTTTTCAAATCTGTTCTTTATAGGGTGGCCTGGCAAGCTGAGGAACTTTTCTGCTTGTATTAGCGTTTTCGTATCTCTGCGCTCTCTCACTGCTTGTGTCCTCCCCATCTTCTCCATTTCCACTATAGGGGTTGATCTCATCCCTCCTGTGATGACTCTAAGAGCTTGATTTTGCACCTTGTCCAGCTCCTGTAATGTGGTTTTTGATGCTGAACAACACGCAGTTGACCCGTATTCCAAGTGTGGTCGTATGCTCTGCTGATAAACTTTGGTAAGTATTTTCCCACTGGCTCCCCAAGTGGTTCCACTTAGCTTTCTCAGGGTGGCTATTTTCCTTCTGGCTTTTGCTATTGCTTTTTTGATATGTTTACTCCATGGCAGCCTGTCGTCGAATGTTACACCAAGGTATGTTGGTTCCTTGTCTTCTCTTAGGGGTGTTCCATTTATCTGAATGATCCCTGCCTTTTGTTTCGGAGAAAGGGTAAATAGAGTGGTGCTGCACTTTTCAGTGTTTATGCTGGCACACCATCTATCCGCCCATGCAACAAATGTATCCACAGCTCTCTTTAGAAATCTGATGGCCACTGATGCATGTTCATTTGTGCTCCACAAAACCAGGTCATCAGCATACATTGCCGCTTTAATTCCATACGGTAGATTAGCAACAAGATCATTGATGAAGATTAGAAAATGTGTTGGGGACAGGACTCCGCCCTGGGGAACTCCGCGACGCAATAATACTTTCTTGCTCTTGAGACCAACTATCTGTACTCGGGCTCTTCTGTTGTGCAAGTATGCTTTCACCCATTTATACATTCTTCCATAGACTTTACAGTTACTCAGTTTCTTCATCAGACCTTCTTTCCAGACTTTGTCAAAGGCTTTCTTCAGATCTATCCAAGCCGCAAGTACCAGCTTCTTCCCTTGGAATGCATCCTCAACTTCTTGAGAGAGGTAGGTTGTCTGATCTTCCGTAGAGTAGCACTGCCTAAAGCCAGCCTGTTGTGGCACAATGATGTTTTCACTTTCAATGTACCACTATAGTCTGTGATTGATGACGCGTTCCATTGTTTTGCAGAGACAGCTAGTGAGGCTAATGGGTCTGTAGCTGGAGGCTGTCATAAGTCGGGATGCCCCACCGGCTGGATGAAAATATTATTCACTGGCGAGCAACCCTAAATAGTCAGAAACTGACTAGGGACAAAATCTATATGGCTGAACTACAGATTAAGCCCATGAATATCCAACGTACAGCTCAAAGTGGCTCGTTACAAAATGAAATGAACTGTGCTGAATATTCGCCAAGGTATAGGAAAGAGAAGGTTAGCTTAAGATAGATGTTTTAAGTCAAAATATATTAGTATAGACGACTATCTCAGTACAGGTTTTCTCCCTGACTGCTCCTTTCCTTGGTGTGTAAGTGAACCCCCACCAATGTACACAACAATACGTATGCACAATTGGAAAAAATATAATGACAGAACTATGAGTTACAATACTACAACATTTATTTGCTAGGATGATTGTCAATTTGAGGATGATGAAATCATATACATATTGATATTGATGACAAACATTACGTAACTTTACTTGTTACTCGATCTATCTGGATCTGTGGTCCAGATCCCCACTCTCCAGTAGACTCAAAAAAAGAAACAGCTTGCCGGTATTCTGACGATCCTGCCAGTCCTGGCTCTACCTAGTCAGTAGTCTCTAGTCCTGAGATCTATAACATAGGTGCTCCTTGTGAGAGCTTGAAAGAAAGTCAAGAATGTGTTATATCAGTTCTACATCAGCGCAATCCTAATTAAAACATATCATAACACAAACATAAACAATGACCAGTCTGGCCAAGTTTATCTTCCAGCTCTACTGTGTTCACCATCCTCCTTCTCCCTACTGTCTTTAGTCTGGGACAGGCTTTTCAATTGTCTCACACGCCTGTAATGATTACATTTCTGCCGCCCCATGTCCATGTCGCTAATACAGAAATTCTGTGTCGTACAGCCGCTCCGTCCAATGTTAGTTTAGCAGCTCACAGGGTCGGTACGGGTATTATAACAATGCCTGATCATCCGGGCTTGCAAGCCGTGACCCGTAGCTGTGCCAGGTTTCCATGCATTACCGTGGACGCACGCCCACAATACACTGAGAAAGTTTAGCACCCTATACCAATTGTGGGTAAGGTCTGTACCCTTACACCTCTGCTTCCAACACAATCATTGGCCAATGTGCCAATGCACAGACAATCGATGGTTAGTGTGCCAATGCGCACACCATAATATAACACTTCATATTGATAGGCTTGCATATGACAAATCAATATATCAAACATCCAATACACATAAACAGATTGATTAAACTAGACATATTATGATACTTATCATAGCATAATGCACTAGTTAGTTACTGCTGTTGTAAGAATTAAATAAATAGTCAGTTGACTATATTCTGTACAACAAATGCACACACCAAAAAGGACTAGTCTAGTTTAGAAAGAGATGGCAAGCATCTGCTACGACACCTCAAGTATATCTAGACAAGACCTGCCTTCCATAAGTTTCTACTTCTCAGAAGAGTAGCACTTACAGCACAATTATATTGAACACAGAACTCAGAAAGAACACTCAAGCAACCTATGACAATGATAGTTCTTGCAATAACCTAGCTCAGATATAGACTGAAAATCGGTCCATCCATCTAAGAAACTAAGAGACTTACTAAGGGACTAGTTACTAAGAAATAATTCCTAGAAGCCAACATAATATTCATGCATATGACTACAGACATTGAGATAGTTCCTACCTGTTCTGAAGTCAAACTTAATCTAAAAGGAAAAGGTCTATCGTGGGTTTTTATACCTAGCCTAGCAGTAGACACTTATCTCCCAGGAATTCCATTCCTAAATTCTTCTTATCTCCTCCTGACGTTAATTGCAATTAACTCCAAGTCTGTCCAGTCATAAAATTCTTTCTGCATGCACACTAGCCTTCACACCTGTGGGTCTGACAATTATTAGCCCACTGAGTCCTATCAGTGATTTCACACCTTGCGCCTGTAGTCTCTACCAGATGGGGTCAGCCATCGCGGTTGGGCGATTTCCTAGCTATTCTTATCAGGTGTCATGTCAAGGGAACAATTAGGTTCTCATGGTCAACAGCCAGTTTACAACTCTGTTGGTAATCCAGGTTTGCTTGCGTCATGTCTGGTTGGTTTTAATTACTATTCAGTCCCCTGAGTCTGCCCTCCCGTCTGGCTGGATTGATAAGACTGTGAAACTGATCTGGGGGTGACCGGTACTGGTGTCAAATTAACTTCCCAAATAGAAAGCCATTCCTGGTGGTTGTTTACTTGCAGGTTTTGCAAGCTTACGTCAAGACAGTATAGCCTTGGATATAGAGAAAACAGTTTTGTTCGTCTGTTGATCCTCTACATGGCCCATCAAAAGTGAACCGAAAATTGTTCTGGGAAGTAAAGGCTGCCAATTCGTGACAGAGCTTTCCCCTTAAAATAAAAGTTTCTGCCAGAAATCGTTTGTCAAAGCACGCCGTACATCCCAGAATAATGCCTAAGCACTCTCCGTTCTGTATCTGCCTAAAGGTTTCCAATATTCCTTGTGGCAGTGGGTTGTCCCGCATCTAGACGTCCCATTTCCATAACCCAAAGATACTCTGGATAGATCCTTGTACCTGGTTTTCGGCCGGGATTCCATGCAATAGCTTGGTAAAATCCGGTAATTGTCAGGAGGTTGTAATTTTACCCCTCTGGGAAAGATCACAATCAACGGGATTCTTCTACGCCTCTGGGCAGCAATTGTTTTACACCATTCACTCACGTGATTTACTCCTTTCAGCCGAGGATGTACCCGTAGTGAGGTCTTGCATAAGCTGGCCACAGCAAAGCTTGTCACCGTGATTTTTCTCCATTGATTATAGATTCTTAACTGATCCATCAATAGCTTCCTTTTGAAAGGAATAATGTTACACATCATGGTCCCATGATATAAATTCAACTGGCGCTTTCCTCCTTCAAAGTCGGGAGTAACAATCGTCCCTCCTCGGTGTCGCGGTTTCTTCCCCTGATAATCAGTTAATGGGCTGAGTTTCTCTGCATTAGAGTTTCGTGTGAAAACCGTGCTAGAAAGTGGAATTTTAGTGTGCCAAGTTGTCCTGCCTTGAGAAATAACATAGTTACTCCAGGGCGATAAAGTGGTGTTACTTTTGAATAAAGTATCCACAAATAGCTGATCTACTCCTATCAAATCGACCTGACTGAAGGGTAGATTGAGTCCTAAGAGTGTTGATTCCAAACCACTCTTGACTTCTGTTACTTCAGGTTCCTGTTGCTGGAATTCCCTGATAACTTCAGCTAATGAGATGATAGGCGTTTCTTCCTCCATCTTGTGCAAAGAATTTTCTTCTTTAGCAACTACAGACAATGTTGTCTGCACAATATCAGAGTCCATATTCTGGCTCAAGACAATTCCCTGTGTTTCCTGAGTCTCCGAACTGGTATACTGTGAGATAACAACTGGAAATGTTTCCTGGTCTGGATGTTCCTCTCTGGTCATGCTTTCATGGGCTAAGTCCAGTTGAGGTAAATCCTGTGATGGGCTGGTGTCTAAACAATCCATCACACTACGTAAATCATTTGAACTGATGTCTAGTGTCTTTTCCTGAGCTGCAGCCTCAAAGATCACAAGGGGTTCCGGGTCATCCTTCATCCCACTGTCAGTCAAATTTAATCCCACTTCATCCTCTCCTGAGCTGAAGGGAATAATAAAGTCGGTTACCTTTCGATCTCCGACCTCCTTAAAAGATGTCCTCAGGTCATCTTCCTCTTGAGTTTCACCTCTCGTTGAAGTAAAATGAGATTCCTGGGAGTCTTGTACTAGCGGACCAGTTAAACCACAATTTCCGTGGTGCAAACAGTTATCACGTTTGTGACTGCTTGAAATGCCCCTGGCACGTTTTTTCTTCCCTCTTTTCCATTTAGGACTGGGTCGAATGAGAACCTGTAGTTCCCGGTCCACTAACTCTGATTCCGCGGTGGTTGGCAAAGATGTCCCTTCCTTCCTGGTTGGGTGAGCATCCATATCTCCTACCTTATGTTCCGCTAGAAAGGTTAGCTTCTCTGCATTGACTACTTCCATATGCTGTTTATTAATCTCTGCTTCTTCAGTTTTGCTACGCTCTTTTGCTTCAAATAACTCATCAATTGTTTTATTCATCTGTTCCTCCGCCATGTCCCACTCTTTCATCTCGTCTCTGATGTATGTTTCTAATTGTTCTCCTGTTAAGCCTTCTATTATGCCTAACCTTCTCGTGGACTCTAAGTAATCTGTTCTCGCCTTCAGATAATCTAGATCCTGAGAAGGTGAGTCCATATTTGCTACTGGCTAAATTCAAGTAAGGTCTTATGTATCTATCAAATTCAGAGCTAAGCTAGAAAGACAAGAGTGAACCAATGACAGCAGAACCTAAACCAATGTGTAGAGTTTAGCCTCAGCAGTGAAAGACAACTGAAAGTAATATTCCAGTAGTTTCTGGCGACCGCAGGGAAGTAAGTGTGAGAGATATACTACACAGTAATCAATACTAATATTTACCTAAATAAATATTAAAATGCACTGCATACATGTCATAATGAAAATGGCATAAGTAGCATAAAATGGCAAATCAATCAAGCAGTTAAATCATCAAACACATCAATGTAAATATGATTAAAGTGATCAGTTATCATTAAATGATGAATGATACACTAAATGATAAGAATTAAAATACTTATCAATAAATGATAGATGAGGTAGTTCTCATAAGTTCTTATCTGTTATACACTTTTGAAAAGTTATATCTATACTCTGTAACTTCCTCAACTAAAATTAGCTACATCTGATGATAGTCTATTTTGATGACTGAAGATTACAAGAGTTAACTTTTAAAATCGAATGTCTAGGGTCTAGTAGAATCACTATGATTACTAGAATCCTGGTTCAGGCTCGCGGACTGGACCCCAATCTGTCATAAGTCGGGATGCCCCACCGGCTAGATGAAAATATTATTCACTGGCGAGCAACCCTAAATAGTCAGAAACTGACTAGGGACAAAATCTATATGGCTGAACTACAGATTAAGCCCATGAATATCCAACGTACAGCTCCAAGTGGCTCGTTACAAAATGAAATGAACTGTGCTGAATATTCGCCAAGGTATAGGAAAGAGAAGGTTAGCTTAAGATAGATGTTTTAAGTCAAAATATATTAGTATAGACGACTATCTCAGTACAGGTTTTCTCCCTGACTGCTCCTTTCCTTGGTGTGTAAGTGAACCCCCACCAATGTACACAACAATACGTATGCACAATTGAAAAAAATATAATGACAGAACTATGAGTTACAATACTACAAAATTTATTTGCTAATCATAACAACAGACATAGGATGATTGTCAATATGAGGATGATGAAATCATATACATATTGATATTGATGACAAACATTACGTAACTTTACTTGTTACTCGATCTATCTGGATCTGTGGTCCAGATCCCCACTCTCCAGTAGACTCAAAAAAAAAGAAACAGCTTGCCGGTATTCTGACGATCCTGCCAGTCCTGGCTCTACCTAGTCAGTAGTCTCTAGTCCTGAGATCTATAACATAGGTGCTCCTTGTGAGAGCTTGAAAGAAAGTCAAGAATGTGTTATATCAGTTCTACATCAGCGCAATCCTAATTAAAACATATCATAACACAAACATAAACAATGACCAGTCTGGCCAAGTTTATCTTCCAGCTCTACTGTGTTCACCATCCTCCTTCTCCCTACTGTCTTTAGTCTGGGACGGGCTTTTCAATTGTCTCACACGCCTGTAATGATTACATTTCTGCCGCCCCATGTCCATGTCGCTAATACAGAAATTCTGTGTCGTACAGCCGCTCCGTCCAATGTTAGTTTAGCAGCTCACAGGGTCGGTAAGGGTATTATAACAATGCCTGATCATCCGGGCTTGCAAGCCGTGACCCGTAGCTGTGCCAGGTTTCCATGCATTACCGTGGACGCACGCCCACAATACACTGAGAAAGTTTAGCACCCTATACCAATTGTGGGTAAGGTCTGTACCCTTACACCTCTGCTTCCAACACAATCATTGGCCAATGTGCCAATGCACAGACAATCGATGGTTAGTGTGCCAATGCGCACACCATAATATAACACTTCATATTGATAGGCTTGCATATGACAAATCAATATATCAAACATCCAATACACATAAACAGATTGATTAAACTAGACATATTATGATACTTTAACATCATAGCATAATGCACTAGTTAGTTACTGCTGTTGTAAGAATTAAATAAATAGTCAGTTGACTATATTCTGTACAACAAATGCACACACCAAAAAGGACTAGTCTAGTTTAGAAAGAGATGGCAAGCATCTGCTACGACACCTCAAGTATATCTAGACAAGACCTGCCTTCCATAAGTTTCTACTTCTCAGAAGAGTAGCACTTACAGCACAATTATATTGAACACAGAACTCAGAAAGAACACTCAAGCAACCTATGACAATGATAGTTCTTGCAATAACCTAGCTCAGATATAGACTGAAAATCGGTCCATCCATCTAAGAAACTAAGAGACTTACTAAGGGACTAGTTACTAAGAAATAATTCCTAGAAGCCAACATAATATTCATGCATATGACTACAGACATTGAGATAGTTCCTACCTGTTCTGAAGTCAAACTTAATCTAAAAGGAAAAGGTCTATCGTGGGTTTTTATACCTAGCCTAGCAGTAGACACTTATCTCCCAGGAATTCCATTCCTAAATTCTTCTTATCTCCTCCTGACGTTAATTGCAATTAACTCCAAGTCTGTCCAGTCATAAAATTCTTTCTGCATGCACACTAGCCTTCACACCTGTGGGTCTGACAATTATTAGCCCACTGAGTCCTATCAGTGATTTCACACCTTGCGCCTGTAGTCTCTACCAGATGGGGTCAGCCATCGCGGTTGGGCGATTTCCTAGCTATTCTTATCAGGTGTCATGTCAAGGGAACAATTAGGTTCTCATGGTCAACAGCCAGTTTACAACTCTGTTGGTAATCCAGGTTTGCTTGCGTCATGTCTGGTTGGTTTTAATTACTATTCAGTCCCCTGAGTCTGCCCTCCCGTCTGGCTGGATTGATAAGACTGTGAAACTGATCTGGGGGTGACCGGTACTGGTGTCAAATTAACTTCCCAAATAGAAAGCCATTCCTGGTGGTTGTTTACTTGCAGGTTTTGCAAGCTTACGTCAAGACAGTATAGCCTTGGATATAGAGAAAACAGTTTTGTTCGTCTGTTGATCCTCTACATGGCCCATCAAAAGTGAACCGAAAATTGTTCTGGGAAGTAAAGGCTGCCAATTCGTGACAGAGGCAATGGAACTGTCTTTCCCACATTTTAGGAGGGGTATCATGATTGTTTCTTTCCAGACTTGTGGAACACTGCCTAAGGTCCATGTGTTATTAAAGATCTGTAGCAGCTTTGCTTTGGCCTCTGTTCCTAGGTTCCTGATCATTTCATTGGAGATACCATCAGCTCCTGGTGACTTTCTCATTTTATGTTTTGATATGGCTAGCTCCAGTTCACTGATTGTGATAGGTGCCTCCATAACCTCATGTACTATTTCCTTCTGTCCTGTATGTTGCCATTTCTCTCGAATCTCTTGTTGATTCTCTGGACTAATTTCGATATTGTTATCTTGTGCGAATGAGTCCGCAAAATTGTCAGCTGCTTGCTTTCCTGTTAAGATGTTTCCGTCTTTATGTAGTGCAATTTTTGAGTTTCTCCATGTGCCCTCATCGTTAAGCTGTTTTATTAGCTTCCATAACTTCCTGGTGTCTCTTTCAAAGTTCAGTGACTCTGTTTTCTCCTGCCAGCTTTTCCGTCTAGCCTGCAGCTGGGCCCTTTGAAATTTGGCTTTTGCGTGCTAATATTTATTGTGGTGCTCTTGGCTGGGATTGGCCTCTGCTTGCTTTCGACATACTTCCACATCATTATGCAATTGTTCCAGTTCACTACTCCAGCAGGGTTTATCATGTTTACGGGCTCCTCTTGGTATTGTTTCTCGTGCTGTCTGTAGTATGCATTTCCCAAACTCTTCAACTACTTTATTTATGTCCTTCTCAGTGTTCAGGTTTCTTGTACATTGCCCAGCATGCTTTCTTGTAGTTCCATCTCGAGAGGGTGCTGCTTTCACTTACAAGGTCATTTTCTACAGTTAGAAAGACTGGCCGATGGTCACTGCCACCAAGTTGTTTTCCAACAATTCGTGTAATGTTCCACTCCAGGTCTGGTGAATGAAACGCCAGGTCAGATGTAGTTGTAGTGTGCCATGATCTCGAGTAGAAGGTATGTGGGTCAGACGGCTTGTTAATCAGGATGAATCTATTCTCATCCTGCCAGTCTTCCAGTTCTCCTCTCTGGTCCATGTGATCACAGCCCCAGCCCTGCGAGTGGCTATTGAGTGTCGCCACACGCAATCATTTTTCCTTTTAATGGTAGTGTGTCCAGTGCCTCTGGGCTGTCATTTGGACAGTCGTAATTGATCAGGTGAAGGTCTGTTTTGTCTGTCTTAAGTTTAAGTGCCTGATACTCAGCCCCGTCCATGTAAACTTCAATTTGGGAAGCAGGGATGTTGTTTTTGACAAGTGTCAGTATCCCACCTTTTCGTCTGTCCTTTCGGTCAAATCGGTAACACTGGTAGCCTCTGATTTTGAAGGCTATATTTTCGTTGAGGTGAGTTTCTTGCAAGCAACATACACTTACATTTTCTTTGGCCAAGATGTTTTCTAGTTCTATTCTTCTTTTTTTTTTTTTTTTTTTTTTTTTTTTGTTGTTGATACCCTGTGCATTGCAGTGCATTATTTTAAGTATTTGTTTGGTACGGTCATACGTTCTGTTGTCAGGCCCTCTGGCTACGCAGGACATCCGAGAAGGACCTCCATTAGTTGTGGTAAGACCCTGCCTGGGGGTCCAGAGCAGGGTGAGCACCATAACATGTAGCAGTTGTCGACATAATTCACGGTGTTATTGCGTGGCAGCCTGATTTCTGTGGTGCGCCTTCTGGCTGGCTGCCTCCGTGTTCAGCACCTATCCTTTGCAAGAGTAGACTATGGTCTTACTCGACACACGTTCACATAATGTTGTTCCTCCGGTCTGTTATTTATAAATATTGCTGGTATATTTTGCTGCATCTCGTCAGGTGCATACTGCAGAAATAATAACACAATACAAACTAACGCAATAAGACATGATGGTCAGTTTAGGGTCGTGCCGTGCTATGGCTAAGGGGCACCACCGTAATGGGGCTTCATAAAGAGACGGCATTTTTTAAAGAAAAAAAAAACATGTAAGGGACGGTATTTCGAAGACGTGCATCATACTGATAAAATCTTCCACAAGTCCTGGTCAGTTTTCAATAACCGTAGTAGAAACTTGAAATTACAGTATGTTTGTTGTAAATTCCAGCTTCTGTGGGTTTATCTTATTGAGTTAGTTAATGTTTTAACCGCCACTTTAGTCTTGATTTCATCATTTATGATTTTCTCTCTACTACTGATTATTAAAATCTGATCATTCTGTTGCTCCTGCTGTTCTGGAGCAATGTATGCATGTTGATATGTCCATGTCCTGTAGTATGGACATATGTATGGATATGTCCATGTCCTGTAGTTTGGAACCAGTATGGAGTTGTGTGAACCAGTGATTTTATCTTTTCCAACATCATCAAGGGCTGGTAATGATTCTGTTGACATTGTGTCCATGGCCGGGGCTTTTCCTTTCTAAATACCGAAGTCCAGGGTTCGAAATTAGCTGCAGACGATGTGGAATGCCGCCCTGTGTTGATTTCGTTGGCACGTGTGTCGGTCGTTTAGAAAGCAATGACAAACTACTGAATGTAAATAAACATTGTTTGGTGCTCATGGAAGTAAATGAAAGAAGTAGGGATTAATTTGATTGTGACGTCTTGGGACATGAAACTCACCTTTTTTTTTTAATTTAAGACTTGAGAATACTAGAGCCTTCGTAACTGGTTGGTGATTGCCACTTTATTGCAACTGTTATGATCAAACAATGTTCTTAGGCATTATGTCCATCCTTTTTATCCAGCATTACTTTGTTCTAATTTATTACTTTCTGTCGGATATGTATACGTGATAAGGTCCCAATCTCTTCCAGGGTGGCTTTCATCTCTGTATCTACTAACATGCTTGTAGTGTGCCACATACCTTATACCTTACTGTATCGCCTCGAGAACCGTTGATCTGCTGCAGGTCCATCTGCCTTTCTCGCCTTCACAATAGGTGTTCTAGGCTTGGGCATTCCTTCATACAGGATTTATCATGAATTAACTAACGTAGTTTTACCAGTCAGTCAGCACTGTTGTCTAGGTGAGGCCACTGCTGTACACCTGTATCCGAGTGGCAATACACGAGCTAGAGGGAGGGAGAGAGGGAGGAAGAGAGAGAGAGAGAGAAGAGAGAGAGAGAGAGAGAGAGAGAGAGAGAGAGAGAGAGAGAGAGAGAGAGAGAGGAAAATCTACTGGGTCCTGACTAAACTTCTCCATTGGAGGAAATATCTTCCAACCTCCCCCTTCTCCCAAGAAAACTATCCCTCTCAATCTGTGCTTTCCATATTTATTGGGTATGTGTCGCATTAAAAAACTTGCAGTTTTCGATCGATGACAGAAAGTCGCCCCAAATGTCTACACACAGTCGGCATGTCTTTAATAATATGTTGTTGCTCGAGAAGGGACTATAGCGCCATCCGTCTGCAAGGCGGCAGCCAGCCTTTGAAGTGATAGACGGAATGTCTGCACAGAGGTCGGCTAGATCTTGTGATGTAGGGAAATTATTCTCTGGTTCACAGGCGGGCAAGATTTTTTGTTGTACGGGAAACAGGTTCCCAGATGAAAGCAAAATAGACGGCGGGTTGTTTCCACCCAGTCTAAAACAGGAGAGAGAAATAGATTCTAGACGGTCTAGCGTCTAGATAGTTTTGTGACGTCATTTATTCCCAGTATAAATACGGCTGAGATAAACAACTTTGAGTTAGTTGACCGAGAGTTGTGAAGTGCTACGGATGTGTGCAATATTCCTTGTAGTTTTTTTTAGATAGAGACTATAGTGTCTATTGTTGATAATTATCGGCGGACATCGATCCAGTGTGTGATTTCATAGTCTCCATCTACAACAGGAATAACTATATGGTATTCTATTAAACATATTTAACTTAGATTATTCTTAGGAATAGAGTGCAATACTGTGCGGTGATAGAATGTGTTATAAGAGCGTCGGCAACAGTAGCCTATCGCGTAGCTTAAACTAGCTGGTGTGAGATATCATTTAACTCAGTGAGTTAAGGACAATATAGTGGGATGATATTTAGGGAGATTGAGGATGGTTGGGAGGGATTGAGGGAATGTGAAATGGTAGGATCTTCCAGTAGGGCATCTGCTGGGTTTCTACCCGTTTCCTTTAGTCTTTCCTTGTCTTACCATGACTCAGACCGAAGTGATGAGCTCCTCGGCTTTATGACAGAGTTTGGTTCTCTGTTATTTTTTCTGAGTGCGGCCGGTGGCCTTCACTCACCTAATAAAGGTCAGAACCAAGTTGCTCTCACCAGGTGTGTTCTCTATTCAACAGGTTCCACTCGAATGTCTACGTTATTCTACCAAGAAGCTAGCAACAAAGTCATAGAAAGTGATGGCTCTAGTATTGAAGGCAGAGTGTACTGAGAGGTTTTTGCACTGGGCCCATAACCCAGATGGTCTGCAGGAACCTGGCCTCTGCTGAGCAGGACATGATGTTTATAAATGTGTTTATTAAGTGATAGTTACATCACATTAAATTCAGGACACTGAAAATAACACTTGTATCAGGAACACTAGTAACAATAACTACCTGGAACAGTAACCTTGTGTATGAACATTAGGGAAATCTTGCAAAAAGTGAAATACGAACATTTAGGTTTTTCCAAAGTGACAGTAACAATAGTTGTGAGATTCTCTGAACACAGAACATTAATGAACAGAGTAGTTACACTGTGTGTGTTAGAATGAAGATCAATATTGGACTGTTTCCACTATTGAAGACCAAGCATCTGGAGTGTTCACGAGCTATCTGAAGAAGTCGACACGTGGCCTGAGAGACACATCACTTGGGTGAGGTTTTCTGTCCCTGATATGGTGTTGTGGTATGGTCAGTACGATGATGAAGCAGACTGTGCTCCTTGGCTGTTCGGTCTGATTCTGCATACACACTAGATTATACGACAGACATTCTACTCATACACTTTGCACATACACGACACTTTTCTCTATTAAACTAAGTTGTTGTTTTGTTAGAGCCAGTGTTGTTTAGTGTGCTTTGGGAAAAGAACGAGAGAGGGCTTGATACAGTAGAGAGAGAGAGAGAGAGAGAGAGAGAGAGAGAGAGAGAGAGAGAGAGAGAGAGAGAGAGAGAGAGATCCAGGGACCGACGGGGTTTTGTGGACATAAATCAAGAAGATCCTCAAGATAGTGATATGGGGTTAAAAGGATGTCGATGTTGATTCCCCTCACCCCAGGGACGACATTAAAATAATACACGACAGTATGACTTTCACCCCCCCCCCCCCCCATGAGAACTATCCCTCTCACTCTATGCTGTTCCATGTTTATTGGATATGGATGATAAATAATTACATAGTAATTACTTTGGGATTGCTGCTGGGAGGACTGAGTCCGGGTGGAATCGCCCAATGTGCAGTGACACCATTCGACATAATATAACATTATTCTATGTACCTCTTTTGCTTCTGATGCTGTGAGTATCGGTAAGATAAAGATATGTAGTACACAAGACAGAAAGCTGTGGATGGACATGACCACCAACACCACACGGCATGGACTATAAGAAGATTGGCTGTACTAGAGACAGAAGGCCGTGGACTATAAGAAGATTGGCTGTTCTAGAGACAGACGTCATTCGCACTGCGAGCGCTAACAAGACAAGTCGCCTTAACCAGTCAAGAAGCCTGATACGCGGGGGAAAATGACACGTTGCAAGTCCAACAAGAAACACACGGTAGCCAAGATGTGCAGCGTGGGAGCCGACAAGAAGAAGAACGCGGAGAGCCTGCCGGCGAGCTGTAACAAAGAACCTAAAATACAGCTACTACTGAAGCTACCACGAGGGAGAAGATCGACAGCCCACCACATACAAGAGCCAAACCTACGGAGAAGCAGAGAGAGGAGAAAGACACCAGAGTCAGAAACATCGACTCACCGACAAGCAAGTGGGTTGTCAAGCGTATCCAAGTGGAGCTATCAGACGAAGAAATCATGAAGCAGCTTCAAGAAGAGAATCAACACATGAAGGCGGGGCGGCTCCTCACCTACTCCAAGATTCCTACAACCTTGGTGGTGGTAACGACAGAGGGCAGCGAGATGCCGACCACAATATCAATCAACAAGAGAATACAACAGCCAGAGAGATTCATCCCAAGGATCACGCAATGTTCCAGATGTCAGAGGGCCGGCCACAGCAGAACAGCATGTCGCAGTAAGACTGAAATCTGCCGTTACTGCGCCGATCACCACGCCTTCAAGGAGTGTCCACTAGCCAAGCTGGACACGACTTCCGAGCACCCAATAACAAACGAAAGTGCGCCAACTGCCTGGGCAAGCATGGAGCAAGATACTTGGGCTGTCCGTACCTGCAACGACACAGAGACGTGCTAAAGTTTGCCATCAACACAAAGACACCATACACTAAGCAAGGCGGAGGTGCGAGACAGCCACAAGCATCTCACAAGCGGAAAAAGCCCAACTGTAAGACCAGATAGGTGAACTAAAGAAGCAAATCAAGCTACTTCAAACACTGTCACCGACCAGCGACAATGAAAAGCTGCTGGCTGAAATACAGGAGATACAACGAAACATCAAGCAGGAAGTGGAACATATGGTACAGACGACAAAAAAGAATGAAGAGATTCAACGGGACATCAAAGCGGAGAGAGAAATGCTAAAAAGGAATCTAACCCAAAGCAAGCCAGCTGAAGCCAAGGAAACGATCACAGAAAAGCCGCCAGTTGAAACCCACTCCGATTCCGATTCCATTTCAAAAACAAAAATTCCAAATTCGTCCTCGTCTAACCTGCTTCATCAGCTGTGGTTATAATTGAGGTCCGTGGTTTTTGTGGGTTTATTTACCCTAATTCTTGTCTTGCTGTTCTTGTGATTTTCTTTGTTTGTGTAGGCTCCTGGCTCGTCTGGCTGCAGTCCTTATAAGGACTTTTCGTAATCCCACTCCAGCTGGGGGATCGGTCGGCGGCCGTCCTTTGTGTATATTTCCTCTTGTGATTTTCTTTTGTTGGTGCAGGCTCCTGGTTCGTCTGGCTTGGCTGGGTACAGTGGCGTCACTAGGGGGGTGCGGGGGTGCGGGCCGCACCGGGTGACACCATCAAGGGGTGACACCAAAATTAAAAAATTGCAATTTTGACAAAGCAGACATAGCAAAATAACAAAAATTTAACTTTGTCCGAGTTTGTCGAAGTTCTTTATTTATGTTTTACTTGAAGTATTGAAGTTATATTGTTCAATTTGTTTTCTTTCTTATGTCCTTATTAACTTTTTGACTTATTTTACAAACATTACTATATGCGATTATATATGGTACAGGAACACTCGGAAGAAGACCATGGTGAAAGTCTAGAGGGGTGACACCAAGAGTTTACCGCGCTGGGTGACACCAACCCCAGTGACGCCACTGGCTGGGTACAGTCCTTATAGGAACTTTCTATTTGGGCGTTTTGTCTCCTTTCTTGTGTAGTTTCTGTAGGACTTGTTCGACGTTTTCCTTTTCCTACTAACGCCTGTTTTCCTCGTTGCGTTTGCGTATCTACTGCCTAGCGTTTTCTTCCTCCGTGGTCAGCCATGGGACAATTTCACCGTCCTCGATATAGTACTCGAAGTCGGCCTCACAGTTGTAGTGTACTAATGGGTATACCATCGGTTTCCCCCGGAGTTTTTTTAGGCTTCTTCTTTTCTTTTTCTTCCCAGCGCCTTCTGAATTCTGCGCGCTTGAGTTCCTCCTTATCGACTGGGTATTCTGTGCCTCCTTCAGAGATCCGACGGTATAGTATTTCATTCTTGGGCGTTGTGGTTGGGCTGCTGGCGTTAGCTTGCGGTTCAGACTCGGTCTCTTGGGTTTCTTCTTGCGGTTTTTCTGTGAGTTCTTGTGTGGCTTCTGTTGGTTTGTTTTGAAAGAGTTCCATTTCAGCTCTATGCAATGCTCTTTCGGTCTTGATCATTTGTAGGATTTCTTCGTTCTCCTTCTTCATCTCAGCCATGCGCTGAATCTCTTGTTTGATGTTGAGCCGGATTTCTTTCATGTCGGCCAGCAGCTTCTCATTATCGCTGGTCGGAGACGTTGTCAGCAGCAGTGCCTTGACTTGTTTCTTCAATTCGTCTATTTGCTTTTGAAGTTGATCTCTTTCAGCTTGTGCTATACCCGTGGCTGTCTCGCCCCTCTGCATTGCTTCCTTGAATGGTGTCTTTGTGATGATGGCGATTTTTAAGACGTCTCTATGTCTCTGCAGGTACGGACAGCCCAGATATCTTGATCCATGTTTGCCCAGGCAGTTGGCGCATTTTCTTTTGTTGTTGGGAGCTCGGAAGTCCGTGTCCAGCTTGGCCAGCGGACACTCCTTGAAGGCGTGGTGATCGGCGCAGTATCGGCATATTTCCGTCTTACTGCGACACGTAGCTCTGCTGTGGCCGGCCTTCTGACATCTGGAACATTGCGTGATTCTTGGTATGAATCTCTCTGGTTGCTGCATTCTCTTGTTGAATGATGCTGTGTTCGGCATTTCGCTGCCCTCCGATGTCACCACTGCCAAGGTTGTAGGTATCTTGGAGTAGGTGAGAAGCCGCCCCGCCTTCAAGAATCGGATGTGAAGATTCTCTTCACGTAGCTGCTTCAGGATTTCTTCATCTGTCAGCTCCACAGGAATCCGCTTGACAACTCATCGGACTGTTTTTGAGTCGGTGTTTCCGACTCTGGTGTCTTTCTCCTCCTTCTCTGCTGTCTTGGTTCTTGACTGTGTTGGGCTGTCAATCTTCTCCCTCGTAGTAACTTCAGTAATAGATGTAGTATCAGGCTCTTTGATGCAGCTAGCAGGTGGGCTCACGACGTTCTTCTTCTTGTTGTCGGCTCCCACGCTGCACATCTTGGCAACAGCGTGTTTCTTGTTGTTGGATTTTCCACGTGACATTTTCCCGCGTATCAGGCTTCTTGACAGGATGATGCGACTTGACTTGTTAGCACTGGCAGTGCGAATGATCGTTGAAACCCAACAAAAGACCGAGTATTTAACGTTCTTGAACTCCAAGAGGACAACGGTATACCACGAGACCACTGGAGGACTCATAGGGCAGGAGAGCGACGGCGGCACAGAGTACCCTGCTGTGGCGAAACGCCAATGGCTCATGTCATCATGCCTTCTTTTATTTTGGGTAAACAGGGGGAAACAGCTTTCGGAGCTCTCAGTTCTCTTGTTCGCTCAATCTCCATGAAAGATAGTTCTTTGGGTTACTTTCATAACACGATCTTTTCATAGAGCGATTAGATATAGGTCTTTTCTTTCGGGTAGACCCGATGGAGCGCCTTGCGCCAAATGCGCACTGGTGCGGCTTCTGGGGCAATTCATGACCGTTTCTACTGATGGTTACCCACTGCCTAATGTCAAGATGTCAAGTTAAAGTTTGGGACATTTTAAAGGCAGAATACTGATGGGCTATGAAAGGTAATCTTAGGTGGTAATTAGTTTTGCACTTATAAATCCAGATTGTCTTAACGACTGAGATGATATGGCGAAACGGCAGTCTTGTCATATTGGGAGGGGGTGACCGTTGGCCAATCTGGTTAGGCGTCTTGGTCTTGGCATGGCAAGGGAACAAATCTGAACAATGAATATTTCCCAAATGATATCGCTTGTTCTTGGCAGCTGATGGACGAGTGCTATCGTTCTTCCTACGGCTTACCTCTACTTAGTAGCATCTCTCATTTGAATATAAGCACATTAGATAGCTACGGTGTGCCGGAAGGAGGGAAGGGCTCCTTGGGGATGGGGTCCACCAATCTATGATCTATCTTCTTGAGCCGGAAGAGGCTATCCATGGTGCTATCTCTTTCGTCTTTTAGTCGATAGGATGATGTGGGGAATATAAATAAACTTCTTTATCTCATTGAGAGAACATGCATTCCTCTGAATCTACGTGTTAGGTGAGGCACTGCCGGTACATTGCGGCGACAGCTCAGACAAGAGCAGCGGCCGGAAGGGGTAGTATCTTCTTTCCTATTCTTGCTGGGAATGGGGAACTACAATGCGTGCCATACAACCCCACTACTATAATATTAGTTAAGGGGAAGAAACACACAGATTACTGGGCACACCACACCACAAGATCTTTGTCGTGAGAAAGGCATGGTTTGCAAGCGAGAGAGAAGCTGGGAAACGAATGTGCCCAATAATAATAAAGGCAGGGTATGAGTGTGGAGAGGGAGTCTTGTATGCCACAGGGTGCATAGGGTAGCCGACAGGACGTCTACAAGTTGGAGGTCTATGCAAGCCAGGACGTAGCCAATCCAGGGGCTACCTGACATGACAGACGTGTCAACAACTCAACTGACAGGCATCATCGGGTACTTCTGGCACACCATACAAGACAACTTGCAAGTCGTGTGCGAGGAAAATAAATGGTACATTTTATTGCCGTTGGCTCGCTACAATCAGTGAACAGTCGCTATTGAAACACACAACATAAAGCCACAGTATTATCTATCACGAGCTGCTAACCCCTATGCTAACTTTCTACACAAATAAACACAAGAAACCCCATCGCTACTCTAACGAAGTGCACACTACAAGTCCTGTCCTCCCGTCTGACAATCTTTCATCCCCTCGTCACACACCACGCGGATCGACCTTGACCTTGGTGCGTGTTGCCTCACATGGCATGCTGATCGCAGACGTGGTATGTTGAGTGGATACTCAACTTCTCCGTGGCTACCACAAGGCGTGATGCTATCGTGATTAGAGTGCTAACTCTCTGAACAACGCCTGCGTGTCTCATGAGGGAATTGATAACCATCTCCCATTACCTCATCTCCCCTGCCCTTACCTCGGGCACCGTATCACCTCCTGGCCTCTTCAAGATTGACTGCTCTTCCTGGCGGAGGGGATGCGGTCGAGTCTTTGACACACACCCACCCCTCCTGTGTTGCGTCATCAACTTTCACTCATTGGTTGTGACGCAAGAGGTTCCTAAAAAATTAGTGTCTCTAATTTTTGTCAAAGACTCTAGATAACCTGGCTTTGGGCATCCTAATAGACTTCTACTGACTATTGTCACAATGTAGTAAAACTTTACTCGGTTACTGGCAATCGCCACAAACTTGACTGGTTGGCGTGAGCCCTCTTCTCACATGCTATATTATATTTATTAGAGGTATGTCTGAACCGGACCGTTGTCTTATAAGACCTGCCCTCACATAGTAAATTAACTTACTACCCATACAAAGTTGACTTTCTTAGGGTCAACACATGAATTGCTTCATGTCCCCCATATAATATTTAACAACCATTATACAAGAGTGTGTGCGACAGGCTTTACCTACTTCGCTTCCTCGTGTAAAGTAATATTTCACTGTTAAGTTAGTTTTTCGTTGTCTATTATGTCCCCTGACTCGAAGTTATCTCCCTTTGATCTAGAAAAAGTGTATGTAATTTATCTGTTTGTTTTTCTGGTTGTTTGCGTGTTTGGATGTAATCAATCTACTAATCTACCTTCTAAGCTATGTTTCTAACTCCTATGTGTATGTATGTTAGTTTTTTAAGTGTCATAATTTGGTTAAATGCGGCCACAAACAGGTGTATAACACTAATTTGTGACTACATTCCCTTGTTATGAAACCCAAAATACTGTAATCTACGTTCTAAACTATATTACAGACAACACATTCACACTAGCACATTTTTACTAACGAAAACCAACATTAACACAGAGAAATACTAAAATTTGCGCCAGGCAGCAGAAGAATTCGCTGACTGATTTCACTCTCTCCCGTCTATTTTACATTCGCTCTCACTTCCACACTACTGTCACACTCCTTTCACCCTTAATTCTGTCACACATCTTTTATCCTTCCACACTAATTCTTCCAATTATTTAAAAACCTTGGAGTGACACTGTACAGGTTTGGCTCAGTTTGAGATAGTTGAGCCCAATGACTGTGCGAAAATCGCTGCACGAGTCATGTATTTACAATATATTTACATGGACGAGAAAGGGTTTATGGTTTGTCCCCTTGGTCTCATCATCCACTATATTACACTAACATAAAACTCTACATTCTAACATACCATTCTAATTCTATACGTAAGTATTTAATGTGTTACCTAAATTTATTAAATTTGTTATGTTAATTATATGATATGCTTATATTACTTCTTATTTTTCTCTAATCTAAGGGATGTAATCTAACTATTTAAATGTAATTAATGTGATGTGAGTTATGTACCTTAATTAAATGGGCGATGTGAACACAATTTATGTATTTTTCTAAATACTATGCTAAATAATGTTTTTAAATGCACAAAGGAATTATATGAGTGATATTCTTAATCTAAATGGTGTAAATGATGTATGTTACCTTATCTACTCTTTTTAATCTATTATGATGTCAAATGATGATACTAATAAATGGTAATATCTTAAATATGGTATGGTTTTATTAAGATGGAATAAACTAAACTAAAATAAAGCTAAGTGAAATATAACAATCTAAATGGTACTAATGCTATCAATACTTTAATTTAGCTTATAATTAACTATTTTTACGTCTAAATTAATATTCTAATTTAATTCTAATGGGTTAATTACTGTACTGACTACACTTAAAATAAATGAGAACTATTATATTTCCTAACTTACATCTAATTTATCACTATCTTAAAATATTATATTACATATCACAATAAGTTTATATACATGGTATTCAGTTTCCACAGGTTAGTAGTTGCCTTCATGTATGTATAATGGTTGTATAGGCATAATCTATCTACACACTTTGCCTGGGTATCTGAAATACATTGCACAGTCATCATAGTGTTCTATTGGTAGTGCACGTGTAGAGTTCGCTGGTGTCGTAGCTCAGTCTTTTCGTGTCTGTAATTAAGCACTGTTCTGACACTGTTTTTCGCGCTTCACACAAATGATACACCGGAATGGAGCTTAGTTGGTAATGAGCTGTCCTATTTCACACGGTGATATCTACGTTTTGCAGCACAGTTCTTCACTTGATGTCTACGGACACATGATAGTTCATTGTTCTTGGTACATGATTAAGCACATCATGTCTATGTATATGTAACCTATTTTACATAGAATAATATAATATATTCATGTACTACCTATCACTCTACATTTATATGTGGGATTTCAGGTATTTCTACCCCAGATGGTCTACTAAGGGTATCAGCCAGAATGTTGTCCTTACCCTTGATATGTTCTATACTAAATGTATAGTTTTGCAAAATAAGAGACCACCTGTATATCCGGTCATTTCGATGCACACCACTCTGGATGACCGTGATGGGAGAATTGTCGGTCTGGATAATGAAGTGCACACCCGCCAGGAAACGATGGAGCTTTCTCACCGCATAGATGACGCTTAGGGCCTCCAACTCTGATATGGAATATCTGGACTCGGCAGGTGTGATCTTACGGCTCACGTAGCAAATCGGATGGAAGATGCCCTCGTAAAATTGGCCTAGTACTGCAGCGATGGAGATCCTGCTGGCATCTGTCCTAAGATAATAAACGAGCCTAGGGTTAGGCAAGCGGAGGATTGGAACATTACTAAAAAGAATTTTCAATTTTGACAATGCAGAAATTAATAATGCATCTTTCACATCCAATTTTACAGATGCTTTTAAAACATTGGAAAAAACACTTGTAATTTCCGCTAAATTTGGAATAAATTTACTATAGTAATTTACTAATCCTAAAAGGCTTCTGACCTGTTTTTTAGTGGTAGGAATGGTCAGATTCATAATTTTTGTAATAATCCTATTGTCAGTCTTCAGTTGACCTTGAGAAATGACATGACCCAATAATTCAATTTCTTTTAGGCCTAATTCAACTTTGCTCGGTTTGACAGTGAGACCGAAGAGTCGCAACCTATCAAAGACATGTCTCAGTTTCAATAAGTGTATCGTCCAGTCTTCAGTATGGACACATATATCATCTATATAGGTCACAGTATTCGTCACTCCATGTAATAGATCTCTAGTTAAGCGTACGAAAGTGGCAGGAGCATTCCGAAGTCCGAAAGGAAGAAATCGCCACTCGTATAGTCCTAAAGGGGTTGAAAACGCAGTAAGATGCATAGATTGAGGCTGCATAGGGACCTGCCAATATCCCTTAGTAAGATCTAGTTTTGAAAAGATTTTAGAAGTAGACATATCCAAGATAAGATCTTCGCAGGAAGGAATAGGTTCTGCATCGATCTTAGTGATGTTATTGAGTTTTCGATAGTCCACGCACAGACGGATTGTGGAATCCTTCTTCTTAACTAGGACGATTGGAAAAGAGTACTCAGATGTAGACTTTTGGATAATCCCACTAGCTTCTAAATTAAGAATTTCCTTATTTAGATTTTCCCTATAGCTGAGCGGGATAGAGTACGGCCTGCATTTAATAGGCTTAGGGTCCGAAAGAAGAATGGAGTGTTCGATTCTGTCCGTCCTACCTGGGATGTCAGAGAATAGGTCTTTGTATTCAGTAATTAACTCCACTAATTGTCGTCGTTGACTGTCAGTTAGTCCCTGATCTATATGTATACTGTCCAATGTCGCAGTTTTGTCTACAATGGGAACAGGTAGTTCCATTCCGTCGTCGTCTACCTGATTCAGTACAGTGGTGGTACTAAGAGCGTATTCTGTTAACTCACTAGGTGTATTGCCATTGTCGGAACTGCCAGTCTCGCTAACTAGTGTAGTTGCGTTATGTATGTCTGTCGTCTGATCACTAGGTGTTGGTGCACTCTGTTCGTCTGTCACTCCTTTTGTTTCTTGTCTTGAAAAGTAAGGTTTCAACATGTTGACATGGAATATCTTTAAGTGTCCGTTTATTGATATTTCATAGTCAACATCTGAAATTCTACGTACCACCTTGAATGGCCCTTGCCATGAGGTTAATAATAAATTTCTTTTGTCTGGAAGTAGCAAGAGTATGTCTTGATCTGGTTCAAGTTCAATTGTTCTTGCCCCTTTGTTGGCATATTGGCGGTAGATTTGACCCTTCCTCTCCAAAGCTGCCTTAGCTATAACACACGATTTCATGATCTTGTCTCGTGTTTCTGTCACCATTTCATAAGGTGTTTTAGAGATAGGAATTTCTATCGAATTAGTTATTACCTGATGGTAAATGGTTAGGGGTCCACGTGGGTTAGCCCCGTAAACTAATTCAAACGGTGAGAAACCCGTGCTTGAATGGGGAATCTCCCGATAGGCGAACAGCACTGTTGGTAACAGTGTATCCCAATCAGCTGGGTTTTCTGCTGTCACCTTAGCCAGCATATGCTTTAGGTCACCGTTAATTTTCTCAACTATTCCATTGCTGGCTGGATGGTATGCTGTCGTAAAATGTTGTTTAATACCTAACATTTTTGTAAGGGCTTGCGTTGCAGCCGATATGAACTGAGTTCCACGATCGGATAAAATGGTCCGTGGGAATCCGAATCGTGAGAACAGGTGTAGAAATACATTGGCAACGTCTTTGGAGGTGATGTATTTCAAAGCTACTGCCTCAACCCACCTTGAACATAGGTCGACCATTGTCAATATGAAGCGATTTCCTTTGCTGGACACCTGGTTCAGGGGTCCAACAATATCTACCGCCACACTCTCAAAGGGCCTAGAAGCCAGTGTAGAAGGTTGTACTTCAGCTGTAGGATGTTTACCCTTGCGTACTAATTGTTGACAGACATTACAAGAACGACAAAATAATTTTATATCATTGCAAAAACCTGGCCAATAGAAATGAGCCTGAATTCTCGCCCTGGTTTTATCATATGCAAGATGACCAGCAAACGGTGACTCATGTGCAATCTTTAGCACAGTTAGACGATGTTGTTCAGGTAACACCGTTTGCTGAATCTCATGGTTACCAGTAGTATAGTATCTTGTTAAAATGCCATTATTAAGCCTAAAGAACCATGATGCATTTTTGGTGACTTTGGCTTTGTCTTTTAATAATTTTAAGTATGGAGACACACTAGAATCAGCTTTCTGCTGTTCTATAAATTTCTGTCTGCTGGTGTCATCTGTGCCAGTTGGAGAAAGCAACAGCAGTCTCTCATCTTGTAGTGTGTCTTGATGTTTCACGCTGTCTGCTCTTGTTGTTGCATTGGCTGCATTCAATTTCTCCCATGCAACTATTTCCTCAGTAGTACATTGTTTCAATTGAGGTAAGCACCCCAAAATTAAATCAGTACAAGGGTTGTTAAGTATTGCACAAGTAAAGGTACCGGAAAGAAAAGGAGAATCAATACGGGCTTTTGCCAAAGGGTAAATTTCAACGTTACCCGAAAAGGTTCGACATTTAACAGTGTCACCTGTGTAATCACCCGGACTCACTAGTTCTTTCCGAAGACCAATAAGGGTGCTGCCGCTATCCTGCAAACATTGGCATGGTACATCATTGACCATTGCATTGTGGAACACCAAACTGCCTCTGGAGGCTAATGCTGCATTTACACTCTCGGATGAGAATGGTACTGTATGTCCACATTCTAGCTTTCCGTCTGCATGGAATTGGTGACATCGTTCACAGCTGTCGAAGCTTAACATATCGTTTGCACCACACACATCTTCTGCTTGGTTAGTAGGTAAGTCATTTTCAACCTCACACTCATTCTCACTACCACTATCTGACGAGGTGTCAATCAAAATAGCATTATTGGCTTTCAAACGTTGGCGGCCAAGGCACTTATTAGAATAATGGCCAAAGCTGGAACAAAAAAAACATTTGATTGCACGCCTGTATGCAGATCTTTTGCTTTGCTGCTTCTTGATAACATTTTCAAGATGGGCCGGATAATTCGGCGATTTGTCGCACATCGAATAAGTGTCGTGCATAAGTTGACAATACATGCATTTGGACACTTTCCTGTCTTTCTTGTCATACTTCTGAAAAGGTTTTCTGTTACTCTGATAGTTTTTTGGTTGGTCTTTCACAAAGGCAACTATCTCAGAGTCATTTGACGTTTTGAAAATATCTCTGTTTGAAGAAAAATATGCTGAGCCTTTTTTCTCAAATTGCTGGATGTTCTCAATGTCTGACTGTTGCAAAAATTTAGCAAAAGGAGAAGGTATGGTGGATATTACCTTATCCATAGCTATTAAGTTTTTTAATCTATCAAAGTCTTTTCCTATGTTAGCTGCTTTAAGCCACCTGTCTAGTACACTCTGTACATTTGAAACATAATCAATGAAGGTTTCACTAGGTTTAGGTTTTAGATTTGAGAACTGAACTTGATAACCAGGGGCATCAAGTAAAAAGTGCTGCATAATCCTATCATGGATGTATTGATAGTTAGATTCTATTACTTTAAGGGGCTCACCACTCAGATTCTTCATATAAATAGGAGCCCACATCTCTAAAGGAACTTGGTGATATTTAAATTGATACTCTACATTCTCTGTCCAGGCAGATATGGAGTCCTCTTTACAATATGGTTTGATAATATTTTTGTATTTGTTGAACTTATTTTCCTCTTGTTGACTTCTTAGTTTAGTGGCAGAGACCTCTGCGTGTGAGTCTACCTCCATGCCTTTCATTTTTAATTGTGTCTCTGATTCTACTTGAATTTGTTTTTCCTTAACGTCTATTTCTTTTTGCTTTAAATCTAATTCCTTTTGTTTTAATTCTTTCTCTTGATCTAATTGCTTTAGCTTAATCTCCTTATCATGTTCTAATTGTTGTTGTTTCAGCTCTAATTCTTTATGTTTTGTGATCTCAGCTAATTCTTTCTGGTGTTGTCTTTCTCGTGCGCGTTCATCTCTCTCCGCATTCTCTTTTCGTGTTTGTTCCTCTTTTGCTTCTTTAAATTTCTGATCTGCATATTGTTGTAGCTCTTTTCCTGTGTATTCTAGATCTTTACCTGCTTTTATAAAATCAGATAAAGTAGCCATGCTGTTTAGTACTTTAGCTAGCGTTGATCTGGACTACTTTGTTTATTTAGCTATGTCTTTATGATGTTTTATATTTGTTCCTTGTTACGGAATATTAATTTTATTTCCAGTTTATATGCTGCACAAAATTTCAATGTTGGAAAATCAGAGCACAAAAATATGATAGTGTATCACAAGCTGAAAAAGAGATGCACTATTAATCACAATGCATGCCAAAAATATAGGTATACTCAACTTAATGTTCCCGAGAATCAGGGAACGGAACTCCGTTGACACATGTCACCTTGTTTGGTACTTTGGGGTGGAGACACGTTTCGTACGTAGGACACTATATTTGGCACATCGGCGTATGTACTCAGCTGTTGTTTGCCCTCTGATATGTAGGGCAGTAGTAAACACGCTCACTGCACGATATGATTTACTCGACAACTAAGGACAATGACTTAGACAATGACAGACTCACGAACAACCAGAACATGTATTAATTAAATGTAATGTCACTGTCCTGTCTTTGTTCTAAACAGTAATTGCCTTTCGTTACTAACCTAGTTAATTTCTGTAAGCGTTGTGCAGCCAAGTCTCGTATGCTAGGCCGAAAATAGTTCCATCGTGACGATTAACAAAGAGAAAATAGAACCAAAAATATGAATCACTGCTTTTAAATGAATATAAATAACATAATAATGTTTAAATAAATAAATATATTCATTTAGTAATTCCAATAAACAAATAATAAATAATATAAAGCACAGATTCAGGCGAGCCGCCGCTAAGCGATCTTGTAAACACCCGACTGCTTTATGCTAATGACGCCGAACAACTGTTTGTCAATCAATCTACGTCACAGCCGCAGCGCTATTTTTAGTTCTAAAAAATCGATATTATCGGCTGACAGTGTATTGCTCCGCCCTGAATCATTTTTGGTGCTTATTCCAGAATAAATTGGTAAATACATAAATAAATATAAGAAAATAGGAATATTAATACTTACAGCTTTGAAGAATACATGTTTTCAGTAAATAAACATTTTATAAACACAATTAAACACTATTTTGTCACGATAGGCACATTTCTAGCCTGTAAATTGCTCTTGTCTGCACAAATTACCGTTACTACAAAAATTAAACCCTAGTCTGGAGCCCGTGGATGAGTGGATTAGCTTGAACTTTTCGTTCAAGCTTCACTTCTTGACACCACAATTACCCTTGCCTGTCAACAACTCAACTGACAGGCATCATCGGGTACTTCTGGCACACCATACAAGACAACTTGCAAGTCGTGTGCGAGGAAAATAAATGGTACATTTTATTGCCGTTGGCTCGCTACAATCAGTGAACAGTCGCTATTGAAACACACAACATAAAGCCACAGTATTATCTATCACGAGCTGCTAACCCCTATGCTAACTTTCTACACAAATAAACACAAGAAACCCCATCGCTACTCTAACGAAGTGCACACTACAAGTCCTGTCCTCCCGTCTGACAATCTTTCATCCCCTCGTCACACACCACGCGGATCGACCTTGACCTTGGTGCGTGTTGCCTCACATGGCATGCTGATCGCAGACGTGGTATGTTGAGTGGATACTCAACTTCTCCGTGGCTACCACAAGGCGTGATGCTATCGTGATTAGAGTGCTAACTCTCTGAACAACGCCTGCGTGTCTCATGAGGGAATTGATAACTATCTCCCATTACCTCATCTCCCCTGCCCTTACCTCGGGCACCGTATCACCTCCTGGCCTCTTCAAGATTGACTGCTCTTCCTGGCGGAGGGGATGCGGTCGAGCCTTTGACAGACGCATTCAAGCAAGTCACTTATATACTGGTCTTGGTAAGCCGAAATGCATAACTAATGTAATGACTGAGGCCCAATTGGACCTCAGGATTGTGGTGCATGAGTCAGCTTGATACCTCACTAGAATTTTATTATCTACAGGGTCCTTCTTTTGAAGTCTTCTCATCGACTTAAGGTCGAGTGTTTACCGTAAAGTGTGGTGAAAGACTCGACAGGGCTTCTATGCCAAAAGTTATATAAGTACCTGATGAAGCCAGGGCAAGTCAGTGGACATATCAGGTATATTGTGTCTAATGTCAATCGAGAAGCATTACAAAAATTAAATGAGTGCAGCAACCACAACGCAAGTCTTCTCATCGACTTAAGCTCGAGTGTTTGCTGAGGATGCTGTTTGGACCTACGCCAATTCCCATCCTTGTCCGAGACAGCGAAAGACTCTGACTCATTCCCTATACACAATCTGGTCTCAGGACTTTGGTTCCCAACCTAAATTGTGCCAAGTGATCCCATGGCATTTTCCCAGACCAGATGAGTGATTATATCGTGTTTCCCAACCTAAATTGTGCTAAGTGATCCCATGGCCTTTTCCCAGACCAGATGAATGAATATATCGTGTTGGCCTAGGAAACTTGGAAGCTGTTGTTCGAACAACCGACGCTGGATAGAGAGACTGGAAACTATGCCCGGTGAGGCAGTTGTGAAATACCAGGACAATTTAGAGCTTTGTGATCTATGAACTTCAGAGTTTTCTGGCTTCCTGTCTGGACTAGAGTTATCTCATCAGTTTTGTTTTTCTAGATGTTTATAGGTTTATCTGTCTTGGTGTTCTTCTGTGTTGTCTGTATTACGGTATTAAATTCTAATTATAGTTACTGAGACGCTCGTCATATTACGTTTGTGTCAGCCAGAAATATACTGCAGGAAATAACCCTGAGGTCGAATGAGAGAGTGACAGTAAGTCCGGGGAACGGATGAGGGTTGGCAGCAAAGACCTATCCCAAGCCAGGGCAAAAGAATAAGTTTGAAATATTGTGACGGGACATTATGGGACCCTCCCCATAGCTTGTTACAATTTCTGGGGACACGTCCCGGGATATTTGAAATCCTGGTGGAGTTCTGGCTGATATAGTGATAAGGTACAGATATCCTTGTCTACTATCAATAGGTTCTGCCTACCATGCCTGGCTATTGTCTGTACTCTGCCTGACACAGACTGACCGACATGTGACGTGTTGTGGTCGTATAAAATATCCAATTGTATATTTCAGGGTCAAATTTTGATATAGAATTGTATACATTTACCCGCTGAGTTTAAGATGGCATCAGCTAAATTTCATGATGCAGAAGTACAGGCTAAAGGGCGAGAGATGGGCTACGATGGGGTAGAGTAACAAAAATATGTTCAGGAAGTTGAAAGAGACTTCAGACAGGCAGAGCGCGAAGCTAAGAAATTTGAGGTCGAGCGTGAAGCTAAGAAAATTGAAGCTGAGCGCGAAGCTAAGAAAATGGAAGCAGAGCAGGCCGTCAGAGACCATGAGTTCCGCATGAGGGAGTTGGAGCTTAGAGCTCAAACTGCCAAGGAAAGCGAGGGTGCAGTGGGAGGCACCGTTCTACCGGACTCAACAACTTCTGGTGGCGGTCCATACCAGGCAATGAAGTTCCCTTTGCTCCCGTTCGATGAACACAAAGATAAGATCGACCAGTATCTTCATAGATTCCAGTCGATGGCTTTGGCTATGGGACTGGAACGTGGGAAATGGAACTTGAAACTCTCACAGGGCCTGAGAGGGACAGCGTACGAGGTATACTCAAGGTTGCCACCTGGTATGGAGAATGACTATGAAGCCCTGGAGAAAGCATTATTGAAAAGGTTCCAGATGACAGCTCATACTTATCGACAGCAGTTCAGAAAGTCGAAGAGAGAACCAGGGGAGATGTTCGCAGCCTACAGTGTTAGACTGAAGTCTTACCTTTTGAAGTGGATGTCATTAGCTGGATTTGCTAACGACTATGAAAGTTTAGAAGAATTAGTGGTCGTGGACCAAATGAAGAGGATGATGCCGAAGCCATTGCAAACCTTCTTGCTAGAAAATGGGGCAGAGAAGTTAGACTTGGTAAATACATTAGCGGAAAGGTATGTGCTAGCTCATGGGGATAATCGGGAACTGTCACAACCCAATCCCCGATCACCAGACACTTGGTCTGGAAAGAAGAAGAACCCTAAAACAACCCACACCAAAAAGGAGGATCCTTTCGATAAAGTTCTAATTAAGAAACCTTCTGGTAAGAGTCCACCTGGATCTCCTAAAAGAAAGTGGAGTGAAAAGTGGTGCGCCTACTGCAAATCTCCCACACACAATACGGCTGATTGCCGGCGTAAACAGAAAGACTCTCACTATGCTGCTTGTCTTGTAGAAACCGGGGAAGGGTCTCACAAGGAGGTAGAAGGGAGGGGTCTTGAGAACAAAGATTCAGAAAAACCACCAGTAGTAGAGACGATACTTGTGAACGGACAACCAGTTGAGTGTCTCTATGACACAGGTCTGCAGTTTGAGGCTGTAATTTCATCATACTTAGTGAGCCCAGAGCAGCTAACCGGGGAATCTATTGAGATTCAAACGGCGACAAAGAGTGCGGTAGCGATGTCTCTTCCAATTGCGAAGGTGGACATCAAATCAAAATATGTTACCGGCACTATACAGGCAGCCGTTCTGCTCGATCCTATCTTCCCAATGATCTTGGGTTGTCGCTACGTCTTTCTAGGGATCCCAACCGAACCCATGTACGTAGGGGCGATGCAAACCAGATCTCAATCGGAGGATGAGCAGACGCCGGCCTTGATCGTGAATCCCTTGCCTGGGGAGTTACGAGCTGCTCAAAGCCAGGATGCTACTTTGCAACCTTGCTTCAACCAGTTGCCAAAAAGTTCTGACCCACCAAGACGGGGTCAGTATTATATGAAGAATCGGTTACTGTACCGGAGAGCCGGAGTGGAGGAACGCCAGCATGGACAGCTGGTAGTTCCTAAGGCTTATCGGGAACAGCTTCTTCATATGGGACACACCATTTCTTTCAGTGGACATATGGGTGTCAGGGCTACTCTCCAGCGCATTTCCTGCCATTACTACTGGCCAGGGATGACTGGAGACGTGCGTAGGTACGTCAAGTCGTGCCCAGAGTGCCATCGTGTGGCACCAAAACACTGGACGGCTCCGGTAGTCTTGGGTGACATGCCCATTATGAACTCTCCTTTCGAGAGAGTTGCCATCGATCTTGTTGGTCCTCTTCCTCAGACTAGGAAGAGGAATAAGTACATTCTCACGATGGTGGATTGCTGTTCCATGTGGGGTGAGGCGATACCTTTGGCCACAATCGACTCTAAGCGAGTGGCTGATGCACTGATGGAGACCTTTACTCGGTTGGGATTTCCCAACCAGATCCTAACGGACAATGGGTCTCAGTTCTGTGGTAAGCTGATGGAAGAAGTCTTTCGTATCTTCCAGACCAACCACATTCACACAAGCCCGTACCACCCTCAGTCTAATGGGCAAGTAGAGAGGTTTAATGGTACCTTGATGACCATGCTTCGGAAGCTGGCTCAAGAGAAACCAGACAGATGGGATGAGTATATCTCAGCCGCCTTGTTCGCCTATCGGGAGGTTCCCCATGGGTCGACCGGGTTGCCACCAGCCACTCTACTATTCGGGAGGCCCATCAAGGGTACATTAGAAGCCCTATTGAGATGTTGGACAGAGGAAGAAACTTCCGAAGAAGTTGTATCCTCATATAAATACGACGAAGAGTTAAAGAAGAAGCTCCAGACGGGTTGGGCTTTGGCAGCTCAGAATCTAAGGGCAGCCAGAAAGAGACACGCGGCCTACTACAATAGAAGGACAAAAGATAGGTCTCTTAAAGTGGGGGATCGGGTTCTGTTGTTACTTCCAGTTGGTTCCAATAAACTCGAGATTGGTTGGCAAGGGCCTTTCCCGGTGGAAAGGGTTGTGTCCCGAACCAACTATGCCATCCGGATCAGGGGGTAATCCAAAATCGTCCACATTAACCTCCTCAAAAAGTATGAAGAACGATCTGATGGTACTTCTCTCCCACTCATGACTATGGCGGTCGCGATGGAAACTGAATCGGGCGAAGACGCGGATAGGGAGTATCCTTTACACTCTGGGGAAACCTATAGGGATGTACATATAAATCCTGATCTGTCGGCTGAAGAAACAGACCGGGTCATCCGTTTGTTGGAGTCCCATCAGCAGATTCTTACCGATCGGCCAGGGCGAACAGGGTTAGTCGAGTTTGATATGACTCTGACTACCCAAGACCCCGTTCGCCAAAAAATATATCCAGTGCCCTTTTCGAAAGAGAAGGCCCTGGAAGCTGAAATCCATAAGCTTCTGGACGATGACATCATCACTCCTTCGACTTCTCCTTATAATGCCGGGGTTGTCTTGTTGAGGAAGCCCAGTGGGAGTACCGTTCAAAGTGCAGTCCGACCATCAACCTCTGACCTTTTTAGCAACTTCTAAGAAACTGAATGCGAGGTTAATGAGATGGTCATTGCTCCTACAACCGTATCAGTTCACGGTCGAATACACCCCTGGAAGAGAGAACGTGGGAGCGGATTTCCTATCAAGGCATCCTTTGGTTGAATGTGAGGGTGGGGCCATTCGAACAGAACCTCTGGCAGTAGAAAGTTTGTAGGGTTCGACTTTCTTAAGATGGGGTCTATGTGGCGAAACGCCAATGGCTCATGTCCTCATGCCTTCTTTTATTTTGGGTAAACAGGGGGAAACAGCTTTCGGAGCTCTCAGTTCTCTTGTTCGCTCAATCACCATGAAAGATAGTTCTTTGGGTTACTTTCATAACACGATCTTTTCATAGAGCGATTAGATATAGGTCTTTTCTTTCGGGTAGACCCGATGGAGCGCCTTGCGCCAAATGCGCACTGGTGCGGCTTCTGGGGCAATTCATGTCCGTTTCTACTGATGGTTACCCACTGCCTAATGTCAAGATGTCAAGTTAAAGTTTGGGACATTTTAAAGGCAGAATACTGATGGGCTATGAAAGGTAATCTTAGGTGGTAATTAGTTTTGCACTTATAAATCCAGATTGTCTTAACGACTGAGATGATATGGCGAAACGGCAGTCTTGCCATATTGGGAGGGGGTGACCGTTGGCCAATCTGGTTAGGCGTCTTGGTCTTGGCATGGCAAGGGAACAAATCTGAACAATGAATATTTCCCAAATGATATCGCTTGTTCTTGGCAGCCGATGGACGAGTGCTATCGTTCTTCCTACGGCTCACCTCTACTTAGTAGCATCTCTCATTTGAATATAAGCACATTATATAGCTACGGTGTGCCGGAAGGAGGGAAGGGCTCCTTGGGGATGGGGTCCACCAATCTATGATCTATCTTCTTGAGCCGGAAGAGGCTATCCACGGTGCTATCTCTTTCGTCTTTTCGCCGATAGGATGATGTGGGGAATATAAATAAACTTCTTTATCTCATTGAGAGAACATGCATTCCTCTGAATCTACGTGTTAGGTGAGGCACTGCCGGTACATTGCGGCGACAGCTCAGACAAGAGCAGCGGCCGGAAGGGGTAGTATCTTCTTTCCTATTCTTGCTGGGAATGGGGAACTACAATGCGTGCCATACAACCCCACTATTATAATATTAGTTAAGGGGGAGAAACACACAGATTACTGGGCACACCACACCACAAGATCTTTGTCGTGAGAAAGGCATGGTTTGCAAGGGAGAGAGAAGCTGGGAAACGAATGTGCCCAATAATAATAAAGGCAGGGTATGAGTGTGGAGAGGGAGTCTTGTATGCCACAGGGTGCATAGGGTAGTCGACAGGACGTCTACAAGTTGGAGGTCTATGCAAGCCAGGACGTAGCCAATCCAGGGGCTACCTGACATGACAGACGCATTCAAGCAAGCCACTTATATACTGGTCTTGGTAAGCCGAAATGCATAACTAATGTAATGACTGAGGCCCAATTGGACCTCAGGATTGTGGTGCATGAGTCAGCTTGATACCTCACTAGAATTTTATTATCTACAGGGTCCTTCTTTTGAAGTCTTCTCATCGACTTAAGGTCGAGTGTTTACCGTAAAGTGTGGTGAAAGACTCGACAGGGCTTCTATGCCAAAAGTTATAAGTACCTGATGAAGCCAGGGCAAGTCAGTGGACATATCAGGTATATTGTGTCTAATATCAATCGAGAAGCATTACAAAAATTAAATGAGTGCAGCAACCACAACGCAAGTCTTCTCATCGACTTAAGCTCGAGTGTTTGCTGAGGATGCTGTTTGGACCTACGCCAATTCCCATCCTTGTCCGAGACAGCGAAAGACTCTGACTCATTCCTTATACACAATCTGGTCTCAGGACTTTGGTTCCCAACCTAAATTGTGCCAAGTGATCCCATGGCATTTTCCCAGACCAGATGAGTGATTATATCGTGTTTCCCAACCTAAATTGTGCTAAGTGATCCCATGGCCTTTTCCCAGACCAGATGAATGAATATATCGTGTTGGCCTAGGAAACTTGGAAGCTGTTGTTCGAACAACCGACGCTGGATAGAGAGACTGGAAACTATGCCCGGTGAGGCAGTTGTGAAATACCAGGACAATTTAGAGCTTTGTGATCTATGAACTTCAGAGTTTTCTGGCTTCCTGTCTGGACTAGAGTTATCTCATCAGTTTTGTTTTTCTAGATGTTTATAGGTTTATCTGTCTTGGTGTTCTTCTGTGTTGTCTGTATTACGGTATTAAATTCTAATTATAGTTACTGAGACGCTCGTCATATTACGTTTGTGTCAGCCAGAAATATACTGCAGGAAATAACCCTGAGGTCGAATGAGAGAGTGACAGTAAGTCCGGGGAACGGATGAGGGTTGGCAGCAAAGACCTATCCCAAGCCAGGGCAAAAGAATAAGTTTGAAATATTGTGACGGGACATTATGGGACCCTCCCCATAGCTTGTTACAATTTCTGGGGACACGTCCCGGGATATTTGAAATCCTGGTGGAGTTCTGGCTGATATAGTGATAAGGTACAGATATCCTTGTCTACTATCAATAGGTTCTGCCTACCATGCCTGGCTATTGTCTGTACTCTGCCTGACACAGACTGACCGACATGTGACGTGTTGTGGTCGTATAAAATATCCAATTGTATATTTCAGGGTCAAATTTTGATATAGAATTGTATACATTTACCCGCTGAGTTTAAGATGGCATCAGCTAAATTTCATGATGCAGAAGTACAGGCTAAAGGGCGAGAGATGGGCTACGATGGGGTAGAGTAACAAAAATATGTTCAGGAAGTTGAAAGAGACTTCAGACAGGCAGAGCGCGAAGCTAAGAAATTTGAGGTCGAGCGTGAAGCTAAGAAAATTGAAGCTGAGCGCGAAGCTAAGAAAATGGAAGCAGAGCAGGCCGTCAGAGACCATGAGTTCCGCATGAGGGAGTTGGAGCTTAGAGCTCAAACTGCCAAGGAAAGCGAGGGTGCAGTGGGAGGCACCGTTCTACCGGACTCAACAACTTCTGGTGGCGGTCCATACCAGGCAATGAAGTTCCCTTTGCTCCCGTTCGATGAACACAAAGATAAGATCGACCAGTATCTTCATAGATTCCAGTCGATGGCTTTGGCTATGGGACTGGAACGTGGGAAATGGAACTTGAAACTCTCACAGGGCCTGAGAGGGACAGCGTACGAGGTATACTCAAGGTTGCCACCTGGTATGGAGAATGACTATGAAGCCCTGGAGAAAGCATTATTGAAAAGGTTCCAGATGACAGCTCATACTTATCGACAGCAGTTCAGAAAGTCGAAGAGAGAACCAGGGGAGATGTTCGCAGCCTACAGTGTTAGACTGAAGTCTTACCTTTTGAAGTGGATGTCATTAGCTGGATTTGCTAACGACTATGAAAGTTTAGAAGAATTAGTGGTCGTGGACCAAATGAAGAGGATGATGCCGAAGCCATTGCAAACCTTCTTGCTAGAAAATGGGGCAGAGAAGTTAGACTTGGTAAATACATTAGCGGAAAGGTATGTGCTAGCTCATGGGGATAATCGGGAACTGTCACAACCCAATCCCCGATCACCAGACACTTGGTCTGGAAAGAAGAAGAACCCTAAAACAACCCACACCAAAAAGGAGGATCCTTTCGATAAAGTTCTAATTAAGAAACCTTCTGGTAAGAGTCCACCTGGATCTCCTAAAAGAAAGTGGAGTGAAAAGTGGTGCGCCTACTGCAAATCTCCCACACACAATACGGCTGATTGCCGGCGTAAACAGAAAGACTCTCACTATGCTGCTTGTCTTGTAGAAACCGGGGAAGGGTCTCACAAGGAGGTAGAAGGGAGGGGTCTTGAGAACAAAGATTCAGAAAAACCACCAGTAGTAGAGACGATACTTGTGAACGGACAACCAGTTGAGTGTCTCTATGACACAGGTCTGCAGTTTGAGGCTGTAATTTCATCATACTTAGTGAGCCCAGAGCAGCTAACCGGGGAATCTATTGAGATTCAAACGGCGACAAAGAGTGCGGTAGCGATGTCTCTTCCAATTGCGAAGGTGGACATCAAATCAAAATATGTTACCGGCACTATACAGGCAGCCGTTCTGCTCGATCCTATCTTCCCAATGATCTTGGGTTGTCGCTACGTCTTTCTAGGGATCCCAACCGAACCCATGTACGTAGGGGCGATGCAAACCAGATCTCAATCGGAGGATGAGCAGACGCCGGCCTTGATCGTGAATCCCTTGCCTGGGGAGTTACGAGCTGCTCAAAGCCAGGATGCTACTTTGCAACCTTGCTTCAACCAGTTGCCAAAAAGTTCTGACCCACCAAGACGGGGTCAGTATTATATGAAGAATCGGTTACTGTACCGGAGAGCCGGAGTGGAGGAACGCCAGCATGGACAGCTGGTAGTTCCTAAGGCTTATCGGGAACAGCTTCTTCATATGGGACACACCATTTCTTTCAGTGGACATATGGGTGTCAGGGCTACTCTCCAGCGCATTTCCTGCCATTACTACTGGCCAGGGATGACTGGAGACGTGCGTAGGTACGTCAAGTCGTGCCCAGAGTGCCATCGTGTGGCACCAAAACACTGGACGGCTCCGGTAGTCTTGGGTGACATGCCCATTATGAACTCTCCTTTCGAGAGAGTTGCCATCGATCTTGTTGGTCCTCTTCCTCAGACTAGGAAGAGGAATAAGTACATTCTCACGATGGTGGATTGCTGTTCCATGTGGGGTGAGGCGATACCTTTGGCCACAATCGACTCTAAGCGAGTGGCTGATGCACTGATGGAGACCTTTACTCGGTTGGGATTTCCCAACCAGATCCTAACGGACAATGGGTCTCAGTTCTGTGGTAAGCTGATGGAAGAAGTCTTTCGTATCTTCCAGACCAACCACATTCACACAAGCCCGTACCACCCTCAGTCTAATGGGCAAGTAGAGAGGTTTAATGGTACCTTGATGACCATGCTTCGGAAGCTGGCTCAAGAGAAACCAGACAGATGGGATGAGTATATCTCAGCCGCCTTGTTCGCCTATCGGGAGGTTCCCCATGGGTCGACCGGGTTGCCACCAGCCACTCTACTATTCGGGAGGCCCATCAAGGGTACCTTAGAAGCCCTATTGAGATGTTGGACAGAGGAAGAAACTTCCGAAGAAGTTGTATCCTCATATAAATACGACGAAGAGTTAAAGAAGAAGCTCCAGACGGGTTGGGCTTTGGCAGCTCAGAATCTAAGGGCAGCCAGAAAGAGACACGCGGCCTACTACAATAGAAGGACAAAAGATAGGTCTCTTAAAGTGGGGGATCGGGTTCTGTTGTTACTTCCAGTTGGTTCCAATAAACTCGAGATTGGTTGGCAAGGGCCTTTCCCGGTGGAAAGGGTTGTGTCCCGAACCAACTATGCCATCCGGATCAGGGGGTAATCCAAAATCGTCCACATTAACCTCCTCAAAAAGTATGAAGAACGATCTGATGGTACTTCTCTCCCACTCATGACTATGGCGGTCGCGATGGAAACTGAATCGGGCGAAGACGCGGATAGGGAGTATCCTTTACACTCTGGGGAAACCTATAGGGATGTACATATAAATCCTGATCTGTCGGCTGAAGAAACAGACCGGGTCATCCGTTTGTTGGAGTCCCATCAGCAGATTCTTACCGATCGGCCAGGGCGAACAGGGTTAGTCGAGTTTGATATGACTCTGACTACCCAAGACCCCGTTCGCCAAAAAATATATCCAGTGCCCTTTTCGAAAGAGAAGGCCCTGGAAGCTGAAATCCATAAGCTTCTGGACGATGACATCATCACTCCTTCGACTTCTCCTTATAATGCCGGGGTTGTCTTGTTGAGGAAGCCCAGTGGGAGTACCGTTCAAAGTGCAGTCCGACCATCAACCTCTGACCTTTTTAGCAACTTCTAAGAAACTGAATGCGAGGTTAATGAGATGGTCATTGCTCCTACAACCGTATCAGTTCACGGTCGAATACACCCCTGGAAGAGAGAACGTGGGAGCGGATTTCCTATCAAGGCATCCTTTGGTTGAATGTGAGGGTGGGGCCATTCGAACAGAACCTCTGGCAGTAGAAAGTTTGTAGGGTTCGACTTTCTTAAGATGGGGCCTATGTGGCGAAACGCCAATGGCTCATGTCCTCATGCCTTCTTTTATTTTGGGTAAACAGGGGGAAACAGCTTTCGGAGCTCTCAGTTCTCTTGTTCGCTCAATCACCATGAAAGATAGTTCTTTGGGTTACTTTCATAACACGATCTTTTCATAGAGCGATTAGATATAGGTCTTTTCTTTCGGGTAGACCCGATGGAGCGCCTTGCGCCAAATGCGCACTGGTGCGGCTTCTGGGGCAATTCATGTCCGTTTCTACTGATGGTTACCCACTGCCTAATGTCAAGATGTCAAGTTAAAGTTTGGGACATTTTAAAGGCAGAATACTGATGGGCTATGAAAGGTAATCTTAGGTGGTAATTAGTTTTGCACTTATAAATCCAGATTGTCTTAACGACTGAGATGATATGGCGAAACGGCAGTCTTGCCATATTGGGAGGGGGTGACCGTTGGCCAATCTGGTTAGGCGTCTTGGTCTTGGCATGGCAAGGGAACAAATCTGAACAATGAATATTTCCCAAATGATATCGCTTGTTCTTGGCAGCCGATGGACGAGTGCTATCGTTCTTCCTACGGCTCACCTCTACTTAGTAGCATCTCTCATTTGAATATAAGCACATTATATAGCTACGGTGTGCCGGAAGGAGGGAAGGGCTCCTTGGGGATGGGGTCCACCAATCTATGATCTATCTTCTTGAGCCGGAAGAGGCTATCCACGGTGCTATCTCTTTCGTCTTTTCGCCGATAGGATGATGTGGGGAATATAAATAAACTTCTTTATCTCATTGAGAGAACATGCATTCCTCTGAATCTACGTGTTAGGTGAGGCACTGCCGGTACATTGCGGCGACAGCTCAGACAAGAGCAGCGGCCGGAAGGGGTAGTATCTTCTTTCCTATTCTTGCTGGGAATGGGGAACTACAATGCGTGCCATACAACCCCACTATTATAATATTAGTTAAGGGGGAGAAACACACAGATTACTGGGCACACCACACCACAAGATCTTTGTCGTGAGAAAGGCATGGTTTGCAAGGGAGAGAGAAGCTGGGAAACGAATGTGCCCAATAATAATAAAGGCAGGGTATGAGTGTGGAGAGGGAGTCTTGTATGCCACAGGGTGCATAGGGTAGTCGACAGGACGTCTACAAGTTGGAGGTCTATGCAAGCCAGGACGTAGCCAATCCAGGGGCTACCTGACATGACAGACGCATTCAAGCAAGCCACTTATATACTGGTCTTGGTAAGCCGAAATGCATAACTAATGTAATGACTGAGGCCCAATTGGACCTCAGGATTGTGGTGCATGAGTCAGCTTGATACCTCACTAGAATTTTATTATCTACAGGGTCCTTCTTTTGAAGTCTTCTCATCGACTTAAGGTCGAGTGTTTACCGTAAAGTGTGGTGAAAGACTCGACAGGGCTTCTATGCCAAAAGTTATAAGTACCTGATGAAGCCAGGGCAAGTCAGTGGACATATCAGGTATATTGTGTCTAATATCAATCGAGAAGCATTACAAAAATTAAATGAGTGCAGCAACCACAACGCAAGTCTTCTCATCGACTTAAGCTCGAGTGTTTGCTGAGGATGCTGTTTGGACCTACGCCAATTCCCATCCTTGTCCGAGACAGCGAAAGACTCTGACTCATTCCTTATACACAATCTGGTCTCAGGACTTTGGTTCCCAACCTAAATTGTGCCAAGTGATCCCATGGCATTTTCCCAGACCAGATGAGTGATTATATCGTGTTTCCCAACCTAAATTGTGCTAAGTGATCCCATGGCCTTTTCCCAGACCAGATGAATGAATATATCGTGTTGGCCTAGGAAACTTGGAAGCTGTTGTTCGAACAACCGACGCTGGATAGAGAGACTGGAAACTATGCCCGGTGAGGCAGTTGTGAAATACCAGGACAATTTAGAGCTTTGTGATCTATGAACTTCAGAGTTTTCTGGCTTCCTGTCTGGACTAGAGTTATCTCATCAGTTTTGTTTTTCTAGATGTTTATAGGTTTATCTGTCTTGGTGTTCTTCTGTGTTGTCTGTATTACGGTATTAAATTCTAATTATAGTTACTGAGACGCTCGTCATATTACGTTTGTGTCAGCCAGAAATATACTGCAGGAAATAACCCTGAGGTCGAATGAGAGAGTGACAGTAAGTCCGGGGAACGGATGAGGGTTGGCAGCAAAGACCTATCCCAAGCCAGGGCAAAAGAATAAGTTTGAAATATTGTGACGGGACATTATGGGACCCTCCCCATAGCTTGTTACACCTGCTCCAATGACAATGGAGGAGTTCCTAGCGTTGGGTAAAATGAATAAACTCGAGCTAGCAGAATTGGAGAGGAAAAGAGAAAGCAGATCTGACGAAATGGACAAGATGCGCGAACGAAATGTCGAGAAGCTCCTACAAAAAATACACAAAAAAGTAAGCAAAAAAAAAAAAAAAGTCCTCTTTAGAACTGCAACCAGTCAAGCCAGACGAACCAGCAGCCTTCACTAACAACAGACGCCACCAGAGGAAAAGGGTCATTCTAAGGACTTCAGCCAGACGAGCCAGGAAACTGCACCAACAAAGAAAACCACAAGAGTCGAGTACAAAGGATAGCCGCCGAATGACCCCCCCCCCCCCCCCCCCGCAGCTGACGTCACAGACACAAACCAACAAAATCAGTCCGAGATAGGACTCACAAGACAAGAATTAGAGTGAATGAACCCACAAAAACCACGGACCTCAACAATAACCACAGCTAAAAAACGCAGGTTGAACGAGGCCGAATTTGGAATTTTTGTTTTGAAAATTGGAATTGGAGAGACAGAAGGCTGTGGACTATAAGAAGATTGGCAGTACATGAGACAAGGCTGTGGACAGACATGATCACCAGCGCCACATGAAGCCTATAGGGGGGAGATAAAGTTCGAACTAAAATCGTGACGATCAACGGGTTATTACAAAAGTTTCATGCGGGAGAAGTGACAGAAGTGACGGCCAACCAGGGAAAGCCAACTACTCACTGACCGGAGTGACCGTTCATGCTTCAGACGCTCACAATACAACTTCACCAGTCACGGACTGCCACTAGAGTTTGTAACACTAATGAAATCATGTCTAGCTGGATTTAATTTATAACCGTATGTTGGTTATAACATGAATTCTTCTGAGTTTTTCATCATATTTTGTTTTTCACATTCTTCCGTGTGGAAATCAGTTAAATTTTAGTTTATTTAATTTACAATAAACAGTTTTAATGTAAAACTACATGAGAGGCTACAAATCTAAACTGCATCTCCCTGCGATAAATAGAAAAGTAAATGACCCGTACGTAAAGGATGATACGGTGCTAAACTGCTAAACTAAACCCATAATTTATTAGGGGGAGTTTATTATACATAGCTGGAGTATGAATAAACGGATAATTTATACATAGCTGAAGTATGAATAAACGGATACTTTATTATATACATAGCTGAAGTATGGCTGTTTAAATATCAAGAATAATTTTCCAGATTGGTATCCCCAATAAAAATAATTGTGTCCCCAGGTGAGTTCAAGAATTGTTAACTTGCGTTTCTGTACACTTACTGTTTACAGGCTTCCATCTTTGTTTACATTACCGACCTACTATTTCCTGCTATTTATTTCTCATAATTCCGGTCCAAGCTGCAATAATATGCGTCACCTCAGAGAGACATGATTAGGCAATTCAAACACCAGGCTTCCGACTTACTGGCCTGATGAATTAACAAATAAACAAGGAAATGCTACGCACATAAAGTGCAGGAAAACCTGGTATATGTGAAGCAGGTTGAAAAGAGAGAGGAGAGAGATATATAACGAAGCTAGTGTGAGAGACAGAGATATGAGAAAGATGTGTTGAAAGACATAAAAAAGTGATAACTTTTATATAATATAATTATAAATAAGATAATAAAAGTGACAAAAAAGAAATAACTTCGATAAACAAATATTTAAGGCGATGCTAACCTCAAAAAATATCGATTTTTGGTCAGTTTGGCAATTTTTGGAATGGTTCATTTTTAAACACCTTAGCATGTCTTCTATCAGATTTGGTACTTGTTTTTCTTTAAAAACTGTTATTTAATGCAATATTCATATGTTACTGAACCCACATTAGGTGTAGAATTGTCTAATTATTGAAAATTGCAACGAAATTGACGTTTTTTTAAACCATAGCAACGATGTCTCGCCGACGCACGATCCGGGTGTTTCATACATCACTGTAAAGGTCATGAACTCCCCTAATTGTTCGTTAAACTTCGAGTTCGTTTAATTGAGAGCTCTTCTGTGTACGACAGTTTCTTTCGAATCAATAATCTTCCGGAAAATCCCATATATGGAACACCTCACCGAATGCGCAACGCTCGTTGGCGGAAACTGATCATGTGGGTTTCCAAGATGGCTGTTTTGTTGTGTTTTCGCTTGGCAACCGATCCACACGCGAATTGAAAAATGCCTTGTTCCAAGAAATTTAACATACAATCATATTCTCAACGTAAGAAATCACGAAGTCAATAACTGGCAAATGCTCGTAAGCACCGAAAAGCCTACCAGAACTTAAACATTACAGAAAAGTCTGAAATTGACCCTAAGATAACTTTTTAGTACAAAAAAACATGAAAATAATTTGTTTTTCCCCGTTTTCTCATTTTGCCATATTTTTTTACTTTGTTTCAATTTTTTTCAAAAACGGCTAGTCATATTACAATGAAACTTAGCAGAAATATTTTTCATTGTAGTATGTACATTTTGTCAAGAGCTTTTTTAAAACTAAGATTTAGTTTTTGTGCAGTAGTAAAAATAATCAAAAATATTGTATATGAAAATGTTGAAATTTATTTTTAATTATGAATAAAAAAATATCCAAGGGATATCACTAAAAGCTTCTGACAGAATGTACATATTCTATTTCTGTACCCATATACAAAATATGAAGCATGTAAATTAATAAATAACTGTTTTAGACCACATTAAAGAAATCCAATATGGCCGCTGTTTATCTTGGTTTCCATGGCAACCGTTACTTACAAAGTCAATTTGACAGTATTTTATCAATCATCACTCTTCAGTATGAAATCTTATACCATAACAGAACATAGAAATTAAATATTATAGAAGTTAATTTTTTCAGGTTAGCATCGCCTTAAAACATCAGTTCATAATCATAGTTCCTAATATTTGAGTGGAGTGAGTTCCCTTGAGCAAGATGGCGGGACATTTCTTCGTCCCGTAAAATGGAACGTGTTTTTTCCGAAATGTGTATGGATTAAGTGTTTTTTCGTGGTGAAATGGAGTTCGGACCGTGCAACGGAGTTCGTGCACGCGCGTCCGGTCTTCTTTCGGCGTATCATCGGCGCCCGGTGGCGATAGTTAAGCCTAACATGACGGCCTGACGACCAGCTAGGACACAACGTGGTAAGAGGGCGGGCGCGCGCAGAAGGCGCTTAAAATGTGACAGATTGGGTATCGGAAATGTTCGAGTACTGTACTGGAACTGTGCATCATTTAGTCAACGCCGACCCATTCTTGAAAAACTACTCTACGGAAACGATATTGTAGTCTTGCAAGAAACACACCTCACCGACGGAACAGTCAATGTGGCGGGATTTCAGGGTTTCCTTAACAGGCGGCACCTCGGACAGGCCATTCTGGTCCGCGACAACATACTAGTGTCTGAGATCGATATGTCCGCCTGGAACAGCGATGCCCTGCAAGTGCAGGCATTAAGAATAATGACACCAGTGCAGCTTGCAATCGTTAACGTCTATGCGCGAAATGGGAAGGTCGACGTGCGACAATGGCAGAGTTTGTTCGATATGGATGAAAGGCATATCATCTACTGCGGGGACTTCAATGCCAGAGGCAGTCAATGGGGGAATTGCATCACCAATAGACAGGGAGAAGATTTGGAGGACGCCCTGGCATCTGCTGCCCTAATCTGTCTGAATGATGGGAAGGTCACTAGAATGGCCACTCGACCAGGCGATTCTGACAGCATCATTGACTTGGCTCTGGTGTCGCCCACCATCGCACCAAGGTGCCGGTGGGGCACACTGGGATACCACGATAGTGACCACTACCCTTGTGTCATCCTGATCAAGAAAGACGGGGCCATGAGTCAAAGAAACAAGACCAATGCCTTCCCGTACGACACCACTGGTCAAGACGCCATAAGCAAGATCAGAAGAAGGAAACTAACTTCCTCCCGTAGGAGACAAGAAAGATGGCTGCAGCCACCATGGTGGAATGGAGAGGTCGAGAAGGTGTGGCTGGGAAAGAGGCAGGCTGTCAAAGACTGGCAAAAGGCCAGAAAGGCTAACATGCCACAGGTTGAGTTGGCGAACCTGAAGACTGAGGTCGTTAGGACGACGACTTTATTCAAATCCTGCGCCAAACAGGCCAAGGCCGACAAATGGGACGAGTTCTGCAGGAAGGTGTGCTCCGAGCAATCTCTTACGGCATTCTGGCGCCTCCACAAGAGCATGAACGGTGCTGCACAACGTAGGGGTATTCCAGACTTTCAAGGCACAGACCTCGCATGGAAAAAGTCGGATGCGGATAAAGGTAAGGCCCTTCTTGCACGCTACATAGAACAGACTGACCAGAAAGACGAGCCCGCCAGACAGAGGACCACAACAACACTCTCTCAGTTGTGCGAGGGGGTCGGGACAGACGAAGAATGGACGATCACAGTTGACATATTGCGTGCGATGCTCAAGAAATCACCTAACACCGCCCCAGGCCCAGACGGCATCCGATATGGTGACCTACTGGTGATATCAGATGATGACATGGAAGAACTGGCCAGAGAATTCAACACCAGTATCCAGAGGGGTCAGGTCAAAGAAGAATGGCTACACAGCTACTTGCTGCCGCTGCCAAAACCGAACAAAGACCATTCCAAGATAAGCGGCTACAGAATCATTACGATGCAGAATACTGTTGGCAAGCTACTGGAGAAAATTGTAGCACACAGACTTGCTTGGGACTTGGAACAGCTCGGCTGCTTCCCGCCCACACTTGGAGGATACAGACGCAACAAAGAGTCATGGCTGAATGCGGCGGTCTTTGCTCAAGATGTTTACGAAGGATTTCAGGTCAGAGAAGAGACATGTGCGGCCGCCATAGACTTAGAGGACGCATATAACAGAGTATCTTTCGAGCACTTGATGCAAACCCTCCTCAGACTGAAAGTGCACCCTCACCTTGTACGATGGATAGCTGCAGTTCTACTCCAAAGGAAGGTGGTGCTAAGATGCGGGAGTTGGTCTTCTGAGCTGATAACGATATGTCCAGGATTGCCGCAGGGTTCACCACTGTCACCAGTACTATTCAACGTGTATACGGTGCCGATCACTGAACAACAGTTGGATGGGAGGGGTAGGACTCTATCATTCGTTGACGACATCCTCGTGTATCGACAGGGTCGAGATAGACAGGCGGTTGCCAACTATATGCAGGGCGAACTAGATCGAATTTCCTCATGGTGTGCTGATGCCGATGCCCTTGTCAACCCTGCAAAGGCAACGGTTACATGGTTCTCACTAAACAACCATATTGTGAAAACAGACCTGCCGGCAGTAAGAATGGATGGGAGCATTCTGAGTAGAACCCAGTCAATGACATATCTTGGCGTGAGGCTTGATCGTAGCCTGTCCTTCAGAGATCATGTCGATTATGTCATAACGAAGGCTCGAAAAGGTTTGGCAGCAATGAGAGTCATAGCGAGTGCCAATATCGAGCAAAGACTGCTATTACTTCTGTTCCAAGGACTTGTGCTTTCACGCATCGAGTATGCCCTGGCCATCCTCACTGTCAGCCCTACACAGATTGGAAGACTTGAAAAGGTACAAAACGAAGCCATGCGCATCATTTTGGGCTGCACGAGAGACACCAGCTGTGTAGCAATGAGATACCTCCTTGACTTCCCGACAATGGAACACAGGATCAAGATCTGGAGAGCTCGTGCATACTTAAAAATAAGTGCAGATGAGCAGCACCCTCTGCATGACGCTGTATTCAGAGAAAAGGGTGACAGGCTAAAGAGGGGCAAATCATGGATGGGTCGGGCGGAAGATGTCGTCGGACAGGTCTGCAGTCTTACCAGTATCAACCCCGGCAAGGAATGGGTGCCGGTGCCTCCAGCTTTTAAGTGTACCTTCTCCTGCATTATCACACTCGACAGACGGTGCAGAGAGCAGAACCCTGCCGCTGTCAATGCAGAGGTTAACGCGCTCATCTATGATCACTCAGATAGCCCCGAAGTGCTCATCTATACAGATGGATCTGTTGTAAAGCAGCAGAGAAGTGCGTGGGCATTTACAGCCCGCTCAGCGGGCCGAACCGTTCAAGAATCCAGTGGTGCCCACTCCATGACCACGAGCAGCATGACGATGGAGGTGATGGCAGTTACACAGGCTTTCATATGGCTGGAATCACAGCATTATACCAACGTGTGTGTACTAAGTGATTCAATGAGCATGATTCAGAAGGTCGAAGCTGGATCTGTACGTAGACAGTGGACTGAGTCGCTGCGGAAGTCTGTTGTCCGCAAAGTCACCTTCATCTTCGTCCCGGGACATGCGGGAGTCGAGGGAAATGAACGAGCTGATAAATTGGCTGGCTCTGCACCCCCTGTAGATGGCCAGCCCATGGATCGTGCCGATGTTATTAACGCCCTTAAAGATATGGCGAGAACAGAGGATTTTGACGCCAGTGATTCCACATCGCTTTCCAGGATGAAAGACCTGGGAGTAAGAATCGGCACAGCCAGACGCGAGAGGTACATCGGGAAAACAAAGCGCCTCGTCAACCAACACAGAACTGGCACTATTAGCCACCGGACGCTGATGCATATGCTGGGGGGAGGATCTTAACACCTATGGACATGTCCGGAGTGCAACGAAGATACCCCAACTGATAACTAACTAACTATTTGTTTATTAAAAAGTCGCTTTCACCCAATTTATTCCTGAAGAATTAAAAAAAAAAAAGGGTCCGGCAGGGCATCGAACCAACAGCTCCCGCTTATCAGGCAGAGTCACTTACCACTGTGCTACTGAGGATACGATTTGGAATCAACAAAAATATATAACATAGCCATGCTCATGTCCCGATGACGTCACATATGTTAAGTGACGTGATTTGGCAAATAACGTGACCAGCCGGGAAAGTTCAGCTATGAATAAACAGATCAATTATTCATAGCCGGGGTATGAATAGACACTTCCAATTTATTATACTATAATTTATAGGTTATAGTTATAGTTAACTAGTTAACTTATTTAGGTATGCTAGTCACAATTTTTAAATTGGATATTTACTAATGACACCAGCACAGATAGATAGGTCTTGAAAAACTAAATCTAAGGGTACCTCAATGATGCCTGCATGCTAATTCTAAGCAGAGATATTCACATTTGAGTGTTGGGATCATCTACAAAAAATTTTTCAGGAAACTCATTCCGCGCAACTCTCCTGTATGTCCAAAAGTCACAGGTCGTAGACAGATATGAAAACTGACTTAAAAAATATGTTCCGTCATGTTACATGATAAAAAAAATAGTAACAGTGTACAGATAAATTATTTATAATCTTTAAACTTGTATTCTCTTTAAGTTTAGTAGTTCAAATTTCACGTTTTGAGTGTTAAAAATTGTACATGCCAGTCCGATTGATATGTGTGGCCGTCATTTTGGGATTCCCATTCACAAAGGTAAAAACATCGTCGCAGAAATATTTTGTTTTGAATCATAATCCGAGCAAGTTCAGTGACGAAACTTTCCAAATATATGTAAAAATGGATGCAGAATTCAAAAATCCATATAAAATTAATGACTTTCTATAAGTTGAGTTGAGTTAAGAACCGACATCACTGCACTCAGGACATTCCTATACATGCTCAATCCCCTCGTTCAACAGCTAGCGAATAGTCATACTACTAATCGTTCCCACCGCTATCTGATTAAAAGTTCTTCTGGTCTTCCCTCTCAGTTTTGAGATTCTTCCAGAACCCTTGCCGATCCCCTGCAATCTCATTCTTTCCACATATGGGTTCTCAATCTGTTCCTCCGCCTTCTCCACTTTCTATAAACAGTGCCAGAAAAAAATATATTATTTACTATAAGCCAAATAATTAAATTTATGTCAAAGTTATGATAATTTCAACCAATCGCTATGCACAGAATATTAGACCTATTCTGCAGAAACCAAGATGGAGTTTATTATTGTAACGTGATATTTGAATGAATGAATGATGTTGGAAGCATGCATGGTCTTTACATAGCCATTTTTGGAGAAACAATGGATCCTTCTGCACAGGCGGGGTTTCCGGTGATGGATCGCATAATCGGACTAAATATCATACCTACTTATATGGTCGGCACTTGGTGGGTGATGTCAGTAGCAGCCGGCGCACATACTCTTCAAGACATTCTTGGTACCCATTTTAGCAGGTTCACCCTGGGAACCCAGGTCAATGTTTAAAAAAATCTCAATCCGCCCAGCTGCAGATCAAAACCTTGACCATTGTCGGCAGACGAGTGTTTGCCCAGTTTCAGATCAAAGCCTTGACTACTGTGTCGGCAGACTAGTGTTTGCCCAGTTGCAGATCAAAGCCTTGACTACTGTGTCGGCAGACAAGTGTTTCCCCAGTTTCAGATCAAAATCTTGACTACTGTGTCGGCAGACGAGTGTTTGCCCAGTTTCAGATCAAAGCCTTGACTACTGTGTCGGCAGACGAGTGTTTGCCCAGTTTCAGATCAAAATCTTGACTACTGTGTCGGCAGACTAGTGTTTGCCCAGTTTCAGATAAAAGCCTTGACTACTGTGTCGGCAGACGAGTGTTTGCCCAGTTTCAGATCAAAATCTTGACTACTGTGTCGGCAGACTAGTGTTTGCCCAGTTTCAGATCAAAGCCTTGACTACTGTGTCGGCAGACTAGTGTTTCCCCAGTTGCAGATCAAAACCTTGACTACTGTGTCGGCAGACAAGTGTCTAGCCACTATGCTGCCTCGACACGCCTACACCAGCAACAGTCGAGGTAACAACTCGTAAAAATTTAAAACAGCAACGAAGGACGAGGAATTAAACTTGCGTCCTTACCTTGAATAACAGTGACAATCAACGGCAAAATTCAAGATATCAAAGCACTACCAGAAGTTTATTCCGTAGCAGACACAAGGACATAAAACTCTCGCAGACCTGTAGGTTGATCCCTATAGACGGGATCGGCACCTACTTTACCAATCCACCGATGAGCGCCCAGTCTACCGCGCTCTGCTTGCAGCCATGATCTACTGCTTCTCAATTCAGGCTGTTATTCCGATCTAGGTTTTAGCGCCCGGTTACTTCACTGCTGGATCATCATCATCGAATCCCTCTCCTGACTCAGAGCTGCCTCACGCTCATATCATCGCGTCCAGAGGTCACCTCACACAGATCCTCCGAAAACACGTCCTTGTTCGAAAAAACAATCACAGCGTCTCCCGTTGCCGTCCAATGACGTTGTCCACATTCTCCTTGGATTCCTTTGTTGACGTCCACTTTAGTGTCCGAGTGGGAAATTCCAGTCTTCCACTTTATACTTTTCATGGTGGGGCGTGCCGCCGTATGGCATATGCTACTGAAGCTCTGTGGTAAAGAAGGGAAACATATGTGGTGAACACAACTCTTGGAACCAAATGTCAAGTTGAATAATGGGACTTTTAAGTCAATGATTCTATATCCTTTACAGTACGTCTCTGTCAATCCCAGCATTTTTTTGGCTGTTTGTGCTCTCTTGGCAAGTTTATTTTCAGTAGTTTGCCATTGCTTTCTGATTGACCAGGACCTATACCTCTGGGATGCTCTTTGCTATTAGCAAGAGTACAAGTACCTCGCCACAGAGCAGGGTACTCGCTCACTCTGGCAACTTAACGTGGAAAGCAAGCGGAAACTACCACATTATGATTATGCATCTTAAGAAACACAAAGTGGAAGCCAATAAAGAATATTAAAGATCTGATATGGTGAGGCACCCAGGCCAGACAGATTATTTATGTGAACTGGGGAAGAGACCAGTGGTGAAGTGGGTAAGGGTAGTAGACATGGCGGCATTAAACCTGACGGTAATAAACTTAAACCGACGGCAATAAGTCTGATGGCAATAAGCCTTATGGCAATAAGCCATATGGTAATACTGTAGAAAGCTATGTCATTGGGCAGGATGAGAACTTGGCATACCAGAAGTTTGTACCAGGAACACTTATTATAGCTAGCAGGGAATTAGCAAGAAATAAAGGAAATTTTAGATCACCGGCAGGCAGGACAAGGGCACTCACTTTGTGACCCATACAGCAGACACATTCATATCTTCAGGAAAAGGAAATGGTGGACATAGCAGGGTTGGTTTTCTCTTGACAAAGACAGTTTCTTCAGCACTTTTTGGATACAATCCGTCACGAATGACTGCTCACTTCAGACTTAACACAAAGACAAGAAACAGTACAATTATATATGTCTATGTGCCAACAACTGCAGCAGAACAGGATACAATTTGGGAATTTTATAGTAGTCCTCAAAAGATATTAGACCAGGTGCAGACAAGAGACATTGTGATAATCATGGGTAATTTCAGTGCAAAAGTTGGATTTGAAAGAAAGGAAGAACAAGAAGAAAGGGTATCAGGCCTATTTGTTATCCATCTATCATTTGCCATGCCGATAAGCGTGGGCTGTCATGTTCTGCCATCTCACTCGATCAACAGAGTCGTGGATCAGCTCTGTGTTCCTGTCTTGATCATGCCACGTGGCCAAGCCATCCATGTATTTACTTCTCCATCTTCCCCTTGGTCTCTTCTCTTCGATCTTGACAGTCGTCACCAAGTTCTCCAAGTCATTTCTTCTCATAACATGCCCAAAAAGTTGTGACTGTCTATGTCTAATGTCTCTAATCAGTTTTCGATCTTCACTTGTTTCTTGAAGGACTTGTTCATTGGTTTTTCTGTCTGTCCATGGTATTCTTTGCATTTTCCTCAGAAACCAATTTCCACAGCCATCAGCTGTTTTTCAGCTTGACTGCTCATTGTCCACGCTTCACATCCATACAAAAGTTCAGGTTCTACGTAGCTCTTCAACACTCTTTTTCTCGTTTCAATTGATATCTTGTTAATGGTCAGTATGTTTTTCATCTTGCAAAAGTCTACCTTCGCAATGGCAATTCTTATTCTAATCTTAGGTTTTTTAGTTTTAGTCGTTGGATAACATCATGGCACACGGTTTAACCCATAAGTGCTCCGTTTTCCTCCTAACTCAACCTTAGTCTGGAGAAACTCAGCTCAATGCACGAACTCCGTTGCATCGGCGAGGATCCTGAAATACTTTGGGTAGATTTTTAACTCTAAATTTTGCCCTGGCAGCGCCGTTAGGCTACTCTTTTTCGATTTTCAACTGCAAAGGGATTTTTTACGTGCACAACAATACACACGGGCGTCCGATCTCACTACCCAGAGACCAGGGGACATTTTATTACTCGAAGTCCAAGAGGATTTTTTTACATAAATCCCAGTCCTCACTGGGGCCTGAACCCGGGACCTCCAGCAATGGAGGCGGACACCATACTTCGAGACCACTCAGCCCTCAAATCTAATCTCTTCAAGGCATCTCCCACGCCATGCTCATGGCTGCTTTAATTCCTCACTTCCATGTGTTGGGCATTTCGCTTGCCACTGGTCGCTCAAGTACACACCAGGAATGGTCAGTCTGCGGCGACATCCACTAGGTAAGCTTTCGCTTTAGACTATGGGCCATGCAATTTATTCGCTAGCCGTATGTTCCATTTCGTGTTATTGAGACGTTTTTCCACCTTTGTCTAGACTCTGTATGAGTTAGATACAGACAGTTTTCATAACCATTTCATTCGACTGGGGCACTTCTTCTACCTTTTATTACTCGCTCACGAGGTAGGCTACATGTGCTGCCGGCTCAGCACCTTACCTCCGTGCAGAGGTGAGCGAGAAAACGCCAGGCCCTCTCATCCAGGGACCCCTCATAACCCCCAGCTGAGAGCCTTTGGACAAATATCTGGACTGGGCATGTAGCGTGCTCAGAATCTCACCTCCATATTTCGGTAGGTGGGTATCGGCAAGGCTTTCACATCCAAGCGTTTTATGGCTTAGAGGCGTTCAGCCACAACCCTCGACAGAGAGCCTTATAGTATGTGTCCAGACCAAGAACTTCTGCCTTCGTTTGCCTGATTTAAACTTTTGACTGCTATCCTCAGTCTACCTGCAGAGCAACAGGTTGTGTCTCGCTTAGTCTGGCCCCTATCCCATAAGCTGTCCGATATGTAGTTTTTTCACCAATTAACATAGCACATGGGGTCAGTGGGGCACGCAAGCTCCCCCACCACGGCAAGGTGGAGATACATCGGGGGCGTATTCTTGTTCTAATCTCTTCAAGGCATCTCCCATCAGATGTTATGACTGTGCAGAGATAACTATATCGATTCACTTGCTTAAGAATATGCCCATTTACTCGTATATCACATTGTGGTATTTCCTTCTTCCCAGTCACGACCATAATCTGTGTCTTCTTAATATTCAGTTCTAACCCTAGTTGTTCACTGTGTGCAATAACCGCATCTACTAAATTTTGCAGGTCCTGTTCATTGTCTGCAATCAAGACTGTATCATCTGCATATCTAATGTTGTTGATGTATCGTCCCCCAATGTTGATTCCTTCCATATCTTCTATATTTCTGAAAATATTTTCACTGTACAGGGAAAACAGATCTGGAGACATTACACATCCCTGTCTCAGATGTCTTTTAATAGGCTGATATTGACCTACATTGTTATCAATTCTGATGGCAGCTTTTTGTTTCCAATATATGTTTTTTATAAGTCTAAGGTCTTTTCCATCAATTTGTAGATCTTCAAGCATCCTTATCATGTCGACATGTCTCACTTTATCGAAAGCCTTTGTGTAGTCAATAAAGCAAAGATATAGATCTTTGTTTACTTCTATAGAACGTTCAATTACTGTTCTCAGTATATACACAGCATTTACTGTGCCCTTGCCTTCTACAAACCCACATTGTTCTTCTCCTATTTCGGGTTGTATTTTCTTCCTGACTCTTTGCATGACAATTCTCAGCAGAATCTTCGTGATGTGGCTCATTATACTAATTGTTCGATGTTGATCGCATTCCAAGGCTTCTGATTTCTTCGGGATTGCAATAAATATAAAATTACATAATTCAGGAGGTATATCTCCAGTGTCGTATATTGCGTTCAGCAGTCTGGTGACTTGGTCTATTCAATATTCTTCTAAGGTATTGATAATTTCTATTGTGATGTTATCTGTACCCGGGGTCTTGCCAGTTTTCATATGGTTAAGAGCATTCTGAACTTCCATCTTCAAAATTGATTGTCCTTCATTATTATTCTGATGACCATATTGTTCTTCTCTTGTATCATCATAAAGGTCTTTCACATAATCTGACCACGCATGTAAAATCTGATTATTTTTTTATTCGTTATAGGACATAGAAATCCGGGAAGGTTAACCTGATCAACAAATGCCCACAGAAGTCAGATGTGTTGGCCTAACGGCACAAGAACGCAGCTCTGCTGTAAACAGGCACATCGCAATCACGTCCGGAAAAAAAAACTCCGGATGAACGCAGAAGAAGACGGACATAGAAATGAGAGAAGAGAGAAGTTAACTGAATTTTGCTTTGGAAACAGTTTTTCAATCACAAACAGTATGTTTAGAAAACGTTCATGAAGGCTCTACACTTGGATACCACCCAATGATAATTGCAGTAACCAGATTGATTACAACAAAGATGGAGGATTTATAGAACATTCACAGAGACACTACCGTAAGAAGACTGGAACATAGATCATGCAACACTTGTGACAGATTTGAAGATGAAATAGAAAAAATGATAAAACAAGCACATTCAATATAGTTGTATGTAACCAGTATACCAACAGTTAGAAAAATCCAGGTGTCTGAAAATATTTTACCTGGCAACTGAATTTTCACATCCTGGAAATATTTAAAATAATACTTCAAATCCATTTTTTAAATAAATGTCCATTACTTGTTTTTAAAATAAGTACTGTATGTGTTTTTGTTGTATATGTGTTTTCTGTTCCAGTGTTTTGTGAATGAGAATAATAAACATGCCATTATACATTTTTGCATCACTGCAAGCCGACTTGTGATTTCTACAGCGGTATGTTACCTTAATGTTAACGGTAAAGGTCTGTAACTCAGACGGCAGAGTTATTAATAATATTTTGCTAGCGGCTCCATCATCTACTGATACAACTGAGCATCTCAGTTGCATGCACACATTCTTATAGAACTTATCTCTAGATGTGTGTATGTGTGGCAACAAATCTGCTGTATCCTGTGCTGAGTCTAAACTTGTCCATTTCTGTCCGGTAGATAATAGTCGCCGGTATCCCTGGCTTAGGGGTTAATGTCTTTCTCCGTAATCCCGTATATTCTCGTGAGTAATGCAGCTGAGCGAGAATCGGCAGCGGTTTGCGGCGCTCTGGTAACTTAAGGGGGTATGTGAGCCAGTCGCTCAGAAAGCAGTGGCAAACTACTGAGCGTAATCCTGCCTAGTACATCAACAGCAGCTGAAAAATACTGGTGTTGACTGCAACGTCTTGTAAGGGATATGCAACATTAAAAAAAATGATAATAGTCATTCTATGGTCGAACATGTGACTTTCCATTTTGTATCCTGGAGATTCAAGAGGGATGTAACACTGTGAATGTCATATTATTGTAAATAGTATTCTTTTGACTCTTCACAGGAAGTGAGAGGCAGAGACACCATCTGTTTAACAAGCTGAAAGTGATGTATGCAGTAGAGAAATTGATCAAATGGCAACTCCTCCGGGAAGGTTAACCAGGTCAACAAACACTCACAGAAGACAGATGGGGTCGGCCTAAAGGCGCAATTAAACTGACATAATGCAATCACATCTGAAAAAACACTCTGGATGAATGCAGAAGAAGAAGAAGAAGAAGAAATAAAAGAAGAAGAAGAAGTGGCAACTAAACATTTCAAAAGAACATAGAAGATGCTTATCTGCTACCACTACAGGACAAACTGTGGAGATTGCTGTTGCTGCTTTAAAAACAAGATTCAGGTTGACGCCTGCAGGTGAACAAAGAAGTTAGTTATTAAAATTAGCGGTGATCATTTTCATGTTGATGTTATTTTCAGGTAATACAGGATGGAGGCAGGTGTGCAGTTCTGTGATACTGATACGCAGGAAGACTGCATTAAGTGGCAGAAGCCTGAGTCACAGAACATTGTCCACAGATTGATCAAGCGAGAATTGCAACATGGCAGCCGTGGAACAGTTTTTGTTGAAGCTCGAAAATTCTACCTTCAAATGGTGCCTAACTTTAGCATTCTCAATGTTGACAAACCGCATTGTTACTTGCGCAAGTTTTCTCCCAACGGAAAGTAAGTAAATGTATGATTAATTTACTTATCATGTAAGTAGGCCCGCAAATCATGTTTTAAGTAGACGTCTAGACTTGTTTTAGTATGTGCTATTAAATTTAGCTTCCATTATTACATATACTGTGTGGGGGGAGGGGGGGGGGAAGATTTGGGGGGAGGGGGGGGAAGATTTTCGGGAGGAAATACGAAAGGGGGAGAATGACGTTCTGAAAATATTGTGAAGGGGGGGCACGGGCCAAAAAAGGTTGAGAACCACTGCCCTGCACACTGTAACTGGGTTACTCTTGTATATACATTTAATAACACTGGATATTAATTAGGACCTTGAGGCAACACTGGACACAAGAACACTGGATCTGATGTCCCTGTGCACAAAGTTCCACTGATCTCAATAAAAGCCACTGCAAGAAGTTTACAAGCCATGAATGTGTTCACTCTATAGCCCTGCAGACTGCTCATTAAGAACGAATAATGACACTGTTGCATGCATATTGCCAGTCACTGACAACAGCAGCATCATCTGTGTGGAAAACCCTTATACATTCGTTGTATGCAGATGTTGCAACATTTTCTATGACAGCCTTCTTCGTAGCTGTCTGGGTTGTCAGGGAATAAGTGTGCATTCTCTGGGTGGGATAGTAGAAAAGGCTGGATGAATCTGTATTTCATAAAATACCACAAAAAGCAGAGTAGAAGAGGAAAGACTAACAAAATCGTAAGTTACATCAAATTTCCAGGTTACAAATGGAAAGACTAAACAAAACAATGAGAAAAACTTTTTAAGTTCACAGGGAAAGCCTTTTCCGGCACTTGTTGGTAGTTACTCCGGTAGTATAAGAATACTGCCCCAGCATAAAGTAGAAATGAGAAAACCTACCCATTGAAGAATATTTATGGTATGTATTGAAGCAGGAGATATCAATTGAAACGAGAAAAAGAGTGTTTAAGTGCTACATAGAACCTATACTTTTGTATGGATGTGAAGCTTGGACAATAAGCAGTCAAGCTGAAAAACAGATGATGGCTGTGGAAATGTTGTTTCTGAGGAGAATGCAAAGTATACCATGGACAGACAGAAAAACCAATGAACAAATCCTTCAAGAAACAAATGAAGATCGTAAACTGATTAGAGACATTACACGTAGACAGTCAACATTTTTTGGGCATGTTATGAGAAGAAATGACTTGGAGGACTTGGTGACAACTGGCAAGATCGAAGGGAAAAGACCAAGGGGAAGACCGAGAAGAAAATATCTGGATGGCTTGGCCGCATGGCATGGTCGAGACAGTAACACAGAGCTGATCCATGACTCTGGTGATCGAGTGAGATGGCAGAACATGACCGCTCACGCTTACCGGCATGGCACATGATGGGTGGATGGAAGGTGTCATGGTGCTTAGTGTACTTGTCTGCTAAAACAGTGGTCCAGATTCCATCTCCAAAAGTGGGAACCAGTACAGTTTGTAGTCAACCATGCCTCACAAAAATGAATGCCAGACAATTTTCAGAATTTTCAGGGAATTGTTTGGTAAGGAAAGTTGTTGAGGAAGGGAACGAGCCATCCCTGTCTCATTATATCACAGAAGCTAAAATGTGAAGGCCTAACACTTTATGTCCCTGTCTCATTACGTCACAGAAGCTAAAATGTGAAGGCCTAACACTTTACATCCCCGTCTCATTATGTCACAGAAGCTAAAATGTGAAGGCCTAACACTTTGTCCCCGTCTCATTATGTCACAGAAGCTAAAATGTGAAGGCCTAACACTTTATGTCCCCGTCTCATTATGTCACAGAAGCTAAAATGTGAAGGCCTAACACTTTACATCCCCGTCTCATTATGTCACAGAAGCTAAAATGTGAAGGCCTAACACTTTATGTCCCCGTCTCATTATGTCACAGAAGCTAAAATGTGAAGGCCTAACACTTTATGTCCCCGTCTCATTATGTCACAGAATCTTAAATGTGAAGGCCTAACACTTTATGTGCCCACGACAGTATCAGCTATGGGATTGCTTTGACCTGTCTTGAAAGGGAAGGCAACGTCAAACCAACATAAATACTGTACTGCAGTTGTATGTGTCACCTTAAAGGCTCAAACACAGCACTGTACTGTACATGAACACAATACAGGCTGTTTCCTGTTAAGGACACACAAGGACACAGAAGTATAAGGAGAAGAATCTGTTATTATGTACACTTATTAAAATGTTTAAACAGTTTGAGATAGGAGTTGCTGTAATGCAATGGCTAGCACACTGGCCTGGAGATCATGTGATTGAATCCCCATTGAGCCAGATTTCAACACAATTGACTCAGGCTCCTGTCTCACCCTAACCTAATATGGGTGCCGGGAATCATTCTGGGAAATACAAGTGGTATTGACCACATGACCATTTGTGGGCTGATTGGTCTGCATACATGAGGCTGGAACCATATACTCCACATGACCATTTGTGGGCTGATTGGTCTGTGCATACATGACCATTTTTGGGTTGATTGGTCTGTGCATACATGACCATTTGTGGGCTGATTGGTCTGTTCATACATGAGGCTGGAATCATATACTCTACATGACCATTTGTGGGCTGATTGGTTTGTGCGTACATGAGGCTAGAACTATTTACTCTATATGACCATTTGTGGGCTGATTGGTCTGTGCATACATGACCATTTGTGGGCTGATTGGTCTGTGCATACATGATGCTGGAACCTTATACTATACATAATTATTTGTGGGCTGATTGGTCTGTACATACATGACCATTTGTGGGCTGATTGGTCTGTACATACATGACCATTTGTGGGCTGATTGGTCTGTGCATACATGACCAATTGTGGGCTGATTGGTCTGTACATACATGACCATTTGTGGGCTGATTGGTCTGTACATACATGACCATTTGTGGGCTGATTGGTCTGTACATACATGACCATTTGTGGGCTGATTGGTCTGTACATACATGAGGCTGTACATACATGAGGCTGGAGCAATATACCATACATGACCATTTGTGGGCTGATTGGTCTGTACATACATGACCATTTGTGGGCTGATTGGTCTGTACATACATGACCATTTGTGGGCTGATTGGTCTGTACATACATGACCATTTGTGGGCTGATTGGTCTGTGCATACATGACCATTTGTGGGCTGATTGGTCTGTGCATACATGACCATTTGTGGGCTGATTGGTCTGTGCATACATGCCCATTTGTGGGCTGATTGGTCTGTGCATACATGACCATTTTTGGGTTGATTGGTCTGTGCATACATGACCATTTGTGGGGTGATTGGTCTGTACATACATGAGGCTGGAATCATATACTCTACATGACCATTTGTGGGCTGATTGGTCTGTGCATACATGACCATTTGTGGGCTGATTGGTCTGTGCATACATGACCATTTGTGGGGTGATTGGTCTGTGCATACATGACCATTTGTGGGCTGATTGGTCTGTGCATACATGACCATTTGTGGGGTGATTGGTCTGTACATACATGACCATTTGTGGGGTGATTGGTCTGTACATACATGACCATTTGTGGGGTGATTGGTCTGTACATACATGACCATATGTGGGCTGATTGGTCTGTGCATACATGAGGCTTGAGCAATATACTCTACATGACCATTTGTGGGCTGATTGGTTTGTGCGTACCTGAGGCTGGAACCATATACTCTGTATGCCCCAAAGCATGTCAGAGTTTCCTCTGTTTATTTCTTTTATTTACTATTTGAACTGTCACCATTTGATCAAACATGTGAGTGATAGAAAGAGTATCCACTGATCTTCATCTTCTGTTTCTGGCACATTCCACAGATATTTCATTGCTATTTCATTTGACCAGACATCTCTGGAAGTCTACAATTTTCAAGGATCGGAAGCTGCTGGCCGCCTCGTAAAAGATGTCAAGGGTGATGTCATCCCAGGACTCGAGGACAGTGAGGACAAGTCAACACGGGTCCGCGGCAAAGTCTTCTCTCAGTTCCTCCAGCCACGTTGTGTGGTTCGAGTCACTGGGGGAGAGGAATTGCTCAACAGGGAGTGTAGTTTGTTCACTGACGACAGTCGTTTTGTGATCGTCGGATCCTGTCATCTGCTGCCAGACGAGAACGGGTCACGGTTCTACGATGTGTATAGGAACAATGAGTGTATAACTCCAAACAACAGACTGCCTCCGGAGGATTACACACTCTTCATCATAGATCTTAAAAATGGTAAATTTAACGCTGCTCTCTTCCAGATCTGTTGATTCCAACAATAATAATAAACAAACAAAAACAAGAAGTCCCATGGCAGAAACTTGCTGTGGGTATGAAGTGTTAGGATAGTCAGCCTTTCCTTCTCGTAGTGAATGTTGAGATCTGGCATCAAATTCTTGTCAAACCATGTTCATGCTATTGTCAGTGTAATGTCCTAACCATCACACCCACACTCCATCACACCCACACACCACCACACACATGCCATCACACCCACACACCACCACATTCACACACCACCACACCCACACACCATCACACCCACACACCATCACACCCACACACCACCGCACCCACACACCACCACACCGACACATAAACCACACCCACACACCATCACACACCACCACACACCAAAACACCACCACATCCACACACCAACACCACCACACAGACACACCACCATACCCACACACCATCACACCCACACCATCACACCCACACCACCACACCCACACACCACCACACCCATTCACTATCACACCCACCCACCAACATACCCATTTGGTGCATGATAAAGCAGATGTAGTTGGGACCCTTTGGGATTGTACATGAAGTGCTCAAGAACAGACAGATCATCACTGTCTGGAGAGAATGGTGCTGCAGGGAGTGACCACAGGATCTGGCCCACACTCAGGTCTCAGAGGAAAGGCCAGTCTGACACATAGTCAGACTGCTGTTGGTACCATTAGTATTGGGACTCTTCTCTGGATGTTGAAGATGAGGACGGAGATGGGAAAGGCACGAGTGCTGTGATATCGGTCCTTGACTCAAACTCAACTCATTATAAAAAATAACAAGACAGGTAATCTCCTCCAGATACTGTTATAGAGATGTAAAGGACAGAATATGACGTACATCAGATCACACCATCATGAGATTGGGTCACCAGTGCCATTCCTGTCTACATTTGTTGTCCAGAGAAATCTGATATCCATTTGATGAGGCCAGAGACATAAGCGGTAGAATATATATTCCTCTCCAACTGAAGATTCCGCCAGGTCTGCGGTGCTTCTGCTAGACTCAAATACACGTATACTGTATTTTTGCTAGACTCAAATACATGTCTGCTGTACTTCTGTTAGACTCAAATACACGTCTGCTGTACTTCTGTTAGACTCAAATACACGTCTGCTGTACTTCTGTTAGACTCAAATACACGTCTGCTGTACTTTTGTTAGACTCAAATACACGTCTGCTGTACTTCTGCTAGACTCAAATACACGTCTGCTGTACTTTTGTTAGACTCAAATACACGTCTGCTGTACTTGTGCTAGACTCAAATACACAACTGCTGTACTTCTGCTAGACTCAAATACATGTCTGCTGTACTTCTGCTAGTCTCAAATACACGTCTGCTGTACTTTTGTTAGACTCAAATACACGTCTGCTGTACTTCTGCTAGACTCAAATACACGTCTGCTGTACTTTTGTTAGACTCAAATACACGTGTGCTGTACTTTTGTTAGACTCAAATACACATCTGCTGTACTTTTGTTAGACTCAAATACACGTGTGCTGTGCATCTGCTAGACTCAAATACACGTCTGCTGTACTTTTGTTAGACTCAAATACACGTCTGCTGTACTTTTGTTAGACTCAAATACACGTGTGCTGTGCATCTGCTAGACTCAAATACACGTCTGCTGTACTTCTGCTAGTCTCAAATACACGTCTGCTGTACTTTTGTTAGACTCAAATACATGTCTGCTGTACTTCTGCTAGTCTCAAATACACGTCTGCTGTACTTTTGCTAGACTCAAATACACGTCTGCTGTACTTCTGCCAGACTCAAATACACATTTGCTGTACTTCTGCTAGACTCAAATACATGTCTTCTGTACTTCTGCTAGACTTAAATACACGTCTGCTGTACTTGTGCTAAACTCAATTACCCATCTGCTGTACTTTTGCTAGACTTAAATACACGTCTGCTGTACTTGTGCTAGACTCAAATACCCATCTGATGTACTTTTGCTAGACTTAAATACACGTCTGCTGTACTTCTGCTAGACTCAAATACACATCTGCTGTACTTCTGCTAGACTCAAATACATGTCTTCTGTACTTCTGCTAGACTTAAATACACGTCTGCTGTACTTTTGCTAGACTTAAATACACTTCTGCTGTGTGTCTGCTAGACTCAAATACCCATCTGCTGTACTTCTGCTAGACTCAAATACATGTCTACTGTGTGTCTGCTAGACTCAAATACACGTCTGCTGTGTGTCTGCTAGACTCAATACACGTCTGCTGTGTGTCTGCTAGACTCAAATACCCATCTTCTGTACTTCTGCTAGACTCAAATACATGTCTGCTGTGTGTCTGCTAGACTCAAATACATGTCTGCACAGAAAGTCAATATGGCCAAATGGATAAGAGCACTTACTGTTACACTTCAATGTGCTGATGTCAAGGTAGCGGGTTCGACTCCTAAACTGGTCAGCTGGACTAAAATGTTGATTTCTTGTCCTTGACTTAGGGATGTAAATTACAATTACCTCTGAAGTCGGAGTGGATTTGCCTGATAGTGAGTGACACTGATAACAGGGAAAACTAATCCACATGCAAAAAAAAAAGAGAGACTCTTTAATTTAATTGAGGGACTCGACTAAACTTAAGATGAATTGGGAGGTAACATGTTGAGAGCATATCTTTTCTGACAGTTGCTTCTCAAACTGTCTTGTGAGTGTGCTGCTTGCAGAAATAAATTGTTTGTACCAACATTTTACAGGTGTTGTTTGCGACCAGAGGCGCTTCCACCTGGACAAAATCTACCTGTCCCACAATCAAGGTATATGCCTGTACGGAAACATTCTGACAGTGCTGTCGGTGCAGCAGCAGCTCGTGCACGTCTTCCACATCACACCTCAGGGAACTTTCATCGACATTCGGACCATTGGCCGGTTTTGTTATGATGATGATGAAGCCTTTTATAGAGAGACTTGCCACATTTATCCACGTATGAACAGCAGACCCTACAACATATTTGATAAGGTGAGTATTGCAGATTTTCATGTATTTGTTCATGGGGAATGAACAAACGAATGAGCAAACGAAAGAACTTTACTTTCAAAGTGTCACAAATTGGCCCTTACAATTACTCATCTTTCTTACATCAATGAACTTTTGTGACTATGTACTATGACCTTCAACATGAGTATGTGTATAGCTCGTGTGGTTCTGGAATACAAACATTTAATCCCTCTTTCGTGCTATAGGCTTTTACATCCTCCTAGTGTGGTCTGTGAGAGGAGACTGAGACATTGTGTCTGTGTGGGTGATCTATACGAGGAGACTGAGACACTTATCTTGGTGTCTCTGTGGGTGTCTGTTTAAAGCAGTGGTTCTCAACCGGTGGGGGGTGGGGGGGGGTGGGGGGGGGGGGAATGAAGACCATCTCAAGATCGCGTTAATACAAGAACCGATTACTTGATATTGTTTTTCCCTTCATAATTTACAGTTATGTACGTCTTATCCTTCTAAAATTCATTTTATAAAGTAAGTAGACCCACAAATCATGTTTTATGTGGATGTCTAGACTTGTTTTAGTATATGCTATTAAATTTACCTTCCATTTTTACATATACTGTGTAGGGGTGGGGGGATTGTTAGATAGGAAATATGAAAGGTGGGGAATGACGTTCTGAAAATACGGTGAAGGGGAGCACGGGCCAAAAAAGGTTCAGAACCACTGGTTTAAAGTCTTCTAGTGTGCTTTATGAGTCTGTTGAGATCCTTCTAGTGTGATCTATACGATAAGACTGAGTCACTTATCTAAGTTGATTTATTTGGTTGTTTCGGGATTGACGTTTGAAGATTGAGCACAACCCACTACTGGCAGTCTGATCATATCTAGTGCTTCCAATCTGACATGAACAAGGCCCAAAGTTCGTACCTAAATACGATCAGCATTGCCAGAGTGGGTTGTGCTAAATCTTCAAACTTATCTAAGTGTCTGGGTACAATGAAGGTGATCATTCACAAACTGAACCTTATTTTATAAAGAAAACAAAATTGCCCACATATGGATTCAAACCCAGCACTTTCATAGTTAAGAGATGGATGTTGACCCCCCGAGCCACTCTGTCCCAGTATCATAAAATATAATTAAATGTCACCACCCACAGTCAACAGAATCCTTGAATCATTGGCCCCCTGGTGTACCTACATAAGGCAGCAAACACCATCACTGGCAGCAGAGAGTCAAATCTCTTTACTTGCTCACCAAGGTATTGGCAGCAGTGGAAAAATCCCCCAACATAATGAGACACTTGAATTTATTCATCCGACAGTCAATCAACTCCTTGAAGCACAGTCCCAACATAATGAGACACTTTAATTTCTTCATCCGACAGTCAATCAACTCCTTGAAGCCCCCAACATAATGACACTCTTGAATTTCTTCATCCGACAGTCAATCAACTCCTTGAAGCACAGTCCCAACATAATGAGACACTTTAATTTCTTCATCCAACAGTCAATCAACTCCTTGAAGCCCCCAACATAATGACACTCTTGAATTTCTTCATCCGACAGTCAATCAACTCCTTGAAGCACAGTCCCAACATAATGAGACACTTTAATTTCTTCATCCAACAGTCAATCAACTCCTTGAAGCCCCCAACATAATGAGACACTTGAATTTCTTCATCTGACAGTCAACTCCTTGAAGCACAGTCCCAACATAATGACACACTTTAATTTCTTCATCTGACAGTCAATCAACTCCTTTAAGCCCTCACCATAATGACACACTTGAATTTCTTCATCTGACAGTCAATCAACTCCTTGAAGCACAGTCCCAACATAATGACACACTTTAATTTCTTCATCCGACAATCAACTCCTTGAAGCCCCCCAACATAATGACACACTTTAATTTCTTCATCCGACAGTCAATCAACTCCTTGAAGTACAGTGCCAACATAATGAGACACTTTAATTTCTTCATCCGACAGTCAATCAACTCCTTGAAGCACAGTCCCAACATAATGAGAGACTTTAATTTCTTCATCCGACAGTCAATCAACTCCTTGAAGCCCCCAACATAATGACACTCTTGAATTTCTTCATCCGACAGTCAATCAACTCCTTGAAGCACAGTCCCAACATAATGAGACACTTTAATTTCTTCATCCGACAGTCAATCAACTCCTTGAAGCACAGTCCCAACATAATGAGACACTTTAATTTCTTCATCCAACAGTCAATCAACTCCTTGAAGCCCCCAACATAATGAGACACTTGAATTTCTTCATCTGACAGTCAACTCCTTGAAGCAAAGTCCCAACATAATGACACACTTTAATTTCTTCATCTGACAGTCAATCAACTTCTTGAAGCCCTCAACATAATGACACACTTGAATTTCTTCATCTGACAGTCAATCAACTCCTTGAAGCACAGTCCCAACATAATGACACACTTTAATTTCTTCATCCGACAATCAACTCTTTGAAGCCCCCCAACATAATGACACACTTTAATTTCTTCATCCGACAGTCAATCAACTCCTTGAAGCCCCCAACATAATGAGACACTTGAATTTCTTCATCCAACAGTCAATCAACTCCTTGAAGCCCCCAACATAATGACACTCTTGAATTTCTTCATCCGACAGTCAATCAACTCCTTGAAGCACAGTCCCAACATAATGAGACACTTTAATTTCTTCATCCAACAGTCAATCAACTCCTTGAAGCCCCCAACATAATGAGACACTTGAATTTCTTCATCTGACAGTCAACTCCTTGAAGCACAGTCCCAACATAATGACACACTTTAATTTCTTCATCTGACAGACAATCAACTTCTTGAAGCCCTCAACATAATGACACACTTGAATTTCTTCATCTGACAGTCAATCAACTCCTTGAAGCACAGTCCCAACATAATGGCACACTTTAATTTCTTCATCCGACAATCAACTCCTTGAAGCCCCCCAACATAATGACACAATTTAATTTCTTCATCCGACAGTCAATCAACTCCTTGAAGTACAGTCCCAACATAATGAGACACTTTAATTTCTTCATCCGACAGTCAATCAACTCCTTGAAGCACAGTCCCAACATAATGAGACACTTTAATTTCTTCATCCGACAGTCAATCAATTCCTTGAAGCCCCCAACATAATGACACACTTTAATTTCTTCATCGAACAGTCAATCAACTCCTTGAATCCACCAACATAATGACACACTTGAATTTCTTCATCCAACTGTCAATCAACTCCTTGAATCCCCCAACAATGAGACACTTTAATTTCTTCATCCGCCAGTCAATCAACTCCTTGAAGCACAGTCCCAACATAATGACACTTTAATTTCTTCATCCGACAGTCAATCAATTCCTTGAAGCCCCCAACATAATGACACACTTTAATTTCTTCATCGAACAGTCAATCAACTCCTTGAATCCACCAACATAATGACACACTTTAATTTCTTCATCCAACAGTCAATCAACTCCTTGAAGCCCCCAACATAATGAGGCACTTGAATTTCTTCATCCAACAGTCAATCAACTCCTTGAAGCCCACAACATAATGACACACTTTAATTTCTTCATCCAACAGTCAATCAACTCCTTGAAGCCCCCAACATAATGAGACACTTGAATTTCTTCATCCAACAGTCAATCAACTCCTTGAAGCCCACAACATAATGACACACTTTAATTTCTTCATCCAACAGTCAACCAACTCCTTGAAGCCCCCAACATAATGAGACACTTGAATTTCTTCATCCAACAGTCAATCAACTCCTTGAAGCACAGTCCCAACATAACGAGACACTTGAATTTCTTCATCCAACAGTCAATCAACTCCTTGAATCCCCCAACATAATGAGACACTTGAATTTCTTCATCCAACAGTCAATCAACTCCTTGAAGCCCACAACATAATGAGACACTTTAATTTCTTCATCCAACAGTCAATCAACTCCTTGAAGCCCCCAACATAATGAGACACTTGAATTTCTTCATCCAACAGTCAATCAACTCCTTGAAGCCCACAACACAATGACACATTTTAATTTCTTCATCCAACAGTCAATCAACTCCTTGAAGCCCACAACATAATCACACACTTGAATTTCTTCATCCGACAGTCAACCAACTCCTTGAATCCTCCAACATAATGACACACTTTAATTTCTTCATCCAACAGTCAATCAACTCCTTGAAGCCCCCAACATAATGAGACACTTGAATTTCTTCATCCGACAGTCAACCAACTCCTTGAAGCACAGTCCCAACATAATGACACACTTTAATTTCTTCATCCGACAGTCAATCAACTCCTTGAAGCACAGACTTCTGGTGTACCTATACAAGGCAGCCAGCAACGGTCACCTGGACCTGGGAGTGCGGTCTTTCTACTGGGCCATGAATGACATCCTGAACCTGCGAATGGGAAAGCTGCAGCTATTGGATGAGGAGCACCTGCTCATCAAATATGCCATAGAGGAGGTAGTGACTTTCAGAAACGGAGACCCCTTCAATATGCCGTCCTTATTTGTTGTCTACAATATGAATACAACTGAGGTGAGTACTCCACACGGCACTAGTTCTCTCACATTTCTATATATATCGGGTCTTGTCAGATATAACTGAGTGACCTTATAACTTTATGTTAGAGCCGAATGTTGGGTGGCACTCACCAAACCCAATACACCACATTGTGCCAGTGGTTTCGAGCAAAGGAGCACAATTGGGAGGGTACCAACCTTTTCCTAGTGTTGTGGCCTAGAATATGCAAAGACCTAGCACTCCACAGCCCAGTGGCAGTGCCTGCAGCAGGACGTCCTATATCTTACAACACGTCTTTTTGCCGTAGCATAGTTTTATGTTAGCATTATCTGTGTCACACACCTATTGGCAGGGCCCAGTGGGAACATACAAAATAGTCACATTTTAAATGTCCTGTACGTGTGATCAGGGCCCTAGTGGGAACATACAGAACAGTCACGTTGTCAACGTCCTGTTATCATTTATCATTTGGGGTATTGTCATTGCACTCCAGACAGGTCCATAGGTGCTCAGATCCTCCCCCCAGCATATGCATCAGCGTTCGGTGGCTAATAGTCCTGTATGTGTGACCAAGGCCCCAGTGGGAACATACAGAACAGTCACGTTGTAAACGTCCTGTATGTCTGACCAGGGCTCCAGTTGGAACATACAGAACAGTCACGTTGTAAACATCCTGTATATGTGACCAGGGCTCCAGTTGGAACATACAGAATGGTCACGTAAACATCCTGTATGTTTGACCAGGGCTCCAGTTGGAACATACAGAACAGTCACATAAACGTCCTGTATGTGTGACCAGGGCTCCAGTTGGAACATACAGAACAGTCACATTGTAAACATCCTGTATATGTGACCAGGGCTCCAGTTGGAACATACAGAACGGTCACGTAAACATCCTGTATGTGTGACCAGGGCTCCAGTTGGAACATACAGAACAGTCACGTTGTAAACGTCCTGTATGTTTGACCAGGGCTCCAGTTGGAACATACAGAACAGTCACGTAAACATCCTGTATGTTTGACCAGGGCTCCAGTTGGAACATACAGAACAGTCACGTTGTAAACGTCCTGTATGTTTGACCAGGGCTCCAGTTGGAACATACAGAACAGTCACGTAAGCATCCTGTATGTTTGACCAGGGCTCCAGTTGGAACATACAGAACAGTCACGTAAACATCCTGTATGTGTGACCAGGGCCCCAGTTGGAACATACAGAACAGTATCGCTGTAAACATCCTGTATGTGTGACCAGGCCCCAGTGGGAACATACAGAACAGTCACAATGTAAACGTTCTGTATGTGTGACCAGGCTCCAGTGGGAACATACAGAACAGTCACGTAAACATCCTGTATGTGTGACCAGGGCTCCAGTTGGAACATACAGAACAGTCACATTGTAAACATTCTGTATGTGTGACCAGGCTCCAGTGGGAACATACAGAATAGTCACGTAAACATCCTGTATGTGTGACCAGGCCCCAGTGGGAACATACAGAACAGTCACAATGTAAACGTTCTGTATGTGTGACCAGGCCCCAGTTGGAACATACAGAACAGTCACGTAAACATCCTGTATGTGTGACCAGGGTTCCAGTTGGAACATACAGTACAGTCACATAAACATCCTGTACGTGTGACCAGGCCCCAGTGGGAACATACAGAACAGTCACATTGTAAATGTTCTGTATGTGTGACCAGGGCTCCAGTGGGAACATACAGAACAGTCACGTAAACATCCTGTATGTGTGACCAGGCCCCAGTTGGAACATACAGAACAGTCACGTAAACATCCTGTACGTGTGACCAGGCTCCAGTGGGAACATACAGAACAGTCACATAAACATCCTGTATGTGTGACCAGGGCTCCAGTTGGAACATACAGAACAGTCACAATGTAAACGTTCTGTATGTGTGACCAGGCCCCAGTTGGAACATACAGAACAGTCACGTAAACATCCTGTATGTGTGACCAGGGCTCCAGTTGGAACATACAGAACAGTCACATAAACATCCTGTACGTGTGACCAGGCCCCAGTTGGAACATACAGAACAGTCACAATGTAAACGTTCTGTATGTGTGACCAGGCTCCAGTGGGAACATACAGAACAGTCACGTAAACATCCTGTATGTGTGACCAGGGCTCCAGTTGGAACATACAGAACAGTCACATTGTAAACATTCTGTATGTGTGACCAGGCTCCAGTGGGAACATACAGAACAGTCACGTAAACATCCTGTATGTGTGACCAGGCCCCAGTGGGAACATACAGAACAGTCACAATGTAAACGTTCTGTATGTGTGACCAGGCCCCAGTTGGAACATACAGAACAGTCACGTAAACATCCTGTATGTGTGACCAGGGTTCCAGTTGGAACATACAGTACAGTCACATAAACATCCTGTACGTGTGACCAGGCCCCAGTGGGAACATACAGAACAGTCACATTGTAAATGTTCTGTATGTGTGACCAGGGCTCCAGTGGGAACATACAGAACAGTCACGTATACATCCTGTATGTGTGACCAGGCCCCAGTTGGAACATACAGAACAGTCACGTAAACATCCTGTACATGTGACCAGGCTCCAGTGGGAACATACAGAACAGTCACGTAAACATCCTGTATGTGTGACCAGGGCTCCAGTTGGAACATACAGAACAGTCACAATGTAAACGTTCTGTATGTGTGACCAGGCCCCAGTTGGAACATACAGAACAGTCACGTAAACATCCTGTATGTGTGACCAGGGCTCCAGTTGGAACATACAGAACAGTCACATAAACATCCTGTACGTGTGACCAGGCCCCAGTTGGAACATACAGAACAGTCACGTTGTAAACGTTCTGTATGTGTGACCAGGCTCCAGTGGGAACATACAGAACAGTCACGTAAACATCCTGTATGTGTGACCAGGCCCCAGTTGGAACATACAGAACAGTCACAATGTAAACATCCTGTATATGTGACCAGGCCCCAGTTGGAACATACAGAACAGTCACGTAAACATCCTGTATGTGTGACCAAGGCCCCAGTTGGAACATACAGAACAGTGACGTAAACATCCTGTATGTGTGACCAAGGCCACAGTGGGAACATACAAAACAGTCATGTTGTCAACATCCTGTATGTGTGACCAAGGCCCCAGTGGGAACATACAGAACAGTCACGTAAACATCCTGTATGTGTGACCAGGCCCCAGTGGGAACATACAGAACAGTCACGTAAACATCCTGTATGTTTGACCAGCACTCCAGTTGGAACATACAGAATAGTCACGTAAACATCCTGTATGTTTGACCAGGGCTCCAGTGGGAACATACAGAACAGTCATGTTGTAAACGTCCTGTATGTGTGACCAAGGCCCCAGTGGGAACATACAGAACAGTATCGCTGTAAATGTCTTGTTCAGTTATCAAAGGCAACTGCAGACGCTTGGTCTGGGGCTGGCTCTCTCACACGAATAAATTAGCCCACAGCCAAGCATGAAGTGGCCTACAAAGGGCCATGATGATCTACCTGTTCTTCTGCACTATACACACGATTCCATAAGTCCCCGACCACGTCTGCCTCATCATGCACCAACACCCCACCAAGGGATGCAGACCAAGCTGTCTCCGCCTGCTCATTTCCCACTATACCAGCTGTGGTTTAGGGACTATACTGCATTAGGAGTCTCAAGAACATAAGAAGAAGAACAGAAGACTTCCTGCGTGCTGATTTTTAGGTTTCTTTGTTGTGTCAGTTCAGGTTTCTCTTGTTTCAGTTCAGATTCTCTAGCTCCAGTAATATGTTGAAAGTTTATAGTCCCACAGAAATAAGTTGTCTACAATGTTGACATCATATTTTTCCCCCCAGATTCTAGGCGTCTATGAACACACATCAGCGGAGCTTCTGGAGTTGATGGAAAATTTTCATGATCATTTCCGGAACTCATGGCTGCACCTGCAGCCTCAGTTTCCGTCCTCACCATCCTCATCTGTCCATGCCAGGCGCATCCAGCAGATTTTCAAGTGGACACTGATTGTTGCCAAGAATGGCGGACAGAGGGAGGCCATCTCTCGTATGTTGACACAGCTGCCAATCAGTGCCCAGTCATACAGCTGCTCCCCATACCTGGACTTGGCTCTCTTCAGCTACGATGACAAGTGGGTGTCACAGTTAGAGAGGCCTAAAACTTGCAGTGATCACCCGATTAGGTAAGCCTACTGACTGTCTTGCTTCTCTTCTACACTAAGATGTATAGATCAGATAAGGAACTCTCCCGACAACCCTTCATGTTTCACAAAATCAAAACAATGTTTTCCCGTATAAAATTAAAATAACGAAGACACAAACAATAGATTGCACAATTTATTGTCTAGCGCATGTTTCACTGCATCTTGTCGGGCACATACTGCAGAAATCACAGAACATAAAGTAAAATAACTAGATAATCCTTCAAGCTGAAATATACACATGTTCGCACAGTCAATTGTCTACCACAGTAATTTTAATCTGACTATCATGTCTTTCTGTTTGCACAAAACTGGCTTGTGTAGATTAATCATGATGGCTTCTGCAAACTTTAACAAGCGACTATTTTGTGTATTAAACAACATGCAAAAAGCACTGTCTCTATCAATCACATGACCGGTTTCCAACACGAACTGTGCAATTGAAGAAGCAGGAAGTTTGTGGTCTGTCTGCCTTCCCAGGCTCCCAACGCTTAGTGTAGTATTTTTTTCAATCCAATTGGGTATGTCTTCAACAACTCAGTTGTTTAACTGCTGCTCTGTTCTGCCAATGTAGGTAGACTGGCACTTGCATGTGGATTGGATTTGGCATACAGAGGGACAGATTCTTTTACTGCTGGGGTGGGAATAGGTGTGGTTCTGTACCTAATAACTGGGAGCGGGCGGGCAGGCATATTAGTCACTGTGCAAACTCCATGTTTTATTGGGCCTAGTCAGAATTCTCAAAATAGCCTTAACACCACAGAATAAAGACAACTTACACATTTAATGGATAATGAATTTTTCTCTCGACAGGTTTTTCACTCGTGACTCTGGCATGCTGCGTTTCAAAATCATCACTGGAGTGGCTGAGAGGCAGCTTCCCCCGACGATCAATCGTCGCCTGGTGGCTTTCATATTCCATCCATTTGAGCCATTTGTCATCAGCGTCCAGCGAACTGCTTCTGACTACAGAGTGAATTTTCACATTCGTAAATGTCAAGTGTGAACTGCTGAACTGAGGAGTTTTGTGTGGAGATTACAGCACTATATTTGAGATGAAGCGTCTTGTGTGAAGAGTTCAGCTCAGAAATTCATATGTGAAGACAACAGCATTGTAATTGGTCCAAGTGCCTTGTGTGAACAGCTCCGCTGAAGATGTCCAATGTGAAGACAACAGCATTGTACTTATGTCGTGTGGCAATCTGACATGTAAACCAGTGTGGTACGACTGTATACAGACTGGGTGTGCAGTGGTAACACACTGTCTTCTGTGTGACAACAATAAGTTCGGACCCAGCCTGGACAGTCTCAGACAGTTAATGACAGTCCTTGGGTGAAGTTTGGTTAAGTATGTGATAACAGCTTCTCAATGCAACTGTCTGGGAAGGTTAACCTGGTCAACAAATGCCTGCAGAAGTCGGATGTGTCGGCCTAATGGCGCAAGAACGCAGCTCTGCTGTAAACAGGCACAACGTAGTCACGTCCGGAAAAAAAAATCCGGATGAACGCAGAAGAAGAAGAAGAATGCAACTGTGACTTCTGGATTGATTGAAGTGTCATAAAAGTGAATTATTGAGTGATTGTTTGTTAGATTATTCTAAATATGACATGTGAATCATTGGGTAATGTTTTGTGACATTGATTATAGTGTGACATCTGTGAATCATTGAGTAACGTTTCATGACACTGATTATAGTGTGACATACATGAATCATTGAGTGATGTTTTGTGACATTGATTATAGTGTGACATACATGAATCATTGAGTGATCATCTCGTGCCTTGCCAGTTGGTGTGGGTGATATTATTCCTCCACATGTTGTGATCTGCAACTGAATATATCAATTTGTATTCTCATATTTTTAAATGTGATGATGTAAGACTGTCAAGAATCTTCTCTCATCGTCCTCCTCTGTCTCTTTTCCCATAAATCTTTCCATTTGTTACATTTTCCAATGTTTTTGTTATTTTGATGTGACTAAAAATGTCAATTGCCTCTTTCTGATGTTTGTAACATGTTCTCTTTGAGTCTTAGTCTCCCATTCAGGCTGTCCAGGTATTTTCAGCATTCATTTGTAAAATCACACTTTTACGGCTTCACTGGTGGCAAATTAAGTCTATTAGTGAAACAAGAAAACCGAAAACAAAAATGCAAGAACATGAAAACCCATCTGACAGTAAAGTGGTTTTCCTTTGGTTTGTCTCTGAGGACTTCTGAATATCACATGGCGGGACATGATTGCAAGTGCAACAGTTGAGAGGACAAACCTGCCGGGTATCCGCACGATACTTCTGAGGTGTCAGATTCGTTGGGCTGGACACTTGGCTTGCATGCCGGACCATCAGCTTCCAAGTAGGATGTTTTGTGATAGACTACGGCATGGAAAAAGACCTATGTTGGTGACCATAGAGGGAGCAGCAAGGACATCCTTAAGGTTGCTCTGAAGACCTTTGACATCAACACAGATACATGGGAGACTGCTGCTCAAGACCTGCTCCAGGGGAAATTTTACTAGCAGAGAAACAGAGACAAGCCAGACAGCTCAGTGTGGCACATCCCACCACTATTGTGACCACTATCTACTGCACGGAGACAAGCCAGACAGCTCAGTGTGGCACATCCCACCACAACGGAGACAAGCCAGACAGCTCAGTGTGGCACATCCCACCACAACGGAGACAAGTCAGACAGCTCAGTGTGGCACATCCCACCACAACGGAGACAAGCCAGACAGCTCAGTGTGGCACATCCCACCACAACGGAGACAAGTCAGACAGCTCAGTGTGGCACATCCCACCACAACGGAGACAAGCCAGACAGCTCAGTGTGGCACATCCCACCACAACGGAGACAAGCCAGACAGCTCAGTGTGGCACATCCCACCACAACGGAGACAAGCCAGACAGCTCAGTGTGGCACATCCCACCACAACGGAGACAAGCCAGACAGCTCAGTGTGGCACATCCCACCACAACGGAGACAAGCCAGACAGCTCAGTGTGGCACATCCCACCACAACGGAGACAAGCCAGACAGCTCAGTGTGGCACATCCCACCACAACGGAGACAAGCCAGACAGCTCAGTGTGGCACATCCCACCACAACGGAGACAAGCCAGACAGCTCAGTGTGGCACATCCCACCACAACGGAGACAAGCCAGACAGCTCAGTGTGGCACATCCCACCACTGTTGTGACCACCATCGACTGCCCAAAACTATTCTGAACTTGTATTGGCCTCATCGGTCACGTTCGTGCTAATTCTAATTGAATCTGAGTGGATGATGAGTGGTCTTCATCATTATGATGGACAAACACAACATAAATATTGCCTCTAAACACAGCACATTATGATGGACAAACACAACATAAATATTGCCTCTAAACACATCTCATTATGATGGACAAACACAACATAAATATTGCCTCTAAACACAGCACAAATCAGCCGCTGTAACAGTAGAATAGAGTGGGTGTGCTTGACATTTTTCATGGTGCTGATCTGAGCTGCTAGGTGCATTTCTAATATTCATAAGTTGTATTGTTAGAGGTAAACGTGAACTTTGGACTTCACATATATTTTCATCTTGATCAGTCCTTAGGTTAGTTTACTGGTGTCCTAATTAGACCTTCCCTTGAGCACTTAGTGGGCTGGCTAGCGTAGTTGACAGCGAACTGCTCTGGTAAAGTCGGGAGCACGGTCGGTCACAGGTTCCATACCTGGGCTTGTCATCTGCCAAAGTGAGACAAAGCCACGCCACCTGTTCCTCTATACAACCAGGCTTACAGAATGTAGTGATGCTATGATCACATCACAGTTCCGGAGCAGGAAACTGCCACTTGACAAATGAACCAATTATTGAGTGCCCAGACTGCAGCCTAGTGAATGCTGGCCGGTGTCAGCATGCCAGTGCTGCCACCTCTCTCAACCTCACCTGTCTAAGAATTTGCCTTCAAGGATTCTGTTTAAAGAATCTTTATGCCAGGCTGTTTATAGACTGCCCATGCTTACCGGCATGGCACACGATGGATGGATGGTCAATATATCCAGTATGGGGAGCGGTAGTGGCTATTCTTGGTACAGTGGCTAGACTTAGCTCAGTGGCTAGACCTCATACACTGGCTAGACCTGGTACAGTGGCTAGACCTGGTACAGTGGCTAGACCTGGTACAGTGGCTAGACCTGGTACTGTGGCTAGACCTGGTACAGTGGCTAGACTTAGCTCAGTGGCTAGACCTGGTACAGTGGCTAGACCTGGTACAGTGGCTAGACTTAGCTCAGTGGCTAGACCTGGTACAGTGGCTAGACTTAGCTCAGTGGCTAGACCTGGTACAGTGGCTAGACTTAGCTCAGTGGCTAGACCTGGTACTGTGGCTAGACCTGGTACTGTGGCTAGACCTGGTACTGTGGCTAGACCTGGTACAGTGGCTAGACTTGGTACAGTGGCTAGACTTGGTACAGTGGCTAGACCTGGTACAGAGGCTAGACCTGGTACATTGGCTAGACTTGGTACATTGGCTAGACTTGGTACAGTGGCTAGACTTGGTACAGTGGCTAGACCTGGCACAGAGGCTAGACCTGGTACATTGGCTAGACCTGGTACAGTGGCTAGACCTGGTACAGTGGCTAGACCTGGTACAGTGGCTAGACCTGGTACAGTGGCTAGACCTGGTACAGTGGCTAGACCTGGTACAGTGGCTAGACCTGGTACAGTGGCTAGACCTGGTACTGTGGCTAGACCTGGTACTGTGGCTAGACCTGGTACTGTGGCTAGACCTGGCACAGTGGCTAGACCTGGCACAGTGGCTAGACCTGGCACAGTGGCTAGACCTGGCACAGTGGCTAGTCCTGGCACAGTGGCTAGACCTGGCACTGTGGCTAGACCTGGCACTGTGGCTAGACCTGGCACAGTGGCTAGACCTGGCACAGTGGCTAGACCTGGCACAGTGGCTAGACCTGGCACAGTGGCTAGACCTGGCACAGTGGCTAGACCTGGCAGTGGCTAGACCTGGCACAGTGGCTAGACCTGGCACAGTGGCTAGACCTGGTACAGTGGCTAGACCTGGTGCTGTGATTACGGATTTTAAGCCACACTGGAGCAGATGTTTGAAACTGCCCTGGGCTTGCAGGTCAGCACAGCCTCAAATGGTTGCCTGGACATTTCTTTTGTTTGAACTTCTCAACAGCAGACCATGTATCCTGCCAGGCTGCACTGACCCCAGAACACTTACCGCGAGGCTGCTTTGACCCCGGAAGCACGTGGGTTGTAACAAGATCCATGCCTTGAGTGGGACATGAACCCCAGACCCCGAGGTGACAGACCTGTGCACCAACGGCTGCTGTCACACCTCTCTAGATCAGTGGTTCTCAACCAGTGGGGAATTCCCCCCCCCCCCCCCCCCCCCCCAGGAGATAATTTTAGGGTTTCCAGGGGGGATAATTATTTCAAGATCGTGTTAATGCAAGACCCAATTACTTGATATTGTTTTTCCCTCCATACTTTACAGTTCTGTACTTCTCGCTCTTCTGAAATTCATTTTATAACGTAAGTAGACCCGCAAATCACGTTTTACATAGACGTCTAGACTTGTTTTAGTATGTGTTATTAAATTTAGCTTCCATCTTTACGTATACTGTGTAAGGGGGGGGGGGGGGGGGGGTCATAGGGGGGAAATACAAAAACGGGTGGGGGATGACATTCTGAAAATATGGTGAAGGAGTGCATGGGCCAAAAAAGGTTGAGAACTAAAGCTCTAGATTTATATTTATGTATTAATGCTAATGTTACAGTTGTTTGTGAGCTAACTAATGTGATCATTATAGCTGCATTTGTTATTGTGATCCCAATTTGTGAATATGTTGATCTTCTCATGTTCAGACCTGCATGTTTATAAAACTCCAATTTTTTAAAATTGAAGTGTGACTGCTTCTATTTGCTTTGTTGTTTGAATGCATGAAGTTGATGGCTCATATTGGGAACAGACTTGCCTTGTGCACTGTGCTTTGATCAAAGTCGTGATACTCTAGTGTTTAAGTTTCAATATACATTCAATTCAATACAAACCAAACAGAAAGACACGAATAAGGGAAAATATAAACATCCCAGCAAACAAGATGTGGACATCGGCTAGGAAAGGCTGCATTCAACTGGACAGAACCAGTTTGTACTGCTGTATTGCACTTATAAATATGTTAAAAAAGTTAGTTGTATATCCTTTACAGGATGTCGCAGTCAACCCCAGCATTTTTTGGCTGTTTTTGATTTCTGGGCAAGTTTATATTCAGTAGTTTGCCATTGCTTTCTGAACAACCGGCACCATTGAATGAAAACCAACACAAGGCAGTCTGCTCCTAAATCGCCCGCAGCCGTTTCCAATGCGTTTACGAATTACATTCGTAAGCCCTTTGCCACAGAGCCCGCTTATAAATATGTATTACACAGATATATCAATTGGGGAACAACTTGGCCACTAACACAGTTCATAAACAATCACACATGTATTGTTTAGCACTCATAGAAGTGAGAAGGAGGAGGTAGACATGGTGTACATACCTTAAACGAACTCCACTATGGCAAACGTAAATCAACGATAATATAAATAAAACAATAATACAACAAATATAAGTTCTAATATGACACAACAAATCGACGTTTTGATGATAATAATCTTCCTCAGGAACATCACAAACAGATGTAAAGAGAAACATGAAATTAGAAAACTTAATGAATAAAAAAGTTGAGTTTAGGGCACGTTGCTGGGCCTTTACACATACTTCGTTGCTTGGTAGGCGATGCAGTTCTGTTGTGAAAGATGCCAAATGAGGAAATGTGGAGCCGAAGGTGTGCAAACATGCCTGCGTTATATAGTTTCTTGTGTGTCTGTGTGATGTTGTTTCTTGTATGTCTGTGTGATGTAGTTGTTTCTTGTATGTCTGTGTGATGTAGTTGTTTCTTGTATGTCTGTGTGATGTAGTTGTTTCTTGTATGTCTGTGTTATGTTGTTGTTTCTTGAATGTCTGTGTGATGTAGTTGTTTCTTGAATGTCTGTGTGATGTAGTTGTTTCTTGAATGTCTGTAATGTGATAGTTTGAGATCATCCGTTTCTTGTCCCCAGATGTTGCTCTGCAGCATGTCCAGCGGTCATCCTTCCTGCCTTACATGATGACCATGTCCAAGTGGTGTCATCCACCCATGTTGGTAACAATGTAGGCAACAATCAGGATCTGGCTGGATAGCTAGCAGGTCGAGTTCTCCAAGTTCAAATCCTTGGTAAAAACTGCAGCCGTAATTCATCAGGCTCAAGACGACACCCCCCCCCCCTCCCCCAATGCAAGGTACCATAGATAGTAGATGACATACAGTAGACAAAGGTTAGAGGAAATAAGAACAGATAAGGCAAGACTAGCTTTCAAGCACTAGGAAACGTAGAGGTTAAAGGAACATAAACGTAGCACCAAGCTTAGACTAGCTAAGCAACTTTAACAGGAAACCAGTACAACTGTGTGGGTTGGGAACATGGAGAGGGACCTACAGTCATACCAATAAACTGCAGTCTGTACCTGCACAGAATGGGACTAAACTGGGATGACTGAATCACCAAACTGGAACTCGTGGACGGAACTAAACATATGATAGTGAATCGAGAGGTGGGGACACGGGCAGGAGAATTAGAGACACATGTATAATGTGCGAGGATATGGCCAGAGCTGCATCAGATATCAACTGGTATGTCTTTTATATATATATATAAATTCCCAATGGTTTAGGGTCTGGCCATTGCTCGTGGGGGAGAGGTCTCGGGGGTTTGACGCTGAGCCGCCAGCGTCTGCAGCCTACCTTGTTCCAGACATACTGGTTATCCATTCCTCAGGATCAAACAAGGCAAGGCCGAGAGAGGGAACTTGTTGTTTGAAGTTCTGCCCAGGCATTGTGAGATGGAATTTTAGCCAAATTCAAATCTACATGCTTTGGTCTGTCGAAACTGCAAGATGCTACTCATATATATATAAAGATTACCCTGTTGGTTAGTTAGTCGGCTGAGATTTCAACTTCACGGCAACGGGTCGTCCCCATTTTACTCCGTTTCTGTGCCAGTGAATATCACACAAACACAGACAGGAGTCTCGGTAATCCAACAGCCCGCACAGGTACACTGTGCATAATGCCACCGCCAGAATGCCAAAACAAAAGTCCTCCATGAAAACCACAGTTCATCGTCAATGGAATTGGCACTCACCAAAAAGACCTCATTGACCCAGGTTTTCTCACATGGCTGTGTCTCTATCTGCAAGGCGACCCATCGAAAGCGTCACATTAAGCACGAACTCCGTAGCTTCAGCGTCGACTCCCAGGAGTCTCCTGAAAAATGCACCCGTGACGGCAAATCAGTCAATTCAGCAACAGCTGGTAGCCATTGTTCCGAACATGCAGGTCACGGTACAAACAAAAGCGGACATGTAGAAGCATTCCACGTGAATATCACAGCTCAGAGAGTCGCGACACACACTCACTCAGTGGCTGGGCGACGGAACCACATACTGCGTCCAGCATGAGGAAAATGTGAAATGCAAACCGCAGCCACAAAGATAAATACTCCAGAGGCTGTAGCGGTTCAATGCCTGACCGCCATGCTGGGGACCGTAAGTCTGATTACCCTGTTCATCCTTTAAGTTATAATTGGGATTGTAGGCCTATGTTAGTAGCTGATATCCAGTGTGTTTCCTTCGCTGATATTTCTTTTCTTTTGTTCAGATTGTTCTTGTGTCCCAATAAGGTCTAATCATTAGGAGGCCTCGTCTCCCCCTTTTCGTTGTTCCCATTTAGTTTGTTATATGACAATATTTGTTCTGTGAATACATTGTTTTACAAGCCTTTGTATATCTCAATCACCGTCTACATATAGTAATGTTGTCATTTCTATATTTGTTCAGTTGGTAGTCTCTGGTTAGATCCTCTCTTTATTTGCTAACAAGTTGACAGTTTAGCAGGAAGTGGCTGTTGTTTGACTCTGTACAAATTGGTTCTGTCCAGTTGAATGCAGCCTTTCCTAGCCGATTTCCACATCTTGTTTGCTGGGATGTTTATATTTTCCCTTATTCGTGTCTTTCTGATTGGTTAATTTATTAGGTGGCAAGAAGTTCTGCACTTGCTTTCTATCCAATTTTGTCTCCATTCTCTGTTGCTTCTAGTCCCTGTTTTAGCTACTTGGTTGCTTTTTCGGCTCCTGCTATTTCCTCGTGCACTGGGATCCACTTTGTGTTTACACTACAGCCGTCTTCATTGAGCTATGTAATGAGTTCTAGTATATTCTAAGAGAGGACAGCTGCCAGTAAAATCCGTTCGTGCCGCACCGCACATAATTGCATACATTGAACATGGTCATGTCATAGTAATGTGATAAGTATTGACCAATGAATAAAAGAGCAAGTGCTTATCGTCCCATGATGCATAGGTTCTGTTTCTGACCGTTGAGAAAATCCGTCCAAAGAAGCTCAAAGAGCGGTGATTCAGTTTCTTTCATTTGAAGGATATCGACCAGTGGACATTCATCAAAGAATGCAGACAGCATACGGTAACAAATGTGTGTCAAAGACAACAGTGACAGACTGAGCACGAATGTTGACGAATGTTTTGGAAACGACGTTAGTTCACGACAGATCTTCATCGGCCGGATCAAGCGCATATTGTTGCAACAGAGAAAAACATTGCCAAAACTGATGCAGCAGTACAGATGAACCGTTGTCAAAGCATATATTCGCTAGCGAAAGAATTTGAAGTGTCAATCGGGACAATTAAAAAGGTCGTTCGTGAGAAACTGCAATATCGGAAGGTGTGTTCACAGTGGGTACCACGGATGTTGACCGACCACCAAAAAGAGAACGCATGGGATGGTGTTTGAAACACTTGCTGCGTTACAGAGTGGAGCGTGATGAATTTCTCTCCCGCACAGTGGCAGGCGATGAATCATGGTGTCACCACTTTGAGTTGAGCAGCAAAAGAGAGAGCATGCAATGGAAGCATGCTGGATCACCAAAAGCCACAATATTCAAGTTACAGGTTTCCGCTGGTAAGGTTATGCTGAGCGCATTTTTAAACCATGAAGGGCTATTGTTGGCCGACTTTAAAGAACCTGGTGTCAACATCAACTCTGCCCACTACTTGCAAACACTAGAAAGCTGCAAAAAGCCATCAAGAATAAACAACCCGGCATGCTTTCTCGCGGTGTGATTTTGTTGCACGATAATGCTCGCCCGCATGTTGCAAAGATTGTGCAGGAAGCATTAGCAAGGAAGAAGTGGGAAATTCTGCAACATCCAGCCTATAGTCCTGATTTGTCACCATGTGATTTTCATTTGTTCGGACCTCTAAAAAAAGCTCTCAAGGGGCAACGATTTCACACATATGCAGACGTAATGAACGCGGTAAACACTTGGTTCAGTGAGCAACCACACTCCTTTTTTGCGGACGGCATTCACTGCCAACCTAAGCAATGGGATGCTTGCCTGAATGCCTACGGCGATTTCTTCTGACCAACCCATGGTGCATAATTCATTCAAAATGAATGCTTTGTTTAATTCTACCCCACCTGTTAATGTTTCTTTCATGCTTTTGTAATAAAGTCATTGGAGCGGGTTTCAAATGAACGCTCCTAATATATTCCAAGATAGGACAGCTGGCAGTCAGTGAGTTTATGCCCCAGTGGGGGATACAGGAAAGCAGAAGGCGAAGATAAACTTGTGCATGTTTCAATAGTTGTGAGTATTTCCTGTTTTGATAATTTGTTTATGTAATCTCTCTTCTGTCCAGCATAATACATATCAACAGCTTCCAAGTTTTCTCATAATTTTTTTTTCTTTGGGTGAGACAGACCATGTTATAGAGCTGTATAGTGACTATTCTCTTCCACAGCTCAGTACTGAAATCTATATATATAAAAGAGACTGTATGTATGTATGTCCTTTATGCGTTCGCGAACGGTCCATCCGATTGAGATGAAATTTTCTACACGTCTTCCTCTCATTCCCGTACAGCCAACTGTCATAGTTTTTTTTTAGTGTACAAACACATTTTCTTAATATTATTTAATATTTAATTTACATTATAATGTATATATAGCGAGGGGACATAACTCCTAATAGCATAGCTATATATGTAAAATTGTTGCATATTTCTCAAATAGGTGGAACTTTTCGCTGCAGTTATCTACAGGCATATGCGTTATAATCCTCCTCCACCCTCCCTCCGCCGAATATGAATTAAATGATATGCTCCCCACCAGGGACTGGGCGAAGCCGGGCCGGGTCGTCGTTTTTGGGAATGAGAACGGGAGCAGGGGCCGAATATGAATTAAATAAGACGCTCCATTTACCCAAGTTAATTGTTGGGGGAAGATGTAAAGATCTTTCAAGTGCTCTTTCTAATAATAGACAGACAGACAGTAGATAGTCGGGAACGGGAGCTTATATGACTACTTATATGAATTAAATGAGATGCTCCCCACCAGGGTCTGGGCGAAGCCGGGCCGGGTCAGCTAGTTACTTGATAAAAAGAAATGTTTGGTCCTCTCGAAATGCTTTTCTGACTTCCTATCTTAGATACCATCTTTTGTTATGATTGATCCCAGACTGGCAGACTTGTGCACTTGTTCAGTGTAGTCTCCCTTGATGCCCATATCCGTGCTTTGTTGGTTTGATGGGAATCTTGCCTGGAGCGCTGGTCAACATTGATCGTCCATGTCAAGTACAGGGAGAGAAGCAGCGTTGTGAAACCTATACTGGTGTATACGTGTGAGACATGGACAATTGGCAGACAGGCTGGCTGAGAGACATCTCATGGCGGTGGAAATGTGGTTTCTGTGGAAAGTGCAAGGAACACCGAAGGATGGGCAGAAAAACAAACGAGGCATTCCTTTAAAAAAGCAGCTGACAACCGAAGATTGACAAAATTAGACAGAGATGATGAAGATTTTCTGGACATTTTATTAAGAGAAATCAACTGTAAAACTTACTGACCACTGGCAAACTTGATTGAAAAGAGCAAATGGGAAAACAGAGAGAGAGAGAAATAATTGGATGACATGATCACACAGACTGATCGTGTCTTATTGGCACGGCACATGGTGATCTTCTTGCTGAATAGTGCGGCTGTGCATGATATCTCTCCGTCCCTTCTATGAAGTCTGGTTATCTAGGAATCTGACATCACATATCTACTTACCATTGACTGAAAATCCCATAGGGGGATTTCTAGATACCCATCCATCATCTTCTTCAAAATGCACAGAAAATGTTTCATGATAATAACAATGATAAGACTCAATTCTGGCATACTTTACTGAGTAAGTGCAAAGATAATATCGTGGTTGTAACACAGGCTCAACATCAACTGTGGCAACAATGTCGCTGGTATCACTTGTGGCAACTACAACACAATGGCCGCTGCCCAGCTTGCAACAATGTGCCGACTACCACACACATACCTGCGCTCACTACCACGCACATACCTGCGCTCACTACCACACACATACCTGTGCTCACTACCATGCACATACCTGCGCTCACTACCACACACATACTTGGGCTCACTACCACACACATACCTGCGCTCATTACCACACACATACATATGCTCTTGTGTCAGTGAAAAGCAAACAGCCATTCTTGACCCAGCACATCTTGGTCATCTGCACATAACACACATCTCACTTGTATTCCCAAATCAACATGTGCCCCACAAATTGATCTCACTTGTATTCCCACATTTCCATGTGCACCAGACATTGATGTCACTTGTATTCCCACGTGCACCACACATTGATTTCACTTGTATTCCCAAATCTCCATGTGCACCACAAATTGATCTCACTTGTATTCCCACATTTCCATGTGAACTACAAATTGATCCCACTTGTATTCCCAAATCAACCATCTATACAGTCAAGTGATTGTTTATTCTGTCTTCTCCTTGTGATCTCACAAATGCCATCTAAACAGCCACGTAATCCCATATTCTTACACACACCATACGCACTGTAAAGTGATCCTATATTCTTACACACACCATACGCACTGTAAAGTGAACTTGTATTTTTACAAATAGGACTGACAACACACAACACTAGAGCAGCAATACTGCAACATCCACTGGCATACTATTCACATTTGACACTGTCAACCAAAGTCCTACATCATAAGGCGATTGGTAAGTGACATTCTGTGAATATTCACAGGACGTGAGTCAACTGCAAACTAGAATGAGCAATGGAAAGTTCTAGTTGTTGATGGCAGTGTAGATCGTGGAGTGTAAGCAGCAGGAAGAAAGAGTCAGTTCTCATCCATTGTCTACAATACAGAGTAATAAGCTGATTTATTAACTTGTAACAAGCAGCAGCATAGCAAGAGTAGTGTCAGAAAGGTTGCTACGGTTAACTGTTGCCATTATTGAGGGCCATCAAGTCTATTGTCCACCATTGAGAGACTGTCTGTCTACTGTGACCAGAAGAATCTTAGCCTGTTGTGAGAGTATGTACATCCTCTGGGAATAAATGTTACACCAGTTGCCTCTGTGAGTCTGTTTTAAATACCTTCTTTTGAGTATCTGCCAGATTCTAGTATGTCAAGACATCGTTTCATGTGATCATTGTCAGCAGCATTATCCTTAAGTCAACACCCCAAACTAGTATCCTGGCATGTACAGTAAAGTGATCTTGTATTCTCACACACACACACACACACACACACACACACCATGTCACAGTAAAGTAACATTATAAACACCATGCTCACAGTAAAGTGACATTATAAATACCACAAGTGCAATAAAATGACCAGACAAAGTCTGTAAAAGCATAAACATACACAGCCACTCAGTGAAGGCTTACACAGTTCTGCTGATAAACACAGCTGAAATAAACATGGTCCCTGTGTAAGCTGATCTGAGCAAATTCTATAATACAGGACAGCTACACACAGACATAAACTATATGCGCTATGAGCGAGACACACATGAGCGGACTCAACGTGTATCACTTGTCCTTGTCGACTAAACAAATATATGGGCGGTGATGGTGGAATATGCAACCGTGAAAGCAAATTCTCTAGCACATAGAAATGTTTCTCCCAAGTGTATATACACCATCATGAGCCTGCACAGCAGCACATCCTGAAGTGGCCATAGAGTGAATCAACTCGGAACATATCTCTTATCTCTCTCTCCTGACCCGATATTCACAGAATACCCAGCGAGGATCTCAAATACACTACTGATCTTAAATAACAAAACAAATAATTTCCATGTTGTTCCCCCTGGGCACTGGACTGTAGTCTGTTGACAATGCCCTGTACTAGCACCTTTCCATCTAGATAGACGATAATTTGTTACTGTGCTTTAAAAAAAAAGGCATAATAATGTCTCCATAGCACATATTGTAGAGACCATGTGTTGCCCATGCAGCATCATCCTTCTCTCGGCCTGCCTAGTTTACTCCAAAGGAAAGGTAACAGCAAACAAAGCATCTGCAACAAGACAAGCTGCATAAGCTGCCAGATCAGCAAGCAGTACTCCGTTTAACTGTCGGAGCTTCAATCCTAGGCTAGTTGGTGACAAAGGCTTAGGGCTTGGTCTGCCCTGCCATTCCATCTTTAGGTTGCATTTCCTGCACCAGGATAAGCTTGTATCCTCCCATTCACCGCACCAGGATAAGGCTTGTATCCTCCCATTCACTGCATACAATTATTGCCATTAATACTCTAGTCTCCCCCCATAGATCACACAAGGAGAATTTTAACACAGTACACAAACTCTAGAGTGCTAACAATGATCCTTACATGTGCATACCAGAATCACACAATTAAATAGAAAAAAAAGTAGGTGTAATAACCAAGAAACAAAGATAACAAAAATATAAAAGAAAGAAATGAACAGCCTAAACATACAGGTATTAACTATTTCAGTTTCAGAACAACCCGCAGCAGCTGTTCTGGTGAGAAACAACCATTATGGAAACAATCATGAGTGTATGACATTCAAAGATAAATGCACAGTGGAAGTGATCAGAGGGCAGGCCAGATTTCTGTACTACACTCTGACCAAATGTAAAAAAATTTAATAAAACATTACAGGATCAGTGGGACACCAGAGAGAGAGAGAGAGAGCAAACCACGCACCACATGTAGCCACGGAGACAAGAACAAATGAGCATCCCAGCAAACAGAGACATCAAATAACAGATATCCCAATATAAATCATGGGAAAACGAACATGCAAGAAACAAAGCTATCAATAACAGAATGGGAAAATAGTGACACAAAGATATTCACCAAAAAGCAAAATAGTGAACATCCAAGAAACAAATAAAAAATCAACAATAGCCAAAGACACATTGAACATCCAAGAAATCAAATCACAACAAAAATGCAACACGTCAGTTAGTAGTCAGCAAACTGTTTCGGGCCTGTCATCATCATCATGTGCTGTGCCATCTGACACAGGCGTTCACATGTGTCCTTAGATCCTGGTCCCTAGATTAACTCTGTTGATGATATTCCCCCATGCCACCATCTCAGTCCACCCAGCAGCGTGTCTCTCAGCCAGCCTCTTCTCTCACCGATCTTCCACAATGTGTTCCAAAGTCTTTGTCTTCATGACAAGCCCAAAGAATGCTGTTTGTCTCCTTCTTATAGTTGCATATCTGGTCTACTTTCATTAGCTTCTCCCAGGCAACTGTTGTTAGCTGGTCTACTTTCATTAGCTTCTCCCAGGCAACTGTTGTTAGCTACTGTTGCAGTCCAAGGTATTGGTAACATTTGTCCCAGGAACCACATCTCTGTTTCTGTCAATTTGTTCCATGATTCACTGCCGTGCAGCAAAACAGGATCTATATAATTCTGGGCAGTATTTGTGGATAAAATAACAATGATATGAAATATGCATCAACAAGAGATTCTTTCAAAGCAACAATTAATCTTTGTTCAGTGCTCTGCTCCTTACATAGAATAAACATCATGAAGTATACAATAATGCACTTAAACAACATGATTCACCCACACATTAAACACGACCAATGAGCATTGTCGTTACATCCATGCCTACTGCACTTTTTGAGACAGGCTAATAGAAGTCCCAGATCACAAGTGTCAGTCAAGAATTCACACACAATCTTGACAATCTCAGAGACCAGTGTATCAACACAAGAAGGAAAACAGGCTAAATATCAAGTCACACACAACCCTGACAATCTCAGAGACTAGTGTATCAACACAAGGAGGAAAACAGGCTAAATATCAAGTCACACACAACCCTGACAATCTCTGAGACTAATGCAGCAACACAAGGAGGGAAATATGCTAAATATCAAGTATTTTGGGAAGAACAATTATTATTTCATAGGCACAGCCTGACAGATGCATCAACACAAGACATAAAACTGTAGTCTGCAGAAACATGTGCAGCTGACAATTCAATTATGGTAATGATTTCACTACCACCACAACCTAATTGTGACAGATGCATCAACACAAGACTTAAAACTGTAGTCTGCAGAAACATGTGCAGCTGACAATTCAATTATGGTAATGATTTCACTACCACCACAACCCAATTGTGAATATCTTTTGTGATCGTTTTTAGTGACATATCTCCATTTGTGATCTTACACCTGGTGAATGTGATTACAACCACACTTATACAAGAGTTTGGAGTAATTTCCCCTGATTTGTGAGGAAGGACAAACATAGCCCTAGGGTCTGAGAGAGAGCAAACATAGCCCTAGGGCCTGAGGCTGCCTTCAAGTTTCTGTGTCAGAGGCTGACCACCAACAGTTTGTTACATAAACAATGACATTAAAAACATTTGACTTCAATTTGTTTTTATATTTGCGTTTGCTCGCTTTGAACTCAAGCGTAGTCCATACACGTGCTCCTACTTCTAGTGCACTGGGCTGGATTTTACATGTGGATTAGCTTTCCCTATTACCAGTGTCCCTTGCCATCAGGCGAACCCACTGCAACTTCTGAGATACTTGTAATTTATGTCTCCAAGTCAAGGATGAGAAGTCAACATTTTAGCCCAAATGACTGGTGTAGGGGGGTTGAACCCGCTAACCCGGCTTCAGCACACCGGATGTTAATGAATGATTGTTCTTATCCATTTGCCTATGCTAACCTACTGACTTCAATTTAAATACAGCCATTGTCCGAATTTTGGGACATTCAAATTCAACAATGTAATTATATTTTGGACAGTGGTAAATTGTAATTTTACAAAATAAAATTATATTTTTTAAAATGCTAATTTTGAGCTTACACAATTCTCTTGTAGACTTACAGAATGTCATAATTTCTTTCGCAACTTTCAGCAAGAACAACTCTTAAATTACAAACACAGGATTCAATTTGAAAATAATAAATATTCGTTACTAACAATCGGTGATCACCTCTAAGTTGGTTCGCCACAAATATCATCTGTTTTTGTTCGTTTAACAATTTGAATACAGGCAAGAGTGCATATCTGTACAAACGATGTGGACGGCAAGAGAAAGAGGTTGAGCTACATAAACCAGTGGGTCAAAAATCTACATAAACCAGCGGGTCAAAGATCTACAATTCTAGTTACATGATGTTACACAGGGAGCTCTGATGCTGTGGCCGGTGCAGCTGTGTGCTGGTGGCAGTGCTGGAGTTGCTGAAGGTGATCACCTCCGCCTTCAGCACCCGATGATGCTGCTCCACTTCTGGTTTGGACATCTTGACTTGTAAAATATCTGAAGCAATCTTTTGGAAACAAAAGGATACCTGCAAATTAGATGATAGAAAGGTCTTCAATGAAGAAAAGAATAATAAACCACGGGTTCGCATTCGGTGGAGTATGATTTAATCTCAGCACATAGGCTTTGTCCCATGAGGTACAATTAAGTTCAGTCTAACGGTAACAGTTGAGCTAAAACATGACATCACTGCACTCAGGACATTCCCACATATGCTCCATCCCCTTGTTCAACAGCCAGCAAAGAGCCATATTGCTAATGGTTCCAACCGCAATATGATTGAAAGTTCTCTCAGTTTTGAGATTTGTCCAGAGCCCGTCAATCCCCCACAGTATCATTCTCTCCACATATGGGTTCTCATACTTCTCCACCTGGTCCCACAGGCACACAACCACCTCTCCCCTTGTCCAAAGGTAATCTACCACCAAGAGGTGCATTTCCTGCCAGCCAATCAGCTTGTTCATTCCCTGGCACTTCCGCATGACCAGGGCAGAAAAATCTCACAACCTAATGGTAAGATCTCACCCTCAGTGGTATGTGTGGATTACTGGTGTGAGGATAACTTCACAACTCCAGGTGTGATTCCATATTGCTCAGTCTCTTTCCGCAGAGTGGACTGTCGAAAGCTTCACACAGAGCACACATGCCATAGCTCTAGCAACAATCCCCGAGGGTCTCTGAAGAAAGTGAACTGGTGAACAGTTCAAACACAATCTTCATGGCATCAGGCAGGTGACTTGATCACTTTGCGAAGGAGACCCCGTTGTGGCATTTTCACTATCTTGTGACATTTTCACTATCTTGTGACATGTTCACTATCTTGTGACATGTTCACTACCTGTCACATGTTCACCATCCTGTCACATGTTCACTATCTGTCACATGTTCACCATCCTGTCACATATTAAATATATGTCACATATTCATTACCTGTCACATGTTCACTATATGTCACATGTTCACTATCCTGTCATGTCACATGATCAATATCTGTCACAAGTTCACTATCATGTCACATGTTCACTATCTGTGACATGTTCACTAACTCCTGAGATCCAAGTTATTAGAAGAGATCCTTATCAGAAACAAGAGTCGGGTATTGCAGTTTATATTTCTAATTCACTTAACGCCCACCGTAGGCTAGATTTTGAAACCTGTGAGATTGAGTGTGTATGGCTTGAGGTTAAACTTCAAAATCGCATACCCCTAGTAGTTGGCTATCTTTATCGAAACCCCAGTGCAGGTAATATCTGGTATGAAAAAGTCACCACGATGATGGATGTAGTCTTTAGTAATGCGAGAGAAATAATACTGCTAGGTGACTTCAACATAGACACTAACAAATCAAACATGGGAAAACATAATAGAGTCATATAACTTCCAACAGTTAGTCAAACAAGCCACTAGAACAGTGGTTCTCAACCTTTTTTGGCCCGTGCACCCCTTCACCATATGTTCAGAATGTAATCCTCTTATTTCCTCCCTATAACCCCCCCCCCCCCCCCCCCTCTACATAGTATACATAAAAATGGAAGCTAAATTTAATAACATACTAGAAGAAGTCTAGACATCTACATAAAACGTGATTTTCGGGTCTACTTATGTTATAAAAAGAGTTTAAGAAGGGCGAGAAGTATAGAACTATAAAGTATGGAGGGAAAAACAATATCAAGTAATCGGTTCCTGTATTAACGCATCTTGAAATAATCTAAATCTAAACAAGAAAAACAAGATGAAAACACAAGATATTCTATACTTCCCACATAAAAACACATATTGATTATTGCTCCACAATCTGGGATGGATGCTCCAAATCAATAACAAAACGCCTTTATTCACTCCAGAAAAGGGTAGTGCGTTTAATTAATGGTGAAAAGCTTACCGACAATTCTAACCTACATGAGCATCTTCAGTTACTGCCACTCCACAAATGCCTACTTTTTAATAAGGCAAAACTAATTCACAAAATCCTATTTCAAAATGCTCCAAGCTACCTTCGGCTATTGTTCAAATATAACACAAGACATAGCAAACGACTAAATATACTTCATGCCCCTAAACCTAGGATAGACATATCAAACAAGCTTAGCATACTCTGCTACTCAGTTGTGGAACAGTCTTCCACAAGAAATCAAAGACACCACCAATCATTATGCATACATTAGCAACCTGTTTGAACACTACCTCAGTACAGACTACATGCCCTACTAAAAGAAAGAAAAAACAATTATGGTAAATTACTAGCCAACTAGCCAATAAACATTCCCATATGTATGGCACTTTACACCTTCCTTAGGTATTTATAATGCCCATGTTAAACATTGCCCCAAGTGAGTCATGTATTATTGATTATTTTTCATGCGTTTTAATGCTTATTGTTCTTTTGTTGTCTAAGATTAGCTTCATAAGTGATGTTGAATGAAATAATGTATGAGAGGAAATAGAGAAGAAGGGCAGAATATCAGATGGGCCTGCATGCCCAATTCTTAACCCTTTGAAAATAAAGATTGTTTGAACGTTCGTTCATTCGTTCGTTCACACTACACCTCAAGGCATGAGAAAGGCTCCTGGACTCTATCTCAAGCTGGCAGAGCTAATCTGATCTCACAACAAATCAAAGACACCACCAATCCCTGTACATGCAATCACAACCTATTTGAACACTATCTCAGTACAGACTACAAAAAAAAAAAAAGTTAAAAACATCTCCAGACTACATGCTTCCTTAATAATAATTTTAAAAGATAACTAGTATAATAAACATTCTCATAACTGGAACGATATATTTACCCTAGCTAATTATAATTGCCATGTCAAAAATTATCTTTAGCGAGTCATGTATAATTATTATTGCACATTTTCTATGCGTTTACAATGTACTTATTTTTTCTGTTGTCGCCGTCGTTGTCTAAGATTAGCTTCATAAGTGATGTATGAATGAAACAATGTATGAGAGCACAGAGATAAGGACAGAATGTCAGATGGGCCTGTGTGCCCAATTTGTAACCATTTGAAAGCAAAGTTAGTTTGTTCAGTTGAAGTTTTATTTGATCTTGGTCACAACCACGACTCTTATCTGGAAATTTGCGACCTATATAAGAATAAAGTGCGTGGCACACAAGCAACTCACAGACTCCCCAGTTTTGGCAGACACAAAGTAGCTGGTTGTGTTGTGGTCTTGGGTAAACTTCTGATGCTTGTCCTCTTTGACAGTTCGCATGTGCTCAAGGTCACCTGCCAGGTAGGAAATGCACAAACAATAAAGTTTTTGTCTTTAAAGTCTACTGTGACACCCAATGGTCCAACACGTGGCCCACATATATTTCTATAATGGTTTATTGACTCTAATGTGACACCCAGTGGTCCAACAAGTGGACCACATATATTTCTATAATGGTTTATTGGCTTTAATGTGACACCCAATGCTCCAACAAGTGGCCCACATATATTTCTATAATGGTTTATTGACTCCAATGTGACACCCAACAAGTGGCCCACATGTATTTCTATAATGGTTTATTGACTCCAATGTGACACACAACGCTTTGACACCCAACACTCCAACAAGTGGCCCACATATATTTCTATAATGGTTTATTGACTCCAGTGTGACACCCAATGGTCCAAAAAGTGACCCACATATATTTCTATAATGGTTTATTGACTCCAATGTGACACCCAATGCTCCAACAAGTGGCCCACATGTATTTCTATAATGGTTTATTGACTCCAATGTGACACCCAACGCTCCAAAAAGTGGCACACATGTATTCCTATAATGGTTTATTGACTCCAATGTGACACCCAACGCTCCAACAAGTGGCCCACATATATTTCTATAATGGTTTATTGACTCCAATGTGACACCCAACGCTCCAACAAGTGGCCCACATATATTTCTATAATGGTTTAATGACTCCAATGTGACACCCAGTGGTCCAACAAGTGGCCCACATATATTTCTATAATGGTTTAATGACTCCAATGTGACACCCAACGCTCCAACAAGTGGCCCACATATATTTCTATAATGGTTTAATGACTCCAATATGACACCCAACACTCCAACAAGTGGCCCACATATATTTCTATAATGGTTTAATGACTCCAATATGACACCCAACACTCCAACAAGTGGCCCACATATATTTCTATAATGGTTTATTGACTCCAATACGACACCCAACGCTCCAACAAGTGGCCCACATATATTTCTATAATGGTTTATTGACTCCAATACGACACCCAACGCTCCAACAAGTGGCCCACATATATTTCTATAATGGTTTAATGACTCCAATATGACACCCAACACTCCAACAAGTGGCCCACATATATTTCTATAATGGTTTAATGACTCCAATATGACACCCAACACTCCAACAAGTGGCCCACATATATTTCTATAATGGTTTAATGACTCCAATACGACACCCAACGCTCCAACAAGTGGCCCACATATATTTCTATAATGGTTTATTGACTCCAATATGACACCCAACGCTCCAACAAGTGGCACACATATATTTCTATAATGGTTTAATGACTCCAATATGACACCCAACACTCCAACAAGTGGCCCACATATATTTCTATAATGGTTTAATGACTCCAATACGACACCCAACGCTCCAACAAGTGGCCCACATATATTTCTATAATGGTTTAATGACTCCAATATGACACCCAACACTCCAACAAGTGGCCCACATATATTTCTATAATGGTTTATTGACTCCAATACGACACACAACGCTCCAACAAGTGGCCCACATATATTTCTATAATGGTTTAATGACTCCAATATGACACACAACGCTCCAACAAGTGGCCCACATATATTTCTATAATGGTTTATTGACTCCAATACGACACACAACGCTCCAACAAGTGGACCACATATATTTCTATAATGGTTTATTGACTTTAATGTGACACCCAACGCTCCAACAAGTGGCCCACATATATTTCTATAATGGTTTATTGACTCCAATACGACACCCAAAGCTCCAACAAGTGGCACACATTTACTTCTTTAATAGTTTATGTACTCCAGTGTGAAATAGGTGCTACATGTTTTGCCTGACCCCTATGCATATTTTGTGGATGTTACTGAACCTCCCCATTGTTCACTTTTCCTTAAGCATATACATTTTTTGGTCGCCTATCTCATATGTCCTATTTTGGAGGCGAGGGGGAATGGCTGAGAGGGTATCTCTCTTTAGGTTCAGAAATGACCTGGTTGAAATCCCATTTTTACCAGAACTACTGATTTCTACCCCTTCTGGTGGTGTGTCAAATGGGATTTGAAAACAAATTTGCTATCCCACATTCTAAACACTGCTGCAGAAGATTTGGAAGTAGACCGCCTTGCATGAGTGTCCGTTGTTCAGAAAGCAATGGCAAACTACTGAATGTAAACTTGCCAAGAAATCATCATCACTATCATGTGCTATGCCAATAAGCAAGGGCAGCCATGTTTCACCATCTCACATATCACTAGAGTTGTGGATCAGCTCTGTATTCCTGTCTCAACCATGCCACATGGTCAAGCCATCCGGGTATTTACTTCTCTGCCTTCCCCTTGTTCTTGTTTCGCCATCTCACATGATCACCAGAGTCATAGATCAGCTCTGTGTTCTTGTCTCAACCATGCCATCCAGGTATTTAATTCTCTGCCTTCCCCTTGTTCTTTCCCCCCTCAATCTTGCCAGTTGTCACCAAGTTCTCCAATTTATTTCTTCTCATAATGTGTCCAAAAAATTGTGACTGTCTAAGATCTTCCATCAGATGTTATGACTTTCCGAGATAATTGCGCTGATTCACCTGTTTGAGAATATTCCCATTTACTTGAACATTGCCGGCTCCGTGGCGAAGGGGTTACGGACGCAGTTCGTAACCCCGCATACCTGCATTCGAAACACAGCTGTGGGAAATTTGCCAGCACACCCCCTTACGTTGGTTTTTTTACGAAATGGTATGGTTGCCGGTCGTTCAGAAAGCAATGGCAAACTACTGAATGTAAACATTCCAAGAGATCACAACAGCAAAAATGCTGGTGTTGACTGCAATGTCCTGTAAAGGATATGCAACAAACTTTGATCTTGTATATTACATTGTGGTATTTCCTTCTTCCTAGTGATGACCATAATCTGTGTCTTCGTATATATTAATTCTAATGCTAGCTTTTCATTGTGCAACAACCGTATCTACTCAATGTTTCAGATCCTGCTCATTGTCTGCAATCAATACTGTATCATCTGTATATCTAATGTTACTGATGTTAGTTTAGTTTAGTTTAGTCGATGGATCAACATCACGGCACACGGGTGTAACCCATAAGTGCTCCATTCTCCTCCTAGCTCAAACCTGAGTTTGTAGAAACTCAGCTCAGTGCACGAACTCCGTAGCACACGGCGAGGATCCTGAAATACTTTGGGTAGATTTTTAACTCGAAATTTTTCCCAGCAGCGCCGTTAGGCTACTCTTTTTCGATTTCCAACTGCCAAGGGATTGTTTACGTGCGCTACAATACACACGGGCGTCCGATCTCACTACCCAGAGACCAGGGGAAATGTTTCTAGAAGTCCACATGAAAAAGTCCCAGTCCTCACCGGGGCTTGAACCCGGGACCTACAGCACTCGAGGCGGACACCATACCTCAAGACCACGCAGCCCCCATGTTACGTCCCACAATGGTGATTCCTCCTATGTCTTCTAAATTTCTGAAAATATGTTCACTGTATAGAGAAAAAAGATCTGGAGACATTACACAAACCTGTCGCACACTTCTCTTAATGGGCTGATATTGACCTATTTCATTATCAATTTTATGGCAGCTTGTTGTTTCCAATATATGTTTGTTTTACAATTCTAAAGTCTTTCCCATCAATGTGTAGACCTGCAACATCTTCATCATGTTGACATGTCTTACTTTATTGGAAGAAATCACATACAGCAAAAATAGCTGGGGCTGACTACAACGTCCTGTAAAGGATATGCAACTAACTTGTAAAACTGATGTCTAATGGTATCTAATGGTAAACCCCCCCCCCCCCCCCCCCCCCCCCCCCCCCCGATCTTCTGGTTAGTGAACTACAAGAGATTTCTCTCCATACTTATGCTCCACTGGGAAAATAAAAGACACAGAAAAATAAGTGGCACAAAAGCTAACTGCTTGACCTGCCCAAGCCAAGGAGTTACAACCTTCATCTGAGATAAATCCTATCCAGACTTACGACTTACGTTTGTTTCCAATCAAAGCCAAATACGGCATAGGACCGGTTCCACAGACTTTGCTAACAACCTTGAACCAATCCTCCAAGTTTTCAAAGCTAGAGAAGTTGGTGATGTCATAGACTAGCAGTACTGCCTAGAAATGATCAACAGAGGTCAATTAGTGACTGGGCAGATATGCAGTATCATAATCAGATTGCATCATAATGGATGATATAACTTGACAAGGAAATAAATAGAACAGATGATGCAAAAAGCTTGATATCATAAAGTATGACATAATACATTAACAGTATAATAAACAGATGACACAATAAATAGATCATACAATAGATCTTGTGCAATAGGTCACTATCACTGAGTGTAAGAAAGAGAGTGCTGAAATGCTATGTAGAACCAGTTTTGCTGTATGGCAGTGAATCTTGGAATGTAAATGAACAAATTAAGAAGAAATTAGAAGCAACAGAGATGTGGTTCCTGAGACGAATGTTGAGAATTCCTTGGACTGCCAGAGTAACTAACGACGACTGCCTGAAACAGGCTAATGAAACTAGAACACTATATACAACAATAAGAAAGAGACAAACAGCTTTCTTTGGTCAGGTAATGAGAAGAGAGGCATTGGAGAACATCGTGACAACTGGAAAGATCGAGGGGAAGAGAGGCAGAGGCAGACCAAGAGAAATGATGCTGGATGGATTGAGACGGTGGCACGGAGGAATATCAGCAGCAGAGTTGATCCAGAAAACCAAAGACCAAGATCTGTGGAGAGCCATGAACGCCTACGCCAGCTGGCAGGGCACTTGATGATGATGACAATAGACATTACAAAACAGCACTGGATGTATGGGAGACAAACAGGTGCGTGAGCAAGACAATATAATATAATGAACTGCATAATAAACGTAATAGATAATACAGCATAACAAGGAAACATCGGAGGCACCTTATGATGAAACATGGAGGATAGGCTTTGAAACGGTTAAGCCCTCTGGAGTGTTTATGCTCGTGGCTACCATTTGCATTTTCCTCATGTTGGACTGGAAGTGTATAGTTCTGACGCCCTGCTACTGAATTGAGTGTGTAGCGCGACACTGTGAGCTGTGAATTTTGTGTGAAATGCTTCTACAGCTGCTCAAGGTTCTTTGGAGCATGAACTTCATGTTCATAGATATGGCAGCTGGCTATGCAGCAGAAGTGACTGGTTTTTGCCTTATGCAGAAATGTGTGGCTGCTGGTCTTCTAGTGACTGCTGCTGCCATCGATGATGAACTGTATCTTCGTGGAGGACTTTTGTGTTGGCATTCTGGCGACAGCATTATGTACAGTGAAATGTTTTTACATCTGTTTGAGGCTGTTTGCAGCGTAAACTGTTTGGAAAAATTGGCGTAGCTGGCTAGAAAACATCTAGAAATGGAACAAACAACATCTAGAAATATCTAGACTGTGTAGGTGAACATCTAGAAAAACATTTGGATGGGAAAATGACTGCCGCTTCCATCAAAGATGAACTGCGTGTTCAGGAAAAATGGTGTAGATGGCTTTGTCTCAAAATGGACTGGATTTGCCTTGTGTGGTAATGTGTGGCAGCTGATTTTCTAGGGACTGCCGATTCCATTGAAGATGAACTGTATTTTTGTGGAGGACTTTTGTGTTGACATTCTGGCGGCAGCATTATGCACAGTGTACCTGTGTGGGCTGTTGCTTGTCAAGACTCCTGTCTTTTCCACTGTTCACATGGGGCAGTGAAGAGCATTTTATGTGATATTCACTGGCACAGGAATGGAGCATAATCGGGATGACCCATAGATGTGAAGTTGGAACCGCGACTAACTAACTATATAATATAAAGTGAATAAATAAATCATATTTTGCCTGAAATACTCAACAGATAATCTTTGGTACTGTTCAAATATGGAGCAATGTTATCCCCATGGTAATGGCGAATCAGTGAAATTATAATCTAGGATAAGGCCTAGGTTGGCAATGTTTATGCCACACATTTTGGGTAGTTCACATATGAGGACAGGCTAGGATAAGGCCTAGGTTGGTAATGTTTATGCCACACATTTTGGGTAGCTCACATAATAGGACAAGCTAGGATAAGGCCTAGGTTGGAAATGTTTATGCCACACATTTTGGGTAGTTCACATATGAGGACAGGCTAGGATAAGGCCTAGGCTGGCAATGTTTATGCCACACATTTTGGGTAGTTCTCTGCCAACAGGCTCCAATTCAAACCCAATGCTCAGCAAGATTAACAATAAAACCCCAACCTGACTGAATATCAATCACAGGTCCCACAGTATGTGAGGCTGTCTTTCTTACCCTAGGCCACCCATCATCATATGTACACATATATAAAGAGAGAATAAACATAAGAACCCTAGGGACCCAGAGGTCATCCAATAATGAATACATGAACTGAACACTCACAGGTACTCCTGTAACAATGATATGTTTAAATATTGAGCACAACCCACTACTGGCAACGCTGATCATATTCTGGTATGAACCTAAGGCCTATCCACGTCAATGCGGAAGCACTATACTCGAGTTTCGCTCTCATTTGAGCTCGTCAGTAGTGCATATCCTTGACCGGATCCGGAAACAAGCCCCGGATCAGGGCTCAAATGAGAGCGAAACTCGAGTATAGTGCTTCCATATTGACGTGGATAGGCCTTAGGTTCATACCAGACTACGATCAGCGTTGCCAGTAGTGGGCTGTGCTCAATATTTAAATTTCAAATCCTGAAACAACCAAATAATCAATTTGATTATTGCTCACTGGATTTAGGCGGCCCTGGTGTGCCTTGCCAGTGAGAAGTCCTGATTGTTTGGGTCCACATTGATTGACGGCAATCTTGAGCTATAGCCTACGATGGGTGACGTAATATTCTGTTATGATAATTTGGCCGTGTCCAGTGTGTGCCGCGTGGTTACACACCCGCTTCACACGCCAGTGATCCGGGGCTTGTTTCCGGATCCGGTCAAGGATATGCACTACTGACAAGCTCAAATGAGAGCGAAACTCGAGTATAGTGCTTCCATATTGACGTGGATGGGCCTTAGGTTCATACCAGAATACGATCAGCATTGCCAGTAGTGGGTTGTACTCAAAATTTAAATTTCAAATCCCGAAACCACCAAATAATCAATGATATGTTTGTAAATGCAGATGACTCTAAAGATGAAACCTTACATAAAATTTATAGCTTTAAATCAGCAGCTTACATGAGCCCCAAAGATGTAGTTCTCCAGCATGGTGCCTCCCAGAGTCTGCCCTCCTATATCCCAGACCTGTAACGCCACATTGATGTTTCCTAGGAAAGAAACAAACACTGCTGACACAGTCATGTAAACATCTCTGAAATTACTGGAGAGATTTGGTCACCATGGCCCATAACTCAAGGAATGGAAAATCCCAACTACACCTCCCAGTGGTAGAGGATGGGAAACACACCACGGTGTGGCAAACGCAGCCCCGGGGACCGAGTATCCACCGGGATAAGTGGACACTGCAGCTGAGCAGAGCAGGGCACTCACTTGTCCTGGCAGCTGGAAATGGCTGTCAAAGGCAGAGGTAAAGAACCCCCATGTGGCTATGGAAGGTAATGAAAAACCACCACATGATCTTCTCAAGAATTCATGAGTTTCCACAAGTCAGTGAATCACGTTAATGGCTGCCTTAGGACAACCGTGTCAGGCAGGAACAGTCATGAGCCACAGATGACAGCAGACTGCCATCAAGCTACTGATGGCAATGCTAAAATAAATAAATTTAAAATAGGAACGGGGAATATTAGGACACTAGCTGAGTTAGGAAAGCTGGACAATGCAATAAGAGAAATGGAAAATATGACAATGAATAACTTAGGCATAAATGAGATGAGGTGGAAGGGATCGGGTACAATTATAACTGACAAACACACATGTAGTGAAGTGGTCAGGCCATTTGCCTCAAACTCTGAAGGTTGTGGGTTTGTTTCCAGGCTAAGTCTTTTGGTTCACGAGTACATTTTTCTTGGAGACTCCCGGGGGTGTCGTTGGAGCTATGGAGTTCATGCTTTGTGTGTTGCTTTTGACAGGTAGCACTGTGGAAAGTGATGAGCCATATGGGATAAAACCCGGTGCAATGAATTCGATCCTCTCGACTTCTAAGACTCTTTTTAAGACATAATTTATTCTGGAGGGGATACACATGGCAAAATAAACATGGTGAATTAAACACACACACAGTCAAGAGAATTAGAGGCAGTGAAGAATAATACTGATATGGCAGACACGAGGAAGGAACTACAAGAAACAACAAAACATAGCAAAGAACTTCAGGAGACAGCAAAAGATATGAGAAGACTACAAGAGATAGCAACAGATAGGAGAGGACTACCATCCATCATATGCCATGCCGATAAGCGTGGGCGGTCATGTTTTGCCATCTCACTCTATCAACATAGTCGTGGATCAGCTCCGTGTTTCTGTCTCGACCATGTCACATGGTCAAGCCATCCAGGTATTTACCTCTTGGTCTTCCCCTTGGTCTCTTCCCTTCGATCTTGCCAGTTGTCACCAAATTCTCCAGATCAATTCTTCTCAACAACAAAAAAATGTTGACTGCCAACATCTAATGTCTCTAAACAGTTTACAATCTTCATTTGTTTCTTGAAGAACTTGTTCACTGGTTCTTCTGTCTGTCCATGGTATTCTTTACATTTTCCTCAGAAACCACATTTCCACAGCCATCAGACGTTTCTCAGCTTGTCTGCTCATTGTCCACACTTCACATCCATACAAAAGTACAGGTTCTATGTATCAGGAGAAGACTAAAAGAGACATCAAAATATAGGAGAGGGCTACAAGAGATAGCAAAGGGTGGGAGAGAACTACAACAGATAGGAGAGGACTACAAGAGAGAGGAAACAATTGGAGAGAACTACATGGGACAGCAAAGTATTTGAGAAATTAACATGAGATATATTTGACTGGTCTAATGATGACAGCAAGTACCTCCTTTGCTACTATTCTCCCTAGTATGTAGAGAAGGATGAAACCTGTGGTACTTTATATTTGGCATACAGACACAGATGAGACTGGGGTTTTCTACAGTCCTTGTCAGCACCTACATACCCCAGAGAACAGATGAAAATGAACTGTTGGTTTTGTACATGTGGCACACACACAAAGGGGACTTGGTATTTCCAGACAGTTCTTGTCCCGACACTGTACCCCTAAGCTGAAGACGACCATAAACACTTGTGTATTTGGCATCAGTTTGAGGTTTGTGTATTTGTTACCAGTCTCTATTCTCTTGTCCATGTATGTTTAAGGTTCTCCCCTATTTATGTTGCCCTGTGGGTTTCAGAGAAAGAAATGTCATGTTATACTATTAACAGGTTTTCTCAATGTGTATCCTATCCAGCACCAATATCTTTTCTTCACCTCTTGTTTTCCTGGAGTCTAATATTCTCCGTAAGCTCTACATCAGTGATCCTACTGCCTATTTTAGTCCTTCCATCCTGCGCAGGACAAGTTAATCAAAGTTTATAGTTATAGGAAACTTTCTTGCCAGGATTTCTAACTATGAAGGTTTCATTTTAACACAAGCAACATGCACATGGATCTCCTATTTTCTGTCCTTGTCGGGATGTCCAACTATCAAGGTGTTTGTTTAATGCAGCAACATTTACACGGATTTCATATTTTCTGTCCTTGTCTGAGAAGGCTAGGTGTCCAGTTAACTCATTCAGAATCAGTGGAGGCAGATAACATCCTTCAGTTTTTTAATTGCATAAACTGTCCACTTGTGGATTCAAACCTGGCTCTCTTCATGTCAGATGTGGAAGCTACACATTTTTGCCACTCCACCACCAAATATAGCATAAACATACACCATATATTCTGCCCTGAATGCTAGATAACAGCTGGTGCCTTAGTCTCATGTGGGTCCCAAGACCCGAACGCTACCTTCCATGGCACAACCTTGTTTCCTGCAGCCTGCGGGAACACCTACAGTGCCAGGATAATCCCAGCAGGGCTAGCTACACAAGACCAGTACAACATCATCACGATCCTCTCACCTTGAAGGCAGATTCTCTTGAGATAGAAATCCAAGCCCACAGTCTGGCCATAGGACTTGGAGAACTGCTCCTGGGTGTATCTTGTACACAGAGATGTCTGAGGAGAGATTCCACATTTGTTTCACATACAAGGGTACAGGTATTTACATGGTGGGTACTATCTCTGGGTTGAGGAGTGTTAGCTTTACTGTGAACTTCTAGTGGGAGATGCATGTGTAAAGGGACCTTAGCTTTACTGTGTACTTCTAATGGGAGATGCATGCGTAAAGGGACCTTAGCTTTACTGTGTACTTCTAGTGGGAGATGCATGTGTAAAGGGACCTTAGCTTTACTGTGAACTTCTAGTGGGAGATGCATGTGTAAAGGGACCTTAGCTTTACTGTGAACTTCTAGCAGGACATGCATGTTTTAGCAGGTTTGATCAGTGCCGCCACCCGATCTCAAACCGGAAATGATATCCCGTGCCACCCTGGGATGATCCATTGTGTCCCCAAAAATGGCTATGTAAGGACCATTCATGCTTACGATGTGATTCATTCATTCAAATAACACGTGACAATAACAAATGCCATCTTAGGCTCTGCAGAAAAGGTTAGTCTACAATTATATGCATAGCGATTGGTTGAAATTATCGTAACTTTAAAACACATTTAATTATTTGCCAAAATGTAAGTAATTTTATTTTCTAGAGCTTATTTACTTAATTTTATCATATTTTTAGTTGGATATACGAATTCTGCACCCATTTTTGCATATATTTGGAGAGTTTCATTACGGATATCGCTTGATATGTTGTTAAAAAACATATTTCTGCTGGAATATTTTGTCTTTGTGAATGGAACTCCAAGATGGCGGCTGCGGGACTATCGATCGGACTAGGCAGTGGAAAACTTTTAACGCTAAAAACGCGCAATTTGAACTACTAAAGTTAAAGAAAATACAAGTTTAAAGATCATTAATAATTTATTTGTATCCTTTTACTATTTTTTTTCTGTATTTAACATGACAAAAAATATGTTTGAAGCCAGTTTTCATATCCATCTATGACCCGTTTGAGACAATCTCGCACGGACTGGCAGTACAATTTATTTAGAATGAACCATGAATGAGAAAATACTGTTAGAAGAGTATTTTCTTTCAATCTGCAGCATTTGTCTTGTATTTTTGCATCTCTCGTATTGCTCATCAATTGTAGTGTCAATGATAGGCTTTGAAAAACCAAATCCAGCCATACCTCAATGAAGCCTGTATGTAAATTCTAAGCGGAGATACTTGGACACACAGGAGAGTTCCAAAGTTACAGGAATCATGCATTTTTTGGGTTCAAGATCCTGACACTCAAATGTGAATATCTCAGCTTAGAATTGACATACAGGCATCATTGAGGCGACCTTAGATGTAGGTTTTTAAGGCCTATCTATTTGTGGTGGTTTCATTAGTAACTACTCAATTTGAAAATCATGATCAAACCTGCTACAAACATGTTTTGTTTTAGACTAATTAATTAATTTCAATTGTCACTGGGATGTGTACGATGTTCCTTTGAATGGATCTATGATAAATCCATCAGACTTATTTTCAGTTCTCGTCTGGCTCTATAGACAGAACTTCTTTGTAGAATTACTTACAACATAGTACAAGACGATCAATTATCAATACAAACCTTTCCCGAGGCCCCATCACCAAGAACTACAAACTTCAACTGTCTCTCGGGTGTGTCCTCCTCTGAATCCGACATCCTGAAGTACAGAAGGACAAACACAACTTGTCTACGGTAACAATGAAGCCAACACTACAAGTGTAATATATCCTTGATATAAACGTGGTGTGTGTACCCCTACCAGGCAATCATGATGAATGAATCGAGTTTAACGATGTACAGCCCGTCCAGCGCCTCAGACAGCCCGCCGCCATCTTGCAGCAGACATTTGTATCGTCTGTAACGCGGACAACCACGACAGTGCCAGGTTTTTCTCCACCACCACCACCATCATCATCATCATCATCATCATCATCATCATCATCATCACCATCATCACCACCACCACCATCATCATCATCGTGTGCCATGCCGACTGGAGCAGACACGTTTTGGAAATAACCATTGAAACAGCACGAGAAATACATTTACTGGTTAAGACCGGTCTTCATCAGGACCAACATAAAATAATAAGGAAAACACCAGGCAGCACAAAAACCAACCTTATCCGACAACCAAAATGGAACCAATAAAACCAGTTCGAATCAGGAATAACAGTCCACACAACCACGGATCTCAACTCTAACCAACGCCGAGGAGGCAGGTTGAACGAGACCGAATTTGGGATTTTTGTTTTCAAAATGATTGATTGATAGATTTACAGGGTTTGAATTGCTCTCATAGAAGTAGATACAATAAGTAGATATTAGAGGTAACACTCATCATGGCATGTTCCGCCAAGTGGAGCAGGCGCTCATATATCTCAACAATTCGTGGTTCTTGGTATTCTTAATCAATTCTAATGTGTGGCTGCTGATTTTCTAGTAACTGCCGCTTCCATCGACGATGAACAGTATTTTGCGTGGAGAACTTTTGTGTTGGCATTCTGGCGACGGCATTATGTACAGTGAAATGCTTTTACATCTGTCCGCGGTTGCTTGAAGCGTGAACTAACTACATGTTCAGAAAAAATGGCGGCTGGCTTTGTCGCAAAACGGACTGGTTTGCCTTATTTTTCGTGGAGGACTTTTGTGTTGACATTCGACGGCGGCATTATGCACAATGTACCTGTGCGGGCTGTTGGTTTGTAGAGACTCCTGTTTGTTCCACTTTTCACATGGGGCTGTGAGGGGCATTTTGAGTGATATTCACTGGCACAGGAACGGAGCATAATGGGGACGGCCCGTTGCCGTGAAGTGTGAACCTCGACTAACTAACGTACTAAGTCCTTGGCAGTCAGTTCGTAAATAAGGAAGCATAGTCTACGCCGGTGCGATTTTCATTTCTTCGAAATGAACGACCTGTAGAGTGGTATTGCATCAAGTTTTGCCAAAAACCTTGGCAATGACCAAATAGTTATATGATCCATTGGGAAGACTGAACAGGATATAGGCGACGATGTCATGAGCATGATACTAGTTTAGTATCTACTGATACGTGCTTGTCCACTTCATCCGTGGGCTGAGTTGAGTTAAGAACCGACATCACTGCACTCAGGACATTCCCATAAGTGCCCCGTCCCCTCGTTCAACAGTGAGGTGATTAATATCACGGCGGTAGCTTTTACTTATCAGAACATTTCAGAATACACATTTCAGGCTTGACCAACCTGGCAGCACATTAATTCAGTATTCATTCAGTAGCATGACCCTTGTGGAACTTCTCCCCCATAACAATCGTTCAGAAAACTTCTCGGTCATAATCAACATGTCCCGAGTCCGATATACTCATCTGAAGAATATCTTCCACATCCTGCACCCATCTTCTCTTTTGCTTTTCTCTTCTTCTCTTCCCGGACATAAATCCCTCCAGGATTGTTCTCTCCAAACTCAGGCCAATTAAAGAAATCCCCGCCACGATGGGCATCGGATCACGTGACCACCGGACTGGCAGGCAATGGTGCTAGCCTTATAGAGACTCCATCTACCCATCATCCATCATGTGCCATGCCGATAAGCATGGGCGGTCATGTTCTGCCATCTCACTCGATCACCAGAGTCTTGGACCAGCTCCTTGTTCCTGTCTCGACCATGCCATGCGGCCGAGCCATCCAGGTATTTACTTCTAGGTCTTCCCCTTGGTCTCTTCCTTTCGATCTTGCCAGTTGTCACCAAGTTCTCCAAGTCATTTCTTCTCATAACATGCCCAAAAAATGTTGACTGTCTAAGTCTAATGACTCTAATCAGTTTACGATCTTCATTTGTTTCTTGAAGGACTTGTTCATTGGGTTTTCTGTCTGTCCATGGTATTCTTTGCATTTTCCCCAGAAACCACATTTCCACAGCCATCAGCTGTTTTTCAGCTTGTCTGCTCATTGTCCACGCTTCACATCCATACAAAAGAACAGGCTCTATGTACCCCCTCAACACTCTTTTTCTCTTTTCAATTGACATCTTTTTATTGGTCAGTATGTTTTTCATCTTGCTAAAGGCTACTTTCGCCATGGCGATTCTTGTTCTAATCTCTACAAGGCATCTCCCATCAGATGTTATGACTGTTCCGAGATAATTGTACCGATTCACTTGTTGAAGAATATTCCCATTTACTTGTATATTACATTGTGGTACTTCGTTCTTCCTGGTGACGACCATAATCTGTGTCTTCTTACAATTTAATTCCAATCCCAGCTGCTCACTGGTATCTTTGAATAATCCGTGAAAGCTGGGTATCAGCATTTATTTGCTTCGCTTGCGGAAAAAAAATTTATTAGGTCTAAAATAGAATTAATACAAGAGGAGAGAGTGTGACTCATGAACACAATAGACAATTGATGCGTTCTAGGGGCACATGTAAATATGCCCGTACAAACAATTTCATTCTTTGCTGAAGAAGACACATTATTCATAGTCCAAGTGTTGGCGGTCAATTCTTTAAAAGTTGACTACTTAAAGAAAAATGGGTTAGAAAATTTTCACGTATCTAAAATAGATCCATTATTTTTATAAAACTTTGAAGATTCTTTAAAAAGTGTTTATCACTTTTTTATAACGCATATGCTTGTAGATAACTTCTTTAAACATTTTAATAATTGCAACAATTAAAATAATACAACAATTATTTAAATTACATAATATAGCATTGTTACTAAAAGTAATGTCCCTTTTGTTGTTAAGTCCCCATTTAATATTGTTTTATTACGTAAATCCATCCATCCATCATGTACCATGCCGGTAAGCATGGGCGGTCATGTTCTGCCATGTCACTCAATCACCAGAGTCGTGGATCATTTCCGTGTTCCTGTCTCGACCATGCCATGCGGCCACGCCATCCAGGTATTTACTTCTCGGTCTTCCCCTTGGTCTCTTCCCTTCGATCTTGCCAGTTGTCACCAAGTTCTCCAATTCATTTCTTCTCATAACATGTCCAAAAAATGTTGACTGTCTACGTCTAATGTCTCTAATCAGTTTACGATCGTCTTGAAGGACTTGTTCATTGGTTTTTCTGTCTGTCCATGGTATTCTTTGCATTTTCCTCAGAAACCACATTTCCACAGCCATCAGCTGTTTTTCAGCTTGTCTGCTCCTTGTCCACGCTTCACATCCATATAAAAGTACAGGTTCTATGTAGCATCTCTACACTCTTTTTCTCGTTTCAATGGATATCTTTTTATTGGTCAGTATGTTTTTCAGCTTGCAAAAGGCTACCTTCGCAATGGCAATTCTCGTTCTAATCTCTTCTAGGCATCTCCCATCAGATGTTATGACTGTGCCGAGATAACTGTATGGATTCACTTGTTTAAGAATATGCCCATTTTCTCGTATATCACATTGTGGTATTTCCTTCTTCCCAGTGACGACCATAATCTGTGTCTTCATAATATTCAGTTCCAACCCTAAGTTGTTCACTGTGTGCAACAACCGAATCTACTAAAAGTTGCAGGTCCTGTTCATTGTCTGCAGTCAAGACTGTATCATCTGCATATCTAATGTTATTTATGTATCGTCCCCCAATGTTGATTCCTTCCCTATCTTCTATATTTATGAAAATACTTTCACTGTACAGGGAAAACAGATCTGGAGACATTACGCATCCCTATCTCACACCTCTATTAATAGGCTGATATTGACCTGCATCGTTATCAATTCCTACGGCAGCTTATTGTTTCCAATATATGTTTTTTTTTTTTTTTTTTTAACAAGTCTAAGGTTTTTTCCATCAATTTGTAGATCTTCAAGCATCCTTATCGTGTCGACATGTCTCACTTTATATCGAAAGCCTCCATGTTGCGGGAATACCCGTTAGTGACAAGCTGATTGGTGACTTGTGGTGCTGGACGGAAGTCAGTATGTGGACATATATTTCACGAAGGAAGAGAGACGTGTTTGAAATGTGTAAACTAACATCCACAGCTGGATGTGCAGCTGCTGGTCTGCATACAGCATTGGATTCGGTTATAGCATGTTTATGTCAAGAACCTCAGGTGTGCTGTCAGTCTGTGTACTTTTGATATGTATGACTTGTCAACTTGAGCAGCAGCGAGGCTCAAATGTGACATCAACACAAGAAGACAACCCTTGCATGCCCGGCTATTTTGGTCAAGGATGTGCTAGAAAATGTCCAGGTCCTTGTTCTAAAACTTGCGACAAGCACGGTCAATGTACAGTATGCTCTCGTACAGGAGTTCAACTCCCAAACTGTACAGTAGAATGTGATACGGGGTTTTATGGAATCCACTGCAAGAACAGATGCATCGAGTGTAGGAACTCAGTTTGTAACCCCCAGTCCGGCGAGTGTAGAGAATGCAGGTTCCCTGGACTGCGTCTGCCATTCTGCACAACCCCGTGTCTTCCTGGGACTTTTGGGATGGACTGCAAGAATCGGTGTCCCTTGCCGTGTTCGCGGAAATGTGATTTGACCACCGGGGATTGTTTAGAGTGTGAGCACGGGCATGGACCACATTGCTTGGTGAATTGTGCCAGCAATGAGAATATTGAGGTGTGTGAACGGTACTGCCTGGGCAGATGTCTTACCTGGTGTAACTCCTCTACAGGTGAATGTTCCGTCTGCTCACCCGGCTATAAGGCACCGTACTGTAGAGACCCTTGTGATGAAGGTCAATTTGGGCATAATTGCGCAGAGAAGTGTTCCAGTCGCTGTCAGGATGGACGTTGCGATCCAACTACTGGTGTGTGCTTTACGTGTAACAATGGGTATGTCGGCGAGAGATGCAACGGTCAGTGCATCCCAGGCTTCTATGGAGCTGGGTGTGTTAGCAGCTGCCCACCGACTTGCGCGGACGGTTTGTGTAACTTCACGACAGGCGACTGTACCCGATGTAACCCAGGATACACTGGCCCGGCTTGTGACCAGCTGTGTGCGGAAGGTCAGTTTGGGGAGGGCTGCAAGCTGGACTGTCCGGTCACGTGTGGCGGTAAGTGCGACCCTGTGTCTGGAGAGTGTTGGCGGTGTCTCCCAGGGTATGTTGGGGTCTTCTGCAACGAGTCCTGCAAACAAGGCACCCACGGATCGGGCTGTGCCAGCTTATGTCCAGCTGGATGTTTGCAGCGCATGTGTGATCACGTGACAGGAGCGTGTAATGCGTGTGAAGAGAACTTACGTGGCAAGTTGTGTGACCAATCAGCGGTAACCAGCACGACACCCGTCCATTTGCTGATATTAATATCGTTGTTAATGACATCAGTAGCGCTGACCTTACTCATTGTTATCATATGCTTCCGGCGAAAACTGAGAAACAGTCACACAGAAACGACAGACAAGCAGGAAGACAATCAATCCAAAGAAGAAGGAACCGATATTCCAAGTATAAGCGACAAACAGCAGACTCTTACGACCACTCAATCTGTAAACCTATCTGCCACACCCGAGCGCCGAGCGCGGGACTCATTGTCAAGCCAGGGCAAGGATGTCCAGCGTTGTACACCGTCAGCCCTGCCTGCATACATCTTCCCATCACACGCACAACAGTTTCACAATTCTCCGAGCAGTGATAATTTAGTCGCCGGCTTACGTCGCGGGCTGCGATCCACGAAGCTGCTGGCGCGTAAGGAATTCGATTCACAGAGTAGACAGGACGCGGACAAACAGCTGGCTGCAATGCTGAAACAGCGACCACAAGGCATTGCAGCGCAAACCTCCTATTCTAGTGCAATCGAACAGAAAAGATTTGCAAAAGCTACAGGTCAAATGAACTGGTATACAGGCAAAAGACTTCTGAAAAAAGAGTCAGTAATGGATTTGTCCAAATTAGATACATTCCCACACAAACGAGAACAGTGGGGTTTCCCGTCTGAAGGAAGAACGAGTAGTATGAGAGGAGAGAGTCTCACGAGGACGCACGGTAGCAATGAGTTTCGTTCGGATGGAAAGAGTGCCCAAGAAACTAAGATAACTTTAGTTGAACACGCTGAATGCTTGTCAGGGAAGACAACCATGTCGACTGCTTGGACGGTCAATCTTCCGCATTACGCTCCCTTGGTTAGTAATCGACAAACTCCAGAAATGGCTCTTGCTGAGTCCCGTGACTCTTTCTTTTCTGGTCGCATCATAAGCAGCGCAGACTCTCTGTTTGGTCTGACCTCCGCTGACCTCAGTCACGGGATGTCGAACATGAGCCAGAGAAATAGTAAGTTATTAGAAAGGGAACAAAAGAGTCAAGCAAAGAACAATCCATCCTGCTACCAGATAGCAATGAACACCATACGACTGTCAAACAGTCACATTTTCTCAGACACAAGAGCTGCCATACCACACAAGGGTACACTACTTCGACGGCCACCAAGTGCGCACAGTTTGCCAGACACCATATATTCCACACATCTTACTTGCGTGACCCGCCCAGAACATGTCAGCAGCGATGACAGAAATAAAGTTCATAGCGATGACTGGTTAGCATTGACTAACGTTGACCTAAATACGCGCAGAAGAAACTTGGTGACTAAACACGAAATAAACATCCATGATCATCTAGGCAGCCATGTTGGAAAACCTCGATCATTGTCGGAAGCGGCCAAAGTTTCCCATGCGAGCGAGAGGTCAATTGTGGTCTCAGATAGCGCGGAGTTCGCGAGGCGTACCCCTCATGGCGATAGAACGAGAGGCAATGACACGCAAGCTGGACATGACAGTCCCTTCTATAGTTCTCTGATCAAAGCGGGCAAAAGAGGTCACAGAGAGCCATCTTCCGTTCCGGGCGATGAGACGATCCCGCATTCAGAAACCAACAGCTGGTTGAACTGTGAAGATGCGGATGATACTGCCACCTGCTGTGATATCAGCTCACAGACAAAGGCAGACGATGTCAGACATATCTCCAGCGAGATGATGCACATTGACCTGCCACACGAAGCCATGCCCCTGACCAGGAACTTTGTCGGCAGCAGTCCTTATCACAGAGTTCCGGATCTACACCCAGACATCACTCCACCGAAGCAGCTGGTCAAAACAGACATGTCACTAGATGAAGATGTACAACATGAAAGTAGCGATGCGTTATTATTATTCCAGAACCAAAGTGAACAACTGACAACAATGCAATGTACAGACCAAGAAATGGCCGCGGACAAGGCCGTACAGGCACAAGATGATTTGTTTGTTCATTCAATTCCCGCCAAGTCAGGAGTTGGCTCCAAACGAACAACTCGTGTGCCTGGAGACAATGCCAGCCCGAAACTAATTCGCTGCTCAACAACACGCCAGGTGTCACCCATGTACTCACACAACACGTCCCAGGCTAACACCCGATTGCAGCCGCTACCCACGCCACCACCGGAAGGCATCAAATTGTTGAGACCAATCAGGAAGCAGTCAATGTCATCCTCGAGTTCCGAGTCTCAGCTGCCCGACCAGGACACAGCTCACGAAAAACACCACAGCTGAACTCACGAAACAATACAAGCAAGTGTGATGTGCTGTAACATATATTGTATACTACCAACAGATGTACTCACACACCCATGTACAAACTGTCTTCAAGAATAAAGACGACCCAAGGAAACCAAAAGGCAAATTTAATCAAACACAAATTGTCGAAGATTGGTCACGGAAAATAATCAAGAGAGAACATGCATAATCCTGTACCTTTAGCATGCCACTTAAAATAATATATTTACAAACCAAACAGTAACTGTATTACATTCGGACGAGATAATAGGTAAACTGCCGTGTCTTAACGCAGTCACATAATATATCAGTCATCGCCCTTCAGTGGTATGTCCCGTGCAGACCTTTTTGCCTCGCTCTGTTGAACTTTCTCTCTATCACAAACCACATGTCTCGCCTTTGTTGAACTTTCTCTCTCATAAACCACATGCCCCGCCTTTGTTGAACTTTCTCTCTAATAAACCACATGCCCCGCCCTGTTGAACTTTCTCTCTATCATAAACCACACGTCACATCATAAATCACATGTCACGCATTTGTTGAATTTTCTCTCTGTCATAAATCATGTTCCACTCTGTTACTGTCACGTGTCTATGAATATTATCTAGCACATCTTGCATCCATCTGGCGTTGTGGTCTTCCTCGTCTCCGCCTCCCCTGTACACTTGTCTCCATAATGATATGTTCTAGCTTGTCATGTCTGTTCGCATGTCCACAATATGTCACGTTCCCCAGCTTTGTTTGTCTTTTTTGATTATAGCATTACCCATACAACGTTCAACCTCAAAGAGAAGTTATATTAGGCTCCATCCCTGGCTCAGATTAATAATTCTGTGATTGAGTCAGCCACACATAGCGGCTGACCACGGTTGTACCCACACAGGATATTAATTTGAAAGTGATTGTTGTCCAAAGAGGGTAATCTTCTTGTTCTTCTTGTTCTTGTTCTTGTTCTTGTTCTTCTTCTTCTTCTTCTTCTTCTTCTTCTTCTTCTTCTTCTTCTTCTTCTTCTTCTTCTTCTTCTTCTTCTTCTTCTTCTTGTTGTTCTTGTTCTTGTTCTTCTTCTTGTTGTTCTTGTTGTTGTTCTTCTTCTTCTTCTTCTTCTTCTTCTTCTTCTTCTTCTTCTTCTTCTTCTTCTTCTTCTTCTTCTTCTTCTTGTTCTTCTTGTTCTTCTTGTTCTTGTTCTTCTTCTTCTTCTTCTTCTTCTTCTTCTTCTTCTTCTTCTTCTTCTTCTTCTTCTTCTTCTTCTTCTTCTTCTTCTTCTTCTTCTTCTTCATTATTGATGTCTCGTTGACCTGATCTATTTGTTTTCTTTCCCGTCCAATCAGTTGTGAATACCTTTCTGTAAAATGTATGTTTTAAAACTTATATGTGCTTTTCAGCTGAGTTCCATGTCTCAGTCTCACACCAGTATTTTGCCGCAGGTAATAAGCACAATTTCTTGTGAGTGATAAAAGCTACCCTGCGGAGCAAGCACGACCGGAGGCTTGTGATAGTTAGAAGTAGTCTCCCTTTTCAGAATGTTTCTTGACACTCTCTGGCCCGCCCGGGTCATGACTCCGGGTGTCTTTCACCTGCCGTGTGTTCGATCTATGTTTCCAGACTTTCCGTTCATTCATTGCGTTGTCCTTGCGTTGTCTTTGTGTTGTTTCCGAGTTTGTCCCAAACCTCCTGCTCCCAAGCCACCCCTCTCTCGGGAAGGAGAGCTTAGTTCACCTGGTGCTTGTGATCTCACTCACACAAAAGAGGTCGTGGTAAGCCAGCTATTCCCTGGCCATTTGCCTATGTCTGTGTTTTGCCTTTCCCCTATCACTTTTAATCTATCACCATCAAGTGTCTTGCCGGCTAGTGTCGGCGATCATGCTCCTTCACAAATTGCGACCTTCGACAGCATGGATCAATTCGTGACTCAAATTGTTGACTCCTTTTCATGCTATTACAAAAGACTGTCCAGAAGTTTCTCACACTCACTGTCTTCCTCTATCTCTCTTTCCACACATCTTGCCGATTGTCACAATATGTTCCATATTTTGTGGCCAACAATGATGGCTGCTTCTTTCTGATGTTTGTGATAAATTGTCTTTGCAACTTGGCCTTCCTCAGAATGTCCAGATTGCTAATTTCGGCGGTTCAGTGAATTTTCAGCATTTTCCCATAAAACCACATCTCCAAGACTTGTAGGGATTGTTTTCCTGCTAACTAATTGTCCAAGATTCGCAGCCGTATGTTAAAACTGGTTCTATGTAGCGTGCAAAAGCTCTTTTTCAAACCTTCAATGACAGTGACCTTTAGCATAACATGTTTTTCATTTGTTAGAGTGCAGTTTTTAACTTGTCCTATTCTGTTCTTCCGTCTGATGTTCTCAATGTGCATAGATATCTGAATTTCTGCACTCGCCCTAAAATAACGTCATTGACTTTAATTGTACATTTAGGCACATACATCTAATCCTTAAAGGTTTCACTTGGTTTAGCTGTGAACGGCACCATTTGTTATTCTTGTGCTTTCTGTCATCATAATTACATCGTCCACCGATAGAGAACCCAGATCTTCGAAACAACTCACTTTCTGTAGTTTCACTTCGCAGCGATAAATATATCCGGTGCCATGTGTGCTTCATTCGTTGTTATTATGTTTGTTTGTTGCCATATATGCTTCATTGGTTGTTATTATGTTTGTTTGTTACGATGTGTGTATCATTGGTTGTTATTATGTTAGTTTGTTGCGATGTGTGTATCTTTGGTTCTTATTATGTTAGTTTGTTGGGATGTGTGTATCTTTGGTTCTTATTATGTTAGTTTGTTGCGATGTGTGTATCTTTGGTTCTTATTATGTTAGTTTGTTGCCATATATGCTTCATTGGTTGTTATTATGTTTGTTTGTTACGATGTGTGTATCATTGGTTGTTATTATGTTTGTTTGTTACGATGTGTGTATCATTGGTTGTGATTATGTTAGTTTGTTGCCATGTGTGTATCATTGGTTGTTATTATGCTTGTTTGTTGCGATATGTGTATCATTGGTTGTTATTATGTTAGTTTGTTGCGATATGTGTATCATTGGTTGTTGTTATGTTTGTTTGTTACGATGTGTGTATCATTGGTTGTTATTATGTTTGTTTGTTGCCATATGTGTATCATTGGTTGTTATTATGTTTGTTTGTTGCGATGTGTGTATCATTGGTTGTTATTATGTTTGTTTGTTGCCATGTGTGTATCATTGGTTGTTATTATGTTTGTTTGTTGCCATGTGTGTATCATTGGTTGTTGTTTTGTTTGTTTGTTACGATGTGTGTATCATTGGTTGTTATTATGTTTGTTTGTTACGATGTGTGTATCATTGGTTGTGATTATGTTAGTTTGTTGCCATGTGTGTATCATTGGTTGTTATTATGTTTGTTTGTTGCGATATGTGTATCATTGGTTGTTATTATGTTAGTTTGTTGCGATATGTGTATTATTGGTTGTTGTTATGTTTGTTTGTTACGATGTGTGTATCATTGGTTGTTATTATGTTTGTTTGTTGCCATGTGTGTATCATTGGTTATTATTATGTTTGTTTGTTGCGATGTGTGTATCATTGGTTGTTATTATGTTTGTTTGTTACGATGTGTGTATCATTGGTTGTTATTATGTTTGTTTGTTGTCATGTGTGTATCATTGGTTGTTGTTATGTTTGTTTGTTACGATGTGTGTATCATTGGTTGTTATTATGTTAGTTTGTTGCGATGTGTGTATCTTTGGTTGTTGTTATGTTAGTTTGTTGCGATGTGTGTATCATTGGTTGTTATTATGTTAGTTTGTTGCGATGTGTGCATCATTTGTTATTATTATGTTTATTTGTTGCGATGTGTGTATCATTGGTTGTTATTATGTTTGTTTGTTGCCATGTATGCTTCATTTATTTTTATTATGTTTTTTTGTTGTTGCGATGAGATGAAATGTGCATGTCGGTTGCAGGACGATGCGATCACCCTCAGCCACAGATTGACTTTCTAAACAACTTTGCGTTCAGTAGTTTGCCAATGCTTTATGAACGAGAAGCCATCGCTTAAGTCCAACTAACCGGTGTAGAGGATGAACCTCCTACCCCGCCACCAGAGCCTCGGAATTTGAAGAGCTGGAGCGCTATTATCATGTTGGCTACATCGGCTGCTATTGCGATGAGATCTACATTGTATTTTTTTTTCACTTTGCTTGTGCACTGACGTAACTAGATTCTCAATTGAAATATTCGTTGTTGATATTTATACCGTTTCCCGCAGCATATCAAAGTTGGGTATTCCTACTTCCCCGATGACAAAAGCTGCATCTTGTGCCTTGTCAATACTCTGTCTAATATTTTTCATGATTTTGTTTTAATATATTCAAGTCAAACATAGAGGGGAACACAATGCAACCCTACCTGAATCCCTGCGATACATTTAAGACAGGTTGAGACAGTGTAATGATAAATTCCACGCAATAAAGTTAAGACAATTTGAGACAGTGAGATAAGAAAGCCAACACAGTAGAGTCATCACAAGAACATTTCGAATATCTTGGGTCATTAATGACCAACAATGGTGACACAATGAAATAAATTAAAAGAAGAATATCTATTGCTCTTCAAAAACTAAAACAACTGAATAAATTGTGGAGTGGGACAGGCGAACTACAAAAATTAGATTTTTAAGAGCATGCATCTTTCCTATTGCCTATTGCAACATACGCCTGTGAGGCCTGGACATTTACTAAATAAGCTATTCTAGGTTACCAACTCTCTGGAAAGGAAAGGGCTATGAGAACTGGGACTACTTATTTCATGCCTGTGAATATAAATGTTATAGACGAGTTATAAGAATATCTTGGATACAAACAAGAACAAAAACATCCATACCATAAGAGCTGAATGTTGAAGAAAGTTGGCTACTAAAGACGATAAAATAAAGAAAGTTGAAATATTTTGGTTACCTGAAACGTCATGACAGTTTGAAGAGAACAATCACGGAGGGGTATATGCCTGGGAAGAGAGGAAGAGGAAGGCCAAGTAGAAGATGGGCGCAGGATGGGGCAGATGATCTCCAGATAGGTGTATCAGACGTGGGACATCTTGCTTATGACAGAGAAGTTTTCCGGAAGGTTACTATGTGAGCCAGGTTCTGCAAAGGACACGTTACTGAATGAATGAATGAACGAATGACAGTTATAACAGATTGAGATGTCGGGATAAGAAATTTCATGTAGTAGAGTTGTAACAGATTGAGATAGCACATTTAGTAGAGTTAAGACAGGTTGAAGCATCACATGTAATATAGTTAAGACAGGTTGAGACAGACGGATGAGAAAGTTTATGTATCAGAGTTAAGATGTAGTAGAGTTAAGACAAATTGAGACAGCACATGTAGTAGAGGTTAAGACAGGTTGAGACAGTGAGATAAGAAATTACATGCAGTACAGTTATGGCAAGTTGAGAAAGTGGGATGAGAAAGTTTATGGAGTAGAGTTAAGACAGTTTGAGACAACGCAGAGTTAAGACAGTTTGAGACAACGCATGTAGTAGATTTAAGAGAGGTTGAGACAGCGCTTGTAGCAGAAATAAGACATGCTGGGAAAGCACATGTAGTATAGTTGAGACAATTTGAGACAGCAAATGTAGTTTGAGACAATGGCATGAGAAATTCCATGTAGTACAGTTAAAACAGGTTGATACAGGTGGTTGAGAAAACAATAATAAACAGTGAGCTGTTATTCATGTTCACGGACAGCTGTGATAACAACAGCTCACGGACGGCTGTGATAACAACAGCTCACGGAGTACTTTGTTACAATGAGAGCGAGAACAAGAAGTCACAACAAGCTCCACAGCCTCGTATCCTCTCCTCAAGGTCTCACCATCTCTGACCGTTGCAGCTTTCTCCATTCACAGTGTAAAGACAGTGTCTAATGGTTCATCTCCACACAGTTCTGCCAGTAGCACCACCTAATTCTTAAGTGAGGAAATGACATATTCAAGGATGCCCAAATGAGGAATTATGTGTGGGGATGATAGAGCCAACTATTGGAGCACTGAGTGCTTCTATGTCACCAACCATTTGAGTACTGAGTGTTCCAATGTCACCAAACAATAAGAGTGCTCGTAGGTCACCAACCATTGGAGCACTGAGTTTTGGCATGTCACCAAAAAATAAGAATATTGAGTGCTTGTAGGTCAGCAACTAATGGAGTGCTCTCAGATCACCAGCCTCTGGAACATATCGATTAGTGCCCACTAAATATTTCCCTGGAAAGGAAAGGCTATGAGAACTGGAACTATTTATTTCATCCCAAACATACAGTAGCGGTAATCTATCATTTCACATTCATACTATGGGGGAACACATTCCAGTGTCATGTGTAACAATTACATTTGGCAGTTTGTGTCAACTTGATTAGCATCACAGACTTGGATTGAATTAAAAACTTTTACGGTATTTGTATTTGTTTAATCGCTAAGATATTGTTTATCTTCTCGATATCGTTTTGATGAATTATGTGTACACCATGAGGCGTTGAATATTGAATACAATGATCATTTGGGCTAATGATGCTTCTTGGCGTGTTCAGTGTTGTCGTCGTTTGGTTGCTCTGTTCTCAACCCACTTGACACATTTTTATGCGTTGACATATGTGTGTGTGTTCAGACCCCAGTCGACACTAGAATGACCATGTGGCCAGTATTATGTCAGCCACCTTTTCTTCCCGAAAAGGTACGCATTTTCTGATACCCATTTTCTGGTACCCATTTTCTGGTACCCATTATATGGTACACATTTTCTAGTACCCATTTTCAGATACCCATTTTCTGGTACCCATTATATGGTACCCATTTTCTGATACCCATTTTATGGTACACATTTTCTTGTATCCATTTTCTGATACCAATTTTATGATACCCATTTTATGGTATCCATTTTCTGATACCCATTTTATGGTACCCATTATCTGATACCCATTTTATGGTACACATTTTATGGTACCCATTTTCTGATACCAATTTTATGGTATCTATTATATGGTACACATTTTCTGATACCCATTTTATGGTACCCATTTTCTGATACCCATTATATGGTACCCATTTTTTGATACCCATTATATGGTACCCATTTTCTGATACCCATTTTCTGTTACCCATTTTCTGATACCCATTTTCTGATACCCATTTTATGGTACCCATTTTCTGATATCTATTTTATGGTACCCATTTTCTGATACCTATTTTATGGTACCAATTCTATGGTATCCATTTTCTGATACCCATTGTATGGTACCCATTTTCTGGTACCCATTTTCTGATACTAATTTTCTGGTACCCATTTTCTGATACCCATTTTCTGGTACCCATTTTCTGGTACCCATTATATGGTACACATTTTCTGATACCCATTTTCTGATACCCATTATATGGTACACATTTTCTGATACCCATTTTCTGATACCCATTATATTGTACCCATTTTCTGATACCCATCATATGGTACACATTTTCTGATACCCATTGTATGGTACCCATTTTCGGGTACCCATTTTCTGGTACACATTTTCTGGCACGCATTTTCTGATACCCATTTTCTGATACCCATTATATGGTACGCATTTTCTGATACCCATTTTCTGATACCCATTATATGGTACACATTTTCTGATACCCATTATATGGTACACATTTTCTGATACCCATTTTCTGATACCCATTTTCTGATACCAATTATCCATCCATCCATCATGTGCCATGCTGGTAAGCGTGGGCGGTCATGTTCTACCATCTCACTCGATCACCAGAGTCGTGGATCAGCTCCGTGTTTTTGTCTCGACCATGCCACAAGGCCAAGACATCCAGGTACTTGCTTCTAGGTCTTCCCCTTGGTATGTTCCCCTCGATCTTACCAGTTGTCACCAAGTTCTCCAAATCATTTCTTCTCATAACATGCCCAAAAAATAAATTGTGACTGTCTACGTCTAATGTCTCTAATCAGTTTACGATCTTCATTTGTTTCTTGAAGGACTTGTTCATTGGTCTTTCTGGCTGTCCATGGTATTCTTTGCATTTTCCTCAGAAACGACATTTCTACAGCCATCAATTATATGGTACACATTTTCTGGTACACATTTTCTGATACCCATTTTCTGGTACACATTTTAGGCGCGGTCGACCGGAAGCCTTGGTGAATTGTAACAAGACGTATGGATACTACTTCGAAACCATGACCAACAGGCCCACGAACTAGCCACTGCGCAACCGCAGATCTTTATAATCAACAGGCCAGGACAGATCCTGTCACATATTTATAATCAACAGGTCAGGACAGATCCCGCCACATATTTATAATCAACAGGCCAGGACAGATCCCGCCACATATTTATAATCAACAGGCCAGGACATATCCCGCCACATATTTATAATCAACAGGCCAGGACAGATCCCGCCACATATTTATAATCAACAGGTCAGGACAGATCCCGCCACATATTTATAATCAACAGGCCAGGACAGATCCCGCCACATATTTATAATCAACAGGCCAGGACATATCCCGCCACATACCGTATTTTACGGAGTATAAGACGCAATTTTTTCTTCAAAAAATTGCCTCCAAAATTCAGGTGCGTCTTATACTCGAAATTAATATAAAATGGTAAAAATGTTATTTAAAAAAAAAATTGCTTAAAAATTAAGGTGCGTCTTATAGTCCGTAGCGTCTTATAGTCCATAAAATACGGTATTTATAATCAACAGGCCAGGACAGATCCCGCCAGATCTTTATAATCAAGAGGCCAGGACAGAAAGAGCCACACTGGCGCCGTGTCCAGAACAGCGCATTCAGGAGATCACTACAGCCGACTTTCTGTGGCCTGTTTTCTTGTGTCTAGCTCAAGGTGGATGTTCATTTTCTTTACCAACAATTGTCCGTTAAGCGGTGATGTGACTGACTTTCAGTGTGAAGACGGCACATGATCTGATGTATTCAAGCCAGTGCGGCGGTGATGTAGAGGCCGGTTGGTCAGTTGTTCAACATGTATTCTGTGGAGAAAATTCAGCCCATGATGATTTGTTTGTCCAACTGTAAACGAATGCAGGACGATCCAGCCTACTAAAAGGGTGTCTCCGGGATCGGGAGTGTGGAGAAGAAGTTATTGTTCCAGCTCAGAATGATGCGGCCTGGACTTTGTGTAGTCTTACCACTGGACACTTGTAACACAGTCACCTAGATGACCTAGCTGTTCGTTCAGGCCAACTGAGGACGATTATAGGTACTTCAGTTTTCGTGTTCGTTTGTTCATAGGACAAGAGCAATGGAATGACACAGAAACAAATACCCGGATGACTTGCTCACATGGCATAAATCGGTACAAGAATACAGCCTTTATCCAAGACTCTGGTGTTCATTTGAGATAGCGAACCATGAAGGATCATCATTATCTGCATGGTGCATGATGATGATGTTCCTTCGTAGTTCCTTCTTGAAAATCTCTGCAACCATTTACTTGTAGTTGTGACAACATTCACATCAGCATACACATTTCTTTGATTTCTCAGCCTTTCTGAACAATTTGAATGCTGCTGTTGCTTCTGATGATGATTATGATGCCAATAATAATAATAATAATAATAATAATAATAATAATAAAAATAATAATAACCATTTGTAATCATATATGACTACGAGTTGGTGCGCCCTATGAGCATGAAGCCTTCACCGTCCCAGGCCTGGTATTCCTTTCAGTTCTCCTCTGCCTGGTCAACCTAGTTCAAGATGATTCCTTACAGAGCATCAAAGCTAAGTCCTCCCAGCCTATGGTGTCTACACCCAAACATTTCCATAGCGTGCTTACAGCGCATCAACGCCTTGTTCTCCCAGCTTGTGGTGTCTATCCCCAACATTTCCATGAAGTGCTTACAGCGCATCTCATTGTGTCCTCCCAGCTTGTGGTGTCTATACCCAACATTTCCATGGAGTGTTTATAGAGCATCTCATCGCATTCGTAAGCCAAATCATTTGTTGGACACTCGATATACGTACATCACAACAAAAAAAAAAACACACACACACACGTGCGCGTGCACGCACACACACACACACACACACACACACACACACACACACACACACACACACACACACACGTGCGCGTGCGCGTGCACGCACACACACACACACACACCTTGCCTCGTTCTCAGGAAGTCTGGTAGCCCTAACACACACATGCATGCGCACTCACTCACATATACATCACGAAAACATTGTTTTTGTGTGGAACACAAACTGGCAGATTACTACAAATCTGTGTGACCTCATTTGTTATTGCAGCCCTGAATAGCCAAATTTATACAGTTACTGATGCCAACAGTTCTGTGTGATTGAGGTCTATTCCCTCAGTTCTGTATGGTATGATAAACTATAATCATTATATTTCTAAATATTCAAACACAGAAGCCACAGACAAATAATGTTGCACGATTTATTGCCAGGCATATTTCGTTGCATCTCATCAGGTGCATACTACCGAGTGATATATCATATGAATTGCCAGATATTGTCCCAATGCGGAGTATTTGTTATCCCCAGGGTAATTTCAAATGTAACACCAACTCTTTACGCTTGCATAAACCCGCTTGAACCTCCTAATTGCTAACATCTCACTATATTTGAGCAATCGTTTATTGCTCGTTTGTTGTTATTTATAATAAATCGTGCAACATTTGTGGCTTCTATATTTAAATTCACTGAAGGTCGACATTGTTTTTATATTTCTAAATAGTCCGTGTTGTGTAGAGACTAACTCTGACAGTTTCAAATAAATGGACTTGTCAAAGAAACACATTTACTGTTCATAGTAATGGGTATCATAATTCGGAAATCCCCACAGTTCTGAGCCGTCACAAGTGCTTATCGGACAATCTGTATAGATTTTAACTGACAGAAATTGCAAATAGAACAACCCTTGCTGTTTTGACTTACCGCAAATGTGAAACAAAGCCAATTCTTACTATTTTAATTGACAGGAAAATTCTTACAGTTCTGATTGATGAGAATTGTGACTCGGAAAATCCTTACTGGCTAGACTCACTGGAATTGTAAATAAGACACTCCTTAATGTTTTCACTAGCCGGAAATGTAAATAAGAACATCCTTACCGTTTTGACAAAATAATTGTAAATAATAACATCTTTACTGTTATGATTGACCGGAATTCTAAATCAGAACATTTCTACAGTTCAGAATAGCCGGAATTGTAAACCGGAACATTTTTATACAGCTCTGACTGGCAGAATTGTAAACCGCAAAATTCCTACGGTCCTAACTGGCCGGAATCGTAAACCGAAACATTCCTACAGTTCTGACTGGCCTAAATTCTAAACCGGAACATGCCCACAGTTCTGACTGGCCTAATGTGTAAATCGGAAGTTTCCCGCAGCTCTGACTGGTCTAACTTCTAAACCGGAACATTCCCACGGTTCTGACTGGCCTAAATTGTAAATCGGAACATTCCCACAGTTCTGGCTAGCTTAAATTGTAAACCGGGACATTCCCGCAGCTCTGACTGGCCTAACTTCTAAACCGGAACATTCCCACGGTTCTGACTGGCATAAATTGTAAATCGGAACATTTCCACAGTTCTGACTGGCCTAAATTGTAAATCGGAACATTTCCACAGTTCTGATTGACCTAAATTGTAAACCGGAGCATTCCTACAGTTCTGACTGGCCGGATTTGTAAACCGAAACATTCCAAAGCTCTGACTGGCCTAAATAGAAATCGGAACATTCCCACAGTTCTGACTGGCCTACATTGTAAACCGGAACATTCCTACAGTTCTGACTCCCCGGAACTGTAAACCGGAACATTCCCGCAGCTCTGACTGGCCTAAATTGTAAATCGGAACAATCCCACAGTTCTGACTTGCCGGAATTGCGAACCGAAACATTTCTAGAGTTCTGACTGGCCGGAATGAACAAGGCTGGTAGCTCTGGCAAACTTGCCACTGGTGCTAAATGTCGACTTCCTGTAGAACTGCGACCTGGCAAGTGGTGGTTGGCGGGGCAGACGACACAAGACTGACCGGAAGCTGAGTCTGAAGTTTTGGCTGAAGATACTGTAGAGGACTGGGTTGGCGGCAGAGTTCATGTAGGCCAGGACACTGACCAGCACCTGTAGGGAGTACACGGTTAGTAAACGTAAATGTTTCTGCAGTTAATGTCAGTTAGTGTGGTAATTAGTTCGCTAGAAAGTTAGCTAGTTAGTTAATTGGTTAGTTCTCTAGTTAGTTAGTTCATGTAGGCCAGGACACTGACCAGCACCTGTAGGGAGTACACGGTTAGTAAACGTAAATGTTTCTGCAGTTAATGTCAGTTAGTGTGGTAATTAGTTCGCTAGAAAGTTAGCTAGTTAGTTAATTGGTTAGTTCTCTAGTTAGTTAGTTCATGTAGGCCAGGACACTGACCAGCACCTGTAGGGAGTACACGGTTAGTAAACGTAAATGTTTCTGCAGTTAATGTCAGTTAGTTTGGTAGTTAGTTCGCTAGAAAGTTAGCTAGTTAGTTAATTGGTTAGTTCTCTAGTTAGTTAGTTCATGTAGGCCAGGACACTGACCAGCACCTGTAGGGAGTACAGGGTTAGTAAACGTAAATGTTTCTGCAGTTAATGTCAGTTAGTTTGGTAATTAGTTCGCTAGTTAATTGGTTAGTTCGCTAGTTAGTTAGTTCATGCAGGCCAGGACACTGATCATCGTCCGTATGGGATGCAGGGGTAGAAAATGTAAATCTTTCTGAAATTAATGTCAGTTAGTTTATTAGTTAGTTCGCTAGAAAGTTAGTTAGTTAATTAGTTAATTCCCCAGTTAGCTAGTTCATTAGTTAATTACTTAATTAACTAGTTAGTAAACTCTTGTCACTTTTAACCATCCTACCCGATAGTTGTTATTTTGAACCACTGAAACCACACGTGTTATTCTTTTCCAAATCTACCCATAATTTGTTTACTTTTAACACGTTTCCAACAATCACCTTTAGTCACTTTATTCAAACTTTACTACATTTAGACACTAACTCAGTTTGAGCATTTTTACCTACAATTTCTGACCGTGAGCCACTCTATACACAATAATATGTTAAGTTTGGTCATTCTACACACATTTGTCACTTTCAGCCATTCTGTCCAAGATTGTTACTTGTATTCTGTCTACGCCCAGCTTGTTACTATGAGTTACACCACTAAAAATTTGCAAATTTTAGCCACTCCACTCACAATTCGCAACTTTTAGCCACTTCGTGCACAGTTTGTTATTTTCAGTAATGTTATCCACAATTTATAACTGTTTCGCATTCTAGCCTTGTCTATCTTCAACACTGTACTTAGGTTTGTAGCATTCTCCAAATCATAAAATTCAACGATGTTATCTTAAGGCGCATTGGGGCATGTTAAAGTCGCTTTAATGCGTCTTAAGACAAGTAATAGGGTGTTGTAGTGTTTTATGAGACGAAGGGCGGGTTGCATGGGTGGTGTTAGAGAAATAATACAAGACATTTGGTCTTACAAAATTAATAGCTGCGTCACCAGTCCATCAGCGAACAGTTCCAATATATGGTCTATCTACCTGCTGGGTTGAATATCAATGTTTTCAGTGGTAGGTACATACCGATTGACTGACTGACTGACTGACTGTTAGCGGACAGACGGACAGACTGACTAACTGACTGACTGACAGACTAACATACAGACAGACTGACAGACAAATAGATAGACAGACAGACTGACTGATAGACAGATGGGTAGACAGATTGGCTGACCGACAGAGAGACAGACAGACATACAAACTGACTGCCTAACAGACAGATACACAGACAGACTGCCTGACTGACTGACAGACAGACTGACTGACAGACAGACTGATAGACAGACAGACCGACTGACTAACTAACAGATGGATAGACATAATGTTGACTGACTGACTGATTGACTAACTGACTGACAGTCAGCCTGACAGACAGACTGACAGACTGAATGACTGACAGATAGATAGACAGACAGACAGACAGCCAGACAAGCTGATGGTCAGACAGATAGACAGACTGACTGATTGATTGACTGGTTGACATATCGCCAGACATGCAGACTGACTGCCAGACAGATAGTCACATAGATCGACTGACTGAAAGACAGAAGGATAGATAGACAGACTGACTGCCAGATAGATAGTCACATAGATCGACTGACTGACAGACAGAAGGATAGATAGACAGACTGACTGACAGATAGACAGACAGACATATAGAGTGACAGACGCATAGACAGACTGACACTATATTGATCGATAGAACGAATACGTCTATATCTGTCCATTGATATGTCCATCTATCTGTCCATTTGTCTGCCTGATTGCCCACCTACTGTCTGTTTGTCCATCCCTCCGTCCGTCCGTCTATCCGTCTGATTGTCTTTCAATCCGTCGTCTATTCGCCAGTTTAGTCACCAGACTACACGAAGCCTTGCCTTGTAAATCACAAACAGCCTCACAATGCTGGGGTTGACTGCGACGTCCTGTAAAGGACATGAAACTAACTTAACTTGTCTGTCCATCTGTCAAACAACACACCCATCTGTCCAACAACACGTCCCTATGTCCAGCAACACGTCCATCTGTCCAACAACACGTCCATCTGTCCAATAACACGTCCATCTGTCCAACAACACGTCCATCTGTTCAACAACACGTCCATCTGTCCAACAACACGTCCATCTGTTCAACAACACGTCCATCTGTCCAACAACACACCCATCTGTCCAACAACACGTCCATATGTCCAGCAACACGTCCATCTGTCCAACAACACGTCCATCTGTCCAACAACACACCCAATTGTTCAACAACACGTCCATCTGTCCAACAACACGTCCATCTGTCCAACAACACGTCCATCTGTCCAACAACACGTCCATCTGTCCAACAACACGTCCATCTGTCCAACAACACGCCCATCTGTCCAACAACACGTCCATCTGTCCAAAAACACGTCCATCTGTCCATCATCACACCCATCTGTCCAGCAACACGTCCATCTGTCCAACAACACGTCCATCTGTCCAATAACACGTCCATCTGTCCAGCAACACGTCCATCTGTCCAACAACACGTCCATCTGTCCAATAACACGTCCATCTGTTCAACAACACGTCCATCTGTCCAACAACACGTCCGTCTGTCCAATAACACGTCCATCTGTCCAACAACACGTCCATCTGTCCAACAACACGTCCATCTGTCCAACAACACGTCCATCTGTCCAACAACACGTCCATCTGTCCAACAACACGTCCATCTGTCCATCATCACACCCATCTGTCCAACAACACGTCTATCTGTCCAATAACACCTCCATCTGTCCAACAACACGTCCATCTGTCCAACAACACGTCCATCTGTCCAACAACACGTCCATCTGTCCAACAACACGTCCATCTGTCCAACAACACGTCCATCTGTCCAACAACACGTCCATCTGTCCAACAACACGTCCATCTGTCCAACAACACGTCCATCTGTCCAACAACACGTCCATCTGTCCAACAACACGTCCATCTAATTAACAACACGTCCATCTGTCCAACAACACGTCCATCTGTCCAACAACACGTCCATCTGTCCAACAACACGTCCATCTGTCCAACAACACGTCCATCTGTCCAACAACACGTCCATCTGTCCAACAACAAGTCCATCTGTCCAACAACACGTCCGTCTGTCCAACAACACGTCCATCTGTCCAACAACACGTCCGTCTGTCCATCATCACACCCATCTGTCCAACAACACGTCCATCTGTCCAACAACACGTCCATCTGTCTAACAACACACCCATCTGTCCAACAACACACCCATCTGTCCAACAACACACCCATCTGTCCAACAACACACCCATCTGTCCAACAACACACCCAATTGTTATTGTTCAACAATACACCCATCTGTCCAACAACACGTCCATCTGTCCAACAACACGTCCATCTGTCCAACAACACGTCCGTCTGTCCATCATCACACCCATCTGTCCAACAACACGTCCATCTGTCCACCATCACACCCATCTGTCCAACAACACGTCCATCTGTCCAACAACACGTCCATCTGTCCAACAACACGTCCGTCTGTCCATCATCACACCCATCTGTCCAACAACACGTCCATCTGTCCAACAACACGTCCATCTGTCCAACAACACGTCCATCTGTCCAACAACACGTCCATCTGTCCAACAACACGTCCATCTGTCCATCATCACACCCATCTGTCCAACAACACGTCCATCTGTCCAACAACACGTCCATCTGTCCAACAACACGTCCGTCTGTCCATCATCACACCCATCTGTCCAACAACACGTCCATCTGTCCAACAACACGTCCGTCTGTCCATCATCACACCCATCTGTCCAACAACACGTCCATCTGTCCAACAACACGTCCATCTGTCTAACAACACACCCATCTGTCCAACAACACACCCATCTGTCCAACAACACACCCATCTGTCCAACAACACACCCATCTGTCCAACAACACACCCAATTGTTATTGTTCAACAATACACCCATCTGTCCAACAACACGTCCATCTGTCCAACAACACGTCCATCTGTCCAACAACACGTCCGTCTGTCCATCATCACACCCATCTGTCCAACAACACGTCCATCTGTCCACCATCACACCCATCTGTCCAACAACACGTCCATCTGTCCAACAACACGTCCATCTGTCCAACAACACGTCCGTCTGTCCATCATCACACCCATCTGTCCAACAACACGTCCATCTGTCCAACAACACGTCCATCTGTCCAACAACACGTCCATCTGTCCAACAACACGTCCATCTGTCCAACAACACGTCCATCTGTCCATCATCACACCCATCTGTCCAACAACACGTCCATCTGTCCAACAACACGTCCATCTGTCCAACAACACGTCCGTCTGTCCATCATCACACCCATCTGTCCAACAACACGTCCATCTGTCCAACAACACGTCCGTCTGTCCATCATCACACCCATCTGTCCAACAACACGTCCATCTGTCCAACAACACGTCCATCTGTCTAACAACACACCCATCTGTCCAACAACACACCCATCTATCCAACAACACACCCATCTGTCCAACAACACACCCAATTGTTCAACAACACATCCATCTGTCCAACAACACACCCATCTGTCCAACAACACACCCAATTGTTCAACAACACACCCATCTGTCCAACAACATATCCACCTGTCCAACAACACACCCATCTGTCCAACAACATATCCACCTGTCCAACAACACACCCATGTGTCCAAGAACACGCCCATCTGTCCAACAACACGTCCATCTGTCCAACAACACGTCCATCTGTCCAACAACACGTCCATCTGTCCATCATCACACCCATCTGTCCAACAACACGTCCATCTGTCCAACAACACGTCCATCTGTCCAACAACATATCCACGTGTCCAACAACACACCTGTCAGTCCAACATCACACCCATCTGTCCAACAACACACCCATTCGTCCAACAACACACCCATCCGTCCAACAACACACCCGCCAGCCTTCCATCTCAAATCGGGTACTAACATTCAGCGTCCAGGTGTCGTGGATCTCATGTGGCCAGAAAGTCATGTAGACAAGGAGGGCGTGGTGGGGTGAGTAGCTCAGCAAGTACACCAGCACACTCAGCATCAACATCTTGACCACGCCCCGTCTGGCCAGCAGCGCGTCGCCGGCACTATCCCTGTGTGGTGAAAACAAAACATGAGATGTGCAATCTGACAGTGTGCATGTGCAGTGTTTCTGGTCCTACCCTGGCATTCTCGCTGGGAAATAGGATGAAATCAGTTAATAAATGCCCGAAGAAGTCGGGTGTGTCGGCCGAAAGGTTCAAATATCTTATCTCTGCTGTAAACAGGCACAACGCAATTACGTCTAAAACAACATTCCGGACGAACGCAGCAGAAGAAGAAGAATCAGTTAACAGTGAATTACTTCAAACTTGTGGAGATGGGATGGAATCAGTTAACAGTGAATTATTTCAAACTTGTGGAGATGGGATGGAGTCAGTTAACAGTGAATTATTTCAAACTTGTGGAGATGGAATGGAATAAGTTAACTGTGAATTACTTCAAACGTGTGGAGATGGGATGGAATAAGTTAACAGTTAACATATAGTTATAACATATGGGATTCTCGTATATATATATTCTTTGCAAGTGTGATTCTGGTAAACATATATGTTGATATCTGTCAGTGCTAACGCCTGAGTGCACTGTCCCGAGATTCTCCTGGTGTGACCTGTCCTAGGATACTAGATCATTTATTGAGAGGACTGTGTGCAATAAGACTGAGAATACTCATTTCGGGAAAAAATTAAACTATACAATTCACACAGACACACGCACACACGCACGCACGCACGCACGCACGCCGCCCGCCCGCCCGCCCGCCCGCCCGCCCGCCCGCCCGCACGCACACACACACACACACACACACACACACACACACACACACACACACACACACACACACGCGCGTTCTCACGTTGTCCTCTTTGCCGATTTCAGACACGGAGAAAACTAATGTTGAATGCAACTGTGTAAGTTCTTGTAGTGGCCGATTGATCCCTATATATCACACGCACCTTACTCACAGTCTAGAACTTGACATGATCTAGGTCTGCACGAGCCAGAGTCGGACGCCGTCACAAGCAAGCCACTCCATCATCATCATCCTCTCATCATCCTCTCATCATCATCATCATCATCATCATCATCATCATCATCATCATCATCATCATCATCAAGCGCCTTGCCGACCGGCGTGGGAGATCATGCTTCATAAACTGCGATCTCCAACGGCATTGATCAATTCAAGTGTTGACTCCCTTCCGAGCCATGACACAAGCCTGTCAAGAATGCCCTCTCGCTGTCTTCCTCTATGAATAGAACCAAAGGTAAGTGTATGCAGTGCCGGGTATTACCTGCGGAGCTTGCTGGAGCCGTGGAAGAGCTGCCTGGAGACTTGAGCGTACAGTACCATCTGCACCACCAGCGGGAGCACGTAGAAGATGGCCAGCTCCGTGTACTTGAACATTAGGTAGTAGGTCAGTGGGTCATGGGGGAAGTGTATATGGCAGAACTTCACCTGGGGAGAACACGACTCAACAGGTGATGACAGTGTTAGCAGTGACGTTAACGATTTAGCTGTCGCCTCCTCCTCAACTTCCTCTATTTCTTATCCTCTTCTCCGAGCCAAAATAATGGTTAAATATTGCTATCACGTTCACTGTAGACTACGCGCAGAAATAGCAAGGAGAGATAGAAGAACTGAGCAATTAAAGTGTAAACAATTCCATAAACACCGCAACAAACGGATACATCTGAGACTGAATCAGCAGTACGACAGAGCTGCGTTTTGCCGACTATAGGCTAGATTTGAAGACAGCTATAACAACAGCCAGAAATGGAACACACAAGACTATGATCAAGCAGCATGATGATTTAGACTTTGCAGATCACTTTGCCTTCGGCCACACAAACACACGAAACCAGATGCTGGATCAACTAACCACACTTAATGAGAGGTCACAACAATTAAGTCTGCAAATTCTCGGGGAAAACACATCTTTCTGTGGTCATAGAGAGGCGTCATAAAACAGCTGTATGTTGTCATGTAATGTGAGGAGAGGTGTAACAAAAGAGCTTTATGTGGTCATATAATGTGAGGAGATGTGTCACAAAACAGCTTTATGTGGTCATATAATGTTAGGAGAGGTGTCACAAAACAGCTTTATGTGGTCATATAATGTGAGGAGATGTGTCACAAAACAGCTTTATGTCGTCATATAAAGTAAGGAGAGGTGTCACAAAACAGCTTTATGTGGTCATATAAAGTAAGGAGAGGTGTCACAAAACAGCTTTATGTGGTCATATAATGTGAAGAGAGGCGTCACAAAACAGCTTTATGTGGTCATATAATGTGAGGAGAGGCGTCACAAAACAGCTTTATGTGGTCATATAATGTGATGATAGGCGTCACAAAACAGCTTTATGTGGTCATATAATGTGAGGAGAGGCGTCACAAAACAGCTTTATGTGGTCATATAATGTGAGGAGAGGAGTCACAAAACAGCTTTATGTGGTCATATAAAGTAAGGAGAGGCGTCACAAAACAGCTTTATGTGGTCATATAATGGGAGGAGAGGCGTCACAAAACAGCTTTATGTGGTCATATAATGTGAGGAGAGGCTTCACAAAACAGCTTTATGTGGTCATATAATGTGAGGAGAGGCGTCACAAAACAGCTTTATGTGGTCATATAATGTGAAGAGAGGCGTCACAAAACAGCTTTATGTGGTCATATAATATGAAGAGAGGCTTCACAAAACAGCTTTATGTGGTCATATAATGTGAATAGAGGCGTCACAAAACAGCTTTATGTGGTCATATAATGTGAGGAGAGGCGTCACAAAACAGCTTTATGTGGTCATATAATGTGAGGAGAGGCGTCACAAAACAGCTTTATGTGGTCATATAATGTGAGGAGAGGCGTCACAAAACAGCTTTATGTGGTCATATAATGTGAAGAGAGGCGTCACAAAACAGCTTTATGTGGTCATATAATGTGAGGAGAGGCGTCATAAAACAGCTTTATGTGGTCATATAATGTGAAGAGAGGCGTCACAAAACAGCTTTATGTGGTCATATAATGTGAGGAGAGGCGTCACAAAACAGCTTTATGTGGTCATATAATGTGAAGAGAGGCGTCACAAAACAGCTTTATGTGGTCATATAATGTGAGGAGAGGCGTCACAAAACAGCTTTATGTGGTCATATAATGTGAGGAGAGGCGTCATAAAACAGCTTTATGTGGTCATATAATGTGAGGAGAGGCGTCACAAAACAGCTTTATGTGGTCATATAATGTGAGGAGAGGCGTCATAAAACAGCTTTATGTGGTCATATAATGTGAAGAGAGGCGTCACAAAACAACTTTATGTGGTCATATAAAGTAAGGAGAGGCGTCGCAAAACAATCTGACGACTAGAAGGATCAACGGCAGACGAACAGACGAAGACACATGATGCTGAATAAACCGAGACGGTGGCATAGAGGAATTGTATCTATACAATTTATTCAGAAAACCAAAGACCGAGATGGTGCAGAAGTCTGAACACCTAAGCCTGTCGGCAGGGCACCGATGGCGATAATTATATTGATTATATTGCTGTTAGTAAATAATCTCTGGAAAACATTGTTCTATTTCTACGAATTTCTACGGTCACGTGAAACATATATTGTTTCTACGATTAGGAAATGATCACCTGGAACATGTATTGCACTAAATCGTTCTCCCCTGACCTTACCTCACAATGCCCACCCCTTAGTGTCGTCTGCCATTATAGCGTTTGAGCATGGATTTAAACATTATGTTTGATCATGCATTCAACATTTGTGAGCGTGCATTAAAACATCACGTGTGAGCATGCATTAAAACATCACACGTGAGCATGCATTCAAACATCACATGTGAGCATGCATTCATACATCACGTGTTGCTATACAAAGATTTCCAGTAGAAAGCTCACACACATGCTTAATCAAACACATACACATTTATTTACACACAGACATCCACACACACAGACATTATGTCTTCTTTACGAGGGTCAGGTCCTTTCTGTTTTGGAGTATGCGATGGCGATCCTGACTCTCAGCCATAAGCAGATAGAAAGGATGGAAAGGATACAGAACGAAGCTATGCACATTATTCTTGGAGGTACAGGAGATACAGTATGCAGGGAGATGCGCTACCTTCTTGATTTTCCAAACATGAGGGACAGAATACAATTCTGCCAAGCACGTGCCTATCTCAGAGTCAACGCAAACACACAACATCCACTGCACAGCGAGATTAAGAAGGTGAAGGGCAGCAGGTTAAAACGAGGAAAGTCGTCGATGGGTCAAGCCGAAGACATTCTTCAGCAGGTGTGTTCACTTGAGGATTTAGAACTTGGCGAGGAGTGGGTACAAGTGCCAACAGATTTCTGCACATCCTTTTCAGTGTGCATCCAACTAGACAGGAAATGCAGACAAGAAAATCCAGCTGCCGTGGAGGCGGTCGTACAGGCTCTGATCTTCGAGAATTCGTTAGAGGATGATGCTGTCATTTACACGAATGGGTCGGTCGCTGGAGGAGTGAGAAGTTCATGGGCCTTTACGACTCAGACTGGAGGGGAAAGTGTGAAGGAAGAGTCTGGCGTTTTTGCTTTGACCACAAACAGCCTGACTATGGAAGTCATGGCAGTAAGTAAAGCAATAACATTGCTCGAGACACAGACATTAAATCGGGCATGTGTTCTTAGTGACTCAATGAATATGCTCAGGATGATAGAGATGGGGTGGGTCCGAAGAGAATGGCTGCTGTCTCTGGAGCGGTCTCGGCTAGCAAAGATTAGTTTCATCTTCGTGCCAGGGCATGCGGGAGTACAGGGGAATGAGCGGGCTGACAAGCTCGCAGGTGAGGCTACTGTGGAGGGCGGACGCGCCATGGACCAGGCTGACATTCTGAACTCTACGAGAAGTAAGTAGTTAATGAGAACCAGGCGATGACTGTGAATCTACAACAATGGCCAGACTGCGAGAACAGCAAGTTAAAAGAGGCGTGGCCAAACAAGAACACTAGGCAGGATGCCAAAGAAGATTGATAAACCAACACAGAACTGGTGTTGTTAGCCGCTACACGCTGCGGGATTTACTGAGGAGGGGATCCGAGCACTTATGGACTGAATGGTTCGATGTGCAATGAGGTTGTTCTGTCGACTAACTAACTTACTACTCACACACATGCGCGCGCGCACACACACACATGCATGATGAAACTGACCTTGACGTCCTTGGCACTGATGTGCATTTCATTAAAGAGAAGGGTTGGGGTACCAGCGATCACAGCCACGGGCCAGATGACGGACACCGCCACGGCAATTCTCGTCCTGCTACACAGGATGTGGGCTCGTATAGGGTGGACGATACCGATGTACCTGGGGTGTAAGCAGACACATCATCATCGTCGTCATCAACATTGTCATCATCGTCATTATCATCACCAGCAACATTGTCATCATTATAATCATGGCCACTGTCATTATCATCATAATTATGATAATAATAATTATAATCATCGTTATCATCAACATCATCATCAACACCATCATCACAACAATCATTAGAAAAATCATCATCATCATCATCATCATCATCATCATCATCATCATCATCATCATCATCATCATCATCATCATCATCATCATCATCATCATCATTATCATCAATATCATAATCACCACCATTATCATCATTTCCATCATTATTATAATCATATTAATCATCATTATAAAAATCATTATACTGTGGTACCTCGGGTTACGAACGCCTAAAGTCACGAATAATTCAGGTTACGAACAACAACGTCGACAATTTTATGTCTCGGTTAACGAACAGTGCCTCGGGTTACGAACGAAGGCGAGAGAGAAAGAGAGAGAGAGAGAGAGAGAGAGAGAGAGAGAGAGAGAGAGAGAGAGAGAGAGAGAGCAAGGTGTAACGTTGGAGACAAACGATCGCGTACAGTACAAACAATACTACAGATGAGCTTGTGGATCTTCAGAATGAACAGCTTAAGACATTAAAGGAGGAGCAGTCGTCCGATGATGAGGAGTCAGTGACCGTTACAACTGCCAGGATTAAAGAAATTTGCAGCAAGTGGGCAGACGTCGAAGACTTCATTGTCAACCATCTTCCAAACAAACTTGTTACTAACAGGGCAGTAAACCTGATGAATGATAACACGATGGCCTACTTCAGAAAGATTATCCAGCAAAGGAAGCGACAAAATTCCCTTGATAGTTTCTTATGCAGAAAGATTCCCAGTCGGCTGCCAAGACACAGCGACAAAATACTCCTGAAAATAATGATTGAGAATAACAAAGAAAGTGACACATTTCCAATGATCGTTTTCTTGGTAATAAAGATAGATTAAATCTTTTTTTTTCATGAGCATTTAATTAATTTGGTTGTTTTCTTTCTCTTTATTTAATACATGAAGTACACGTATTTTTTGCGTTTTGTCAGCTAAACGACCGGGTGTTAATAAAAAAGAACGATTCTTTCATCGTGAAACGGATTGTCTTTATTTCATTGATTTCAATGTTCGGGTTACGAACGTTTCGGATTACGAACCGAGTTCTGGAACGAATTAAGTTCGTAACCCGAGGTACCACTGTAATTAAAATCATAATTATAATCACATTCCTCATCATAATAATGATCATCATAATGATCATCATAATCACTGTAATCATTATTATAATCAGCATCCTCAGTTTAATTATTAGTATAATCATCATTATAGTCATCACCATTATTATCATCAACATCATCATCACCATTATTATCATCATCAACATCATCATCATATAACAGGCCTTTTGCATAGTAGTAGTAGTAGTAGTAGTAGTAGTAGTAGTAGTAGTAGTAGTAGTAGTAGTAGTAGTAGTAGTAGTAGTAGTAGTAGTAGTAGTAGCAGCAGCAGCAGTAGCAGTAGTAGTAGTAGTAGTAGTAGTAGCAGCAGTAGCAGAAGTGGTAGTTGTAGTAGCAGTAATAGTAGTAGTAGTAGTAGTAGTAGTAGTAGTAGTAGTAGTAGTAGTAGTAGTAGTAGTAGTAGTAGTAGTAGTGGTAGTGTAGTAGTAGTAGTAGTAGTAGTAGTAGTAGTAGAAGTAGTAGTAGTAATAGTAGTAGTAGTAGTAGTAGTAGTAGTAGTAGTAGTAGTAGTAGTAGTAGTAGTAGCAGCAGTAGCAGTAGTAGTAGTAGTAGTAGTAGTAGTAGTAGTAGTAGTAGTAGTAGTAGTAGTAGTAGTGTAGGAGTAGTAGTAGTAGTAGTAGTAGTAGTAGTAGTAGTAGTAGTAGTAGTAGTAGTAGTAGTAGTAGTAGTATAGCAGTAGTAGTAATATTATTATTATTATTAGTAGTAGTAGTAGTAGTAGTAGTAGTAGTAGTAGTAGTAGTAGTAGTAGTGTAGTAGTAGTAGTAGTAGTAGTAGTAGTAGTAGTAGTAGTAGTAGTAGTAGTAGTAGTAGTAGTGCCGGACTCCATGACGAAGGGCTTACGGACGGGGTTAGTAAGCCCACTTACCCGCGTTCGAAACACAGCTGCGACCGATTTGGCAACAGACCGCGTTGCGTTGGGTTTTAACGAGTTGGTATAGGAGCCGGTCGTTCAGAAAGCATTGGCAAACTACTGAACGTAAACTTGCCAAGACATCAACAACAGCAGTAAAATGCTGGTGTTGACATCGATGTCCTGTAAAAAGGATATGCAAAAAAATGTAGTAGTAGTAGTAGTAGTAGTAGTAGTAGTAGTAGTAGTAGTAGTAGTAGTAGTAGTAGTAGTAGTAGTAGTAGCAGCAGCAGCAGCAGCAGCACTAGCAGTAGCAGTAGTAATAGTAGCTGTTGTAGTAAGAGTAGCAGCAGCAGCCATCTCTGTTAGCAATGTGTTGTATTTATTTTGAGATCTCAATATCTTCTGTTGCTTCACAAACTGTTCCTAGAATTTACTGCCCCCCTCTCCACTGTGTCACATTGTTGCTATACTGTCTCGTCCCTGACCTCAAACTGACCTCTCCACACATATTGAGACCAAGGTCATCACGGAGGCGTAGAGTGCAACCACCAGCACGAACCGGTTTGTCTTGCACAGAAGCCAACTCAGGACCCAGCCTCTGTTCATCATGAACTGCACGATCTCGGGAACTCCCAGCAACATGATAACCTGGGGACATGATAACGTGACATGATAACCTGGGGACACGATAACACGACATGATCATCTCGGGTCACGAAAACAATATATTATCGTCTGAGTACACGATAACATAACATGATCATCTGGGGACATGATAACATGGCATCATCATCTGAGGACACGATAACACGACATGATCATCTAGGGACACGATAACACGACATGATCATATGGGGACACGATAACAATACATGATCATCTGTTGACACGATAACAGTACATGATCATCTGGGGACACGATAACACGTCATGATCATCTGGGGACACGATAATACGCCATGATCATCTGGTGACACGATAATCTGAGGACACGATATTATAACCTGGGGACACAATAATACGTCATGATCACCTGGGGACACGATAACACGTCATGATCATCTGGGGACACGATAACACGTCATGATCATCTGGGGACACGATAACACGTCATGATCATCTGGGGACACGATAACACGTCATGATCAGCTGGGGACACGATAACAATACATGATCATCTGGGGACACGATAACACGACATGATCATCTGGGGACACGATAACACGACATGATAATCTGGGGACACGATAATCTGAGGACACGATATTATAACCTGGGGACACGATAATACGTCATGATCATCTGGGGACACGATAACACGTCATGATCATCTGGGGACACGATAACACGACATGATCATCTGGGGACACGATAACACGATATTATAACCTGGGGTCACGATAATCTGAGGACACGATATCATGACATGATTATATGAGGATACGATAACACGACATGATAACCTGGGGAGACGACAACACAGCATTATCATCTGTTGACACGATAACACGACATGATCATCGGGAGACACGATAATAAGACAGGATAATCTGTGGGATAAGATAACACGACATAATAACGTGTGGGAGAAGATAACACGACATGACAATTAGTGGGACAATGTAACAAAATATGATACTCTGAGGACAAGACAACACGACATGGTAATCTGTGAACTAGATAATAAGACAAGATAATGTGTGGGACAAGATAACAAGACATGATCATTTGTGAGAAAAGATAATAAGACATGATTATCTGGTGGACAAGATAACAAGGCGTGATAATCTGTGGACAAGATAAAACCGCATGACAATCTAAGGGCAAGATAACAACACATGATAATCTTAGGACAAGATAAAAAGACATGATAATCTAAGAACAAGATAGCAGGACATGATAATCTGTGGGACAAGATAGTAAGAGATAACAACACGACATGTTCACCCAGGTAAAGATAACACGACATGATTATCTGTGGACAAAATAACACGACACGATCATCTGGGTACAAGATATGATAATGTGACGGCAAGATAACACGACTTGATAATCTGGGAACTATATAACACGGCATAATAATCGGACGACAAGATGACACGACATGATAATCTGGCGACAAAATAACATGATATAATAATCCGGGGACAAGATATGGTAATTTGACGTCAAGATAACACGACATGATAATCTGAGGAAAAGATAACACAACATGATAATCTGTTGACAAGATGGAGTCATTATATCTGGGGACACGATAACAAGGCATGATAATCTGATAACAAGGTATGATAATCTGATAACAAGGTATGATAATCTGAGGACAAGATAACAAGACACGATAATCTGGGTACAAGATAACAAGATATGAAAATCTGGAGACAAGATAACAAGATACCATTGTCTAGGGAAAGATGACTGCCCTACTTAGCTCCGCGAACACAAATCAATACCATTAATTGTAATGGACGCCGGAGGAACAAAAGCACATGGAGAGTGATGTATTGTTCCCTAAACACACACGACAATGGTATGTCAATTATATATTCTAGATTCTATTGCGATCCGCTGTCAGGACAAGAATTCCGGCTCACTAACAAAGGATCAAAAGGAAGAGGGTGGGGGAGGGTTTACACCAAGCCACTGCACTCCTATATATATATATATATATATATATATATATATATATATATATATATATATATATATATATATATATATATATATATATATAGGCATGGCTATAAATAAACGGTCCTTGAAGGAAACACACTAGTTGAGACGGCCATATCTGGCACATCTGAGATAGCAGCAGGGATAATCAGGTCAGCAAGTTGCTCCCCCTTCCAGGGACCTGTTACAGAAATATGTGATCTACAACACCCATGGCGCTCGGGAACATTCCTCACTGACTCTCATATGCCATCTTCTATTGCTGTTTTATGGCGAGCTCATGTGAGATTTGACGTGGACAGTACGGCTGCCAGGAATAATAAAGAGGAAGCGGAACCAGCCGTTTGCAAATAGTGTGGCGTTCTGGAGCAAAAACTGGACAGGAGGGAAACAACAACTTCAAACAATGTAAGAATCAACTTCACTGGACTTGAAACAAGCTCGCACGTGCTCCACCTCTCCTTTATACAGCAAGCGAAGAGTTTCCATGTTAATTATTCCTGTAGCAATGTGGTTAAAAGTCCGACTGGCTTTTCCTCTACATCGTGTGCATTCCAAAGAGAAGATGGGGTATGATGTGGCGGATAATCTCCAGATGGGTGTATGATGTGGCGGATGATCTCCAGATGGGTGTATAATGTGGCGGATGATCTCCAGATGGGTGTATCGGACGCGGGACATCTTACTTATGATCGAGAGGTTTTCCGGAAGGTTGTTATGGGACCGAGGTTCTGCAAAGGACATGCTACTGAATGAATGAATGAATGAATGTCTGCATTCCCCGGGCCCTCTGCTCGCTGCCTTTTGAGCCAATCTGTCCAGATATGGATACTCCGTCGGTTTAGCTGCACTCGTCCCCGCGATTCCAGAAAGCCCTCGTGACATCACATTTATCATAAAGTAGGTTTCCTTTGAAGGGGCAGCAGCAGCTGCTAATCTACCAGGCAGTTCACTGCCCCTCACACCTGCATGCCCTGGGACGGGAATATATAACCCGCGCCAGCATCTTGTCTTCACCTCTCGATTCAATTAGAATGTGTTTGGTTCTCTCCGTAAGCTCCATCCTGTTTACTTTGTCACACAAGTTTAGTTCTCTCCAGGAGCTCCTTCTTGGTAACTTTGTCACACTAGTTTAGTTCTCTCCATGAGTTCCATCTTGGTGACTTTGTCACACTAGTTTATTTCTCTCCATGAGTTCCATCTTGGTGACTTTGTCACACTAGTTTATTTCTCTCCATGAGTCCCATCTTGGTGACTTTGTCACACTAGTTTATTTCCATTATTCTGTGCAAGCACCGGTTAGTGACTGATTTTAGTTCATCAACGATAGTTTTCGTCGTTCTCAATCTTTCCGGCCCCTGTAAAAGTATCGATTTGACATTGTAGTTAAATATTACAAGTTTGGACTAAGTTTAATTCCATCTGACTTCCACACTTTTCCTAGTCCCAAGAAAGCTCATACTTCCCTTTGTATTCATTTTTTAATATCTCTATTTCTCCATCTTTGTCTAAATTTCTACCCTGATAGTTCATGGAGCCTCCAAGGCCAATGCGGCCTTTGGCAGACTGTACAAGAATGTATGGAACAGGCATGGAAGAAGCCTGCAAACAAAGCTGAAAGTCTATAAAGCACACTGCGATATGCTTCTGAAACCTGGACTGTTTATCAGCGACACGCTAGGAAATTGAACGACTTCCACACAGTCTGCCCTAGGAAGCTATTGAAGATTAAATAGCAAGACAAGATCCCAGACACTGAAGTTCTAGAAAGAGCGTCCATGCCCAGTATTCACACAGTGTAAGTGGGTCGGGGAAAGGTGCTTGGGGGAGGGATTTGTGAGTGAGGGATAGTGTGTGTGTGAGGACATGTGCATGGGTGGAGGGATCTGTGTGGGTGGTGGATGGGTGGGTAGGTCGGGTGGATGGATTGTGGGGGCATGTATGTGTGCTTGGGTGTGTGCTTGGGTGTGTGGGTGGGTGGGAGATGTGTTTGTGGGTGAGGGATGTTTTGGTGGGTGGGTGGGGGTATTTGGGTGTTGGTTGGTGGGGACATGTGTAGGTGGATGGGTGTGTGGATGGGTGGGTGGATGGGTGGGTGGGGGATTTGTGTGTATGGATGGGTGGGGGATGTGTGTATGGGTGGTGTATATATGAGTATGAGTGTGTGGGAGTGTGTGTAGGGGTGTGGGGGATGTGTGTGTGGGTTGGGGGATGGGGGTGTGTGTATGGGTGAGAGTGTGGCTGGGGTGTGAGTGGGGGTGGGTGGGTGGGGAATATCTGTGTGGGTTGTGGGGGTGTGTGGATGGGAGATGTTTAAGTGTGGATGGGGGATGTGTGGGTGGGTGGGGAGATATGTGCGGGTGGGGATGTGTGTGCGGACATATGTGTGTGTGGGGAGATGTGTGTGGCTGGGGAGATGTGTGTATCTGGCTGGGAGACGTGTGTGGGAGGGGGATGTGTGTGTGTGTAGGTGAGGGATGTGTGGGTGGGTGTTGGAGGTATGGGTGGAGGATGTGTGGGTGAGTGGGTGTGTGTGTGTTGGAGGATGTGTGTGTGGGTGGGGGATGTGTGTGTGTGCGTGTGGGGGTGTGTGTCTGGGGGATGTGTGTGTGGGTAGGGGAATGTGTATGTGGGGATGGGTGGGTGGGTGGGAAATGTATGTGTGTCTGGGGAATGTATGTGTGTCTGGGGAATGTATGTGTGTCTGGGGGTGGGTGGTTGGATGTATGGGTTGGTGTGGAGTGTGGTGGGTGTGGGATGTGTCTCATAACATTGTAATATGCATTGTTTATGTTTACAATATTAATTTAACAATAGATTTTTCCTATGTATCATGCACTATTGATGCATGAAAGATGAGTGATTGGAAGGGCCGAATGTAAGACGGGACTGCGTACCCAATTTGTTACCCTTTTAAAGTAAACTTAAATCAAATCAAATAAAATCATAATCAGAGTCGCTGGGCTGGTCACTTAACTCGCATGCCAGATCACAGTCTCCTTAAACGAATGTTTTTACGGCGAGCTGCGTAGTGGTAAACACTCCCTAGGCGGTCAGAGGAAACGCTTTAAAGACACTCTGAAAATCTCACTGAATGCTTTTGGAATTCATCATGACACCTGGGAGACTGCAGCCAGAGACCGAAATTCGTGGCGTGCATCATTACGCAAGGGTGCAGTCACTTGTGAGGCAACCTGGACTGCAAGAGATGTGAAGAAAAGGCTGGACAGAAAAACCACTGCAGGAAATCCTCCTCCTGGAACGTCGCCCACATAGTCAAAGAACATTTGGAGCCAAACTAGACCTTATCAGCCATTGTTTGGAGATCGAGGTGGGATGGTTGACGAGTGGGTGGGTGTAGGATGTGTGAGAGGGTGAGTGTGTGTAGGTTGGGATGGGAGGGGATGTGTGGGTGCGAGATGTGTGGGTGCGGGAGATTGTGTGGTGGGTGATATGTGTGCAAGTGGGGGATGTGTGGGTGGGTTCGGGTTTTGTGTGTGGGTAGGTGCAGGATATGTGAGTTGGCGGGAATATGTGTGTGTGTGGGTGTTGGAAATGTAGTTGGGGGATGTGTGTTTGGCTGAGTGTTTGGGGGTGTGTGGGTGGGTGGTGGAGGATATGTGGGTGGGTGAGTGTTGGTAGGTTATGGGATGGGTGGAGGATGTATGCGTGTGAGTCGGTATGGATGGGTGGTTGCATGCATGTGTGCCTGGGTGTGTGGGTGGGTGGGGAATGTGTGGTGGGGGATGTATGGTGGGTGGGAGATGTGTGTGTGTGGGTAGGAAGATGATGTATGTGGGGGTGTGTTTGGGATGTGTTGGTTGGGGGATGCGTGGATGGATGGGGTCATGTATGTGCCTGTGGGTATGTGTGTGGTTTAGTGGTGGATGTGTGTGTGTGGGACACGCGGATGGATAGATGGGTGGGTGAGTGGGAGATTTGTCTCATAACATGGTAACATGCAATGTTTATGCTTACAACATTTATTTGACAATGTTTTTTTCCTATGTGAATGCACTATGCTCTGATGAACGAAAGATGAGTGATTGGAAGGGCCGAATGTAAGACGGGCCTGCGTGCCCAATTTGTTACCCTTCGAAAATAAAGTTTGTTCGTTCGTTCGTTCGTTCTTAGAACTCACAGCTCCATACTTTCAACCCCACTGGATGAAATGAATGGTCATCATCATTCTTGATGGACAGACAACAACCCTATTAGGTGTAGGAAGTAAGGATTCACCAAGAAATATTGGATTGTTATTAGCTTGGTTTATCCTCATTATCACTATCTTGTCCCTGTGAACTGGTCTACCAAACAGTTGTTATGTTTAATTTATCTGATCTGACTTCATGTGTGTGATAGAACTGCAATATCACAGGCCAAATCTACCAAACAGTTGTGATGTTTAATTTATCTGATCTGACTTCATGTGTGTGATAGAACTGCAATATCACAGGCCAAATCGAAAATCATCAAACTGCCTTGTCAACGTTTTGCAGTAGTTATTGTTGTCTCCATAACCCAGTCTGTTGTAGGTTAGAATAATAAAAGTGACAAAGTGATCCCTGTCCAACTCCTGTTCTATTTCAAACGCGTCTGGTACTTATTCCTTATAAAAAAATAAACTCTACTCTTCACGTCTTCTCATGTCGCCCTTATTAAGTTATCGATTATATGAGGGGCCCCAGTGTTGGGTCACCCTCCAGAGGGATTCGCGATCAATGCTCCCGAAGGCTTTACATAATCCACCAATACAGCATAAAGTGGCCGATGCAGTTCCATACATTGCTCTGTTATTATGCGAAATGTGACTGTCTGGCCTACATAATGTGGTGGAGCTATCACACCACACAACTATCCTAGGAAACCTTATCGTGAAAAAAATGTTATTATTAACTTAACAATGCACAATAAGAAAACGTTGACTTAACAATGCACACAATAAGAAAACATTAACTTTAAAATGCACACAGTAAGAAAACATTAACTTAACAATGCAAATAATAAGAAAACGTTAACTTAACAATGCACACAGTAAGACAACATTAACTTAACAATGAACACAATAAGACAACTCTGTCTAAACATCGCACATAATCGGACAACACTGACTAAACAACACAATCAATCGGACATCGCTGACTAAACAACACAATCAATAGGACATCGCTGACTAAACAACACATACAATCGGACATCGCTGACTAAACAACACAATCAATAGGACATCGCTGACTAAACAACACAATCAATTAGACATCGCTGACTAAACAACACATACAATCGGACATCGCTGACTAAACAACACAATCAATAGGACATCGCTGACTAAACAACACAATCAATCGGCATACATTGACTAGAACACACACAATCGGACATCATTGACTAAACAACACACACAATTAGACAACACTGACTTAACAACACACACAATTGGACAACATTGATGAAACAACGCACAAAATCGGACAGTAGGGATTAGACAACGCACACAATCAAGCAATAGTGATTAAACAACGCACACAATCAAGCAATAGTGATTAAACAACGCACACAATCAAGCAATAGTGATTAAACAACGCACACAATCGGACAACATTGATTAAACAACGCACACATGAAGTCATTGCTGACTAAACAACGCAACATGAAGACATCGCTGACTAAACAACGCACACATTAAGACAGCACTCACTAAACAACGCACACATTAAGACAGCAATGACTAAACAACGCAACATGAAGACATAGCTGACTAAACAGCGCAACATGAAGACATCGCTGACTAAACAACGCACACATTAAGACAGCACTGACTAAACAACGCACACATTAAGACAGCACTGACTAAACAACGCACACATTAAGACAGCACTGACTAAACAACGCACACATTAAGACAGCACTGACTAAACAACGCAACATGAAGACATAGCTGACTAAACAGCGCAACATGAAGACATTCGCTGACTAAACAACGCAACATGAAGACATCGCTGACTAAACAACGCACACATTAAGACAGCACTGACTAAACAACGCAACATGAAGACATCGCTGACTAAACAACGCACACATTAAGACAGCACTCACTAAACAACGCACACATTAAGACAGCAATGACTAAACAACGCAACATGAAGACATAGCTGACTAAACAGCGCAACATGAAGACATCGCTGACTAAACAACGCACACATTAAGACAGCACTGACTAAACAACGCACACATTAAGACAGCAATGACTAAACAACGCACACATTAAGACAGCACTGACTAAACAACGCACACATTAAGACAGCACTGACTAAACAACGCACACATTAAGACAGCACTGACTAAACAACGCAACATGAAGACATAGCTGACTAAACAGCGCAACATGAAGACATCGCTGACTAAACAACGCACACATTAAGACAGCACTGACTAAACAACGCACACATTAAGACAGCACTGACTAAACAACGCACACATTAAGACAGCACTGACTAAACAACGCACACATTAAGACAGCACTGACTAAACAACGCACACATTAAGTCATCGCTGACTAAACAACGCACACATTAAGACAGCACTGACTAAACAACGCACACATTAAGTCATCGCTGACCAAACAACGCAACATGAAGACATCGCTGACTAAACAACGCAACATGAAGACATCGCTGACTAAACAACGCAACATGAAGACATCGCTGACTAAACAACGCAACATGAAAACATAGCTGACTAAACAACGCACACATTATCATTAGCACTCACCAGATCTGCCAAAGCCAGGTTGCTGATCAGCAGGTTTGTAATGGACGACCTCATTTTCTTGTCACAAACTACCACGTAGACGACCAGGAAGTTGCCCACAATGCCCACCAGCCCGACCACAAAGAAGATGACACTAAAGACAACAATTTCTGCCACACCCGCCACCTCAGAAGACACTGTTAGATTACTGTCTGTATGATACATGCCATTTGCCACTGTTGTCATGGCTTCGTTGACAGGGTCAGAGTTCACACTAGGAACCCGGATATTGCTAGACCAGTGTGCTTCCATTGACGTCATCGCCGTGTGGCTGGGCTCAGTGTTCGCCATCTTGTTTGTTGTTCGGAATCCTGTTTTGGCAAAAGAAGTTAAGGTTTTGAAATAAGAATGCGAATAAATTGACAAATCTAGATTTACTCATTCGCAAAGTAAATATAAATAAAATAGTACACATGTGTGTTTCGACAAAATTGTCTACGCCGGATATATAACACACTAGGTGAAATTAATGTCTGACATTACATTTGTGGTATTATTGTATAAGGAACTCTGGAAGGTCTCCGCCATTCGGTTAGCTAATTCAGTTTTCTCGGAGACTCAAGGGGGTCGTCGCTGGAGCTACGGAGTTCGTGATCTGTAAGACGCTTTCGGCATCCCGCTCTTTGGGATAAAACTCGGTGCAATGAAGTCGATTCTTTTGCAATTAAACCCTCATACCATTTTTTACAAAAGCCAACGCAAGGCAGTCTGCTGCCAAATCGTCCACAGCTGTGTTTCGAAGGCAGTATGCGGGATTACAAACAGCGTCCGAAACTCTTTCACCAGAGAGCCGGCTTTAAAATGTAGACGGAAAATAATGCGCTGATTATGGAGGGAATGTCATAGAGAACTGAAACTGTGTATGGGGTTATGTCGTTTCACTATATCCACCACCCGAATTGACATAATTATGCCATCGCTGTTTGGCTTTGAAAAGATCTATGGAATAGAGTAACCTAATTTTTCGAACTAACCACGCTATGACAGGAACCCATGACTTCTTCATGGCTGTGAACATGATTTCTTGTCGAGCTGTCTTCAAAGTTTGGGTAAAGAAATGAGTCTTATGTAGCCACATTAGGGGAACAGGGTGGGCGCTCACGAATCGCAAAATGCAAATCCTCGGCTACTAATCGTACAAACCGTGCTTTGTGAGAGGGCGCGCTGTCTTGAAGCAAACGAAAATTGTGTGTTCGTTTTATTCCTCGTTTTCTGGTCACTGCTTTATTTTTAAGTAAGGAGTTCTGCGTTGTATTGTTCATTGACCGTGTTGCCATGAGGCAGGTAAACTTTCAATCACTCATTCATTCATTCAGCAGCATGTCCTTTGCAGAACCTCGCTCCCATAACAACCTTCCGGAAAAACTCTCAATCATAAGCAAGATGTCCCGCGTCCGATACACCCATCTGAAGATCATCCGCCACATCCTGCACCAATCTTCTCTTTGGCCTTCCTCTTCCTCTCTTCCCAAGCATATACCCCTCCATTAATGTTCTCTCCAAACTTTCGTGGCGTTTCAAGTGACCAAAATATTTCAATTTTCTTTCTTGTTTCGTCTTTAATAGCCAAGCCTCTTCAATATTCAGCTCTTGAAGTATGGATGCATTTGTTCTTTTCTTTACCCAAGATATTCTTAGAACTCGTCTATAACATTTATATTCAAAGGCATTTATGCGCTGTTCAGCTTGTTTAGTAAGTGTCCATGTCTCACAGGCGTATGTTGCAATGGGAAAGATGCATGCTCTTTAAAATCTAATTTTTGTAGTTATGTCTGTCCCACTCCATAATTTATTCAGTTGTTTTGGTCTTTGAAGAGCAATTGATAGTCGTCGTTTAATTTCTTTAATTGTGTCACCGTTTCTGGTAATCAATGACCCAAGATATTCAAAATTTTCCACCACCTCCAATTTTTCCTCATTAACATATATTATTTTCTCCATAGTTTTATCTGTATGCATTATCTTTGTTGTTGCTATGGTAAGATATAAGTTGTGATTTTCACTATTCAATTAGGTTGAAGCTATTAGGTTTTCAATACCATTCTGTGTTGTGGATAGCAATACTGTATCATCAGCATACCGAATCTCTGGTATGTCAAGACCGCCGATATTTAGGGCATCATATAGCTAGCTCCCTGTTTATACCATCTCTTACATTTGTCATTACATTTTTGGCGTACAGGTTAAACAAATAGGGGGACAGCACACATTCTTGACGTACTCCTTACTTGATGTCAAACCAATCTGATGTCTCTCCATCTATTCTTCTTCTTCTTCTTCTTCTTCGTTCATCCGGAGTTTTTTTTTCGGATGTGATTGCGTTGTGCCTGTTTACAGCAGAGCTGCGTTCTTGCGCCGTTAGGCCGACACATCCGACTTCTGCGGGCATTTGTTAACCGGGTTAACCTTCCCGGGGTTTCTTAGGACGTTTGACTCTCACTGTTGTGGTGTTATCCCCCATCCCAGCTGGTCCATATAGAACAGCCAAAGATCCTGGTCACCCCTCAAGGGAAGGCAGGGGCAGACCATGGGCATTCCCCGCCATCCAAGGAGGCTTCCATACTTGCAGAGCCGATACATAGCGCTCTGGTACTGGGCTCACCCAAGGAATCGTCACGTCCTGCACATAGCTGCTTAGCATCACTTCCGTATATTGGACCTTCCGTTCACCATAGGCTGTTCTTCCGGAAACCAGAAGTATGCAGTCTGCAGATGACATCCACACAGTGAGCTTTCGATTCGGACTTTCCACGTAATGGATTTGCTATCCAAGCAATATTCCATTTCATGCCATTAGGACACTTTTCCACCTTTTATGAAGCCCACACAGTGGGCTTTTGATTCAGACTTTCCACGTAATGGATTTGCTATCCAAGCAATATTGCATTTCGTGCCACTAGGACACTTTTCCACCTTTTTTGAAGCCCACACAGCAAGCTTTCGATTTGGACTTTCCACATAATGGATTTGCTATCCAAGCAATATTCCATTTCATGCCTCTGGGTCTTCATGCACCTTTAAATGTCAACCTGTATGTAGTTAAAGTAAGCTGCTGTCAACTTTAGCTTGTTGATATCTCCATAGAGCTTGTCCTCAAATGAAGCAGGTGTGGGCCAAAATATCTTTCTCTGTTCTGCATACGTTGGGCAATCCTGCAGCAAATGTTTTGCTGTCATTTTTCCAGTTCTACAATTACATTCATCGGTATCTCCTATCTTTAGTTTATTGAACAAGTGGTATTTCAGCCTGTTATGTCCTGTGCGGAGTCTGAAGATTGCTACTTGTTCTCTTCGGTCGAGTTTGTAATATGCATCATCCTTCTGATGGCTTGGATGCTCTGATTCCCATTTGGTTCTATAAGTGCTTTTTATCAACCTCTTTGCCTCATTATAGGTTATGTCTATGTCAGGCTGTGGTAGTTGTCCGCCCTCTTTTGCCAGTCTGTCAGCCTCTTCGTTTCCAGGTATACTGCAATGTGATGGGATCCACTGTATTACAACTTTTTTGGATTTCTGACATAGACCATGGAGTGCTGCTCTTAGGTCAGTTAGTTCTGTGCTGTTATTGCTCTTCAGTATTGAGACAGCTGACTTTGCATCTGTGAAGATAGCTATTTGCTTCTCTTTATTTTCCTCCATCAGGAGCATTTCTGCTGCAATTTTCAGAGCCTCTACCTCCGCTTTGAAGTTACTTGAAAATTTTCCAATTGCCATTGAATGTGTTTTTTCACTCCATTTTTTAAATTTAGGAGAATTCCTCCTCCTCCATTCTCTATTGAATTTTTGGCTGATCCATCTGTATATGCATGGGTCCAATTCCTGCTTGGGTAATGTTCTTTTATGTAGTTTAGGGTTATTTCTCTTCTTTCAGTTTCATGCTGAGTATTCTTTTTCTCAATACCAGGAATATTTTCTATCATCTCAGGCAGTTGCTGCTGTCTCCAAGCTGGGAACTTGTGTGCATTGTATATGGGCTTGACTGTTGATATGTTAAGTATAGGATCTGCCCTAATCCTTCGTTTTGCAGTTTCTACAAAGTTGCTACGCTTCAGTCTTCCCTTTCCAAAACCATTAAATCTGTTGTACATAGGGTGGTCTGTCAATCTTCTAAATTTTTCTGCTTGTTGCTGGGCTCTGCTATCTCTTCTATCCTGCATTGGTTGTAAACAAGTGATCTTTTCTAGTTCATTAATAGGCGTTGTCTTCAGGCTTCCAGTTATGATTCGCATTCCTTAGTTTTGGACTCTACTTATTTTGTTAAAGTTTGACTTAGCTGCTGTTGCCCAAGCTGCAATGCCATATTCCTGTACTGGCCTCACCCGTCCAGTATATAACTTCTTGAGAACTTTCTCATCTGCTCCCCACGTTGTACCAGCAAGCTTTTTCATGATTGCCATTCTCTGCCTTGCTCTTGTTCGATTTGTCTCAACCTGTGTCTTCCATGTCAGGCGACGATCAAAGGTGACTCCTAGATAGTTTGGATTTTCTTCATGGCGCAATATTTTTCCATTCAATACCAGCTTAGGTTGCTGAGTTTTATTTGAGAGGGAGAACACTGTGCATGTTGTTTTCTCCTCACTTATCTTCACTAGCCATGATTTTGACCAGTCCTCTAGCGCTAATAAGGCTTGCTGTATTCTGCTGTTAGCTGTACTAATATATTCTTCAGATGTCCATATGGCTAGGTCATCTGCAAAGGAGGATGTGTGTACTCTGGCTGGAAAATTTTCTGTGATGTCATTTATATATGCTAGGAATAATGTTGGTGAAAGAACTCCTCCTTGGGGGACACCTTGCTCCAACAGCATCATTTTGCTGGTTTGTCCTTGTACTTTTGTCCTGGCAGTTCTGTTCTCAAGGTAGTGGCTGATCCATTTATACATTTTCCCACAAACATGCATGTTTTGCAGTTTTACTTTCAGTCCTTCCTTCCATACTTTATCAAATGCTTTTTCTAAATCTATCCAGACTGCTAGTGTGTGATTTTTCTCTTGGAAGGCATCCTCTATTTCCTGAGCTATATAGGTTATTTGATCTTCAGTGGATCTGTACTTTCTGAATCCTGCTTGGTGTGGTGTTAAGAGTTTGTTTTCTTCCAGATGCCATGTTAGCCTGCCATTGATAATGCGTTCCATTAATTTTCCTACACAGCTAAGTAGACTTATAGGTCGATAGCCATTTGGTTCTTCCAGGTCTTTTCCTTTCTTTGGGATTGGTATTAGTATAGCTTCCTTCCATGCCTGTGGGACTATTCCTCTCTTCCAGCTGTTATTTAGGACTGCTAGTAGTTTCTTCTTTGCCTTGGTGCCTAGTCCTATTAGCATTTCATTTGTGATTCCATCCTTTCCTGGTGATTTCTTCTTTTTTAGGGTATTCATTGCCTGTTCCATTTCTTCCATTGTTAGATTTGCCAACATATATTCCGCTGCTGTCTCTGTATTTCTATGATGTATCTGTTTGTCTTTGATTGCTTTCTTCTGTTCAATTGTAATATCAATGTGGTTTGCATTTGCATAGTGTTCCATTAGTGCATTTGCAGCCTTTTTTCCTGTAAGCAAGGCATTTCCTTGTTTAATTGTTATTTGTTTGTTTCTAGGTCCTTCATTGTTCATGGCTTTCTCTAGTTTCCATAGTTTGTTTCCATCCCTGTCAAAATTCAGGTTTTCTGTTTTTTCCCTCCAACAATCCCTTGTTGTTTGATTGACTGTTCTTTTATATTTTGCTGAGATGGCTTTGAGAGAGATATTCGCTTCAATTGTTTGTTCTCTCTCTGCTGTCTTCCTATCATCTTCAACTTTGTCCTCCAAAATTTGTAGTTCTTCAGTCCAGTATGGTTTGTAATTTTTCCTCGCTCCTCTAGGAATGGACTCAGTGGCTGCCTGTATTATCGCTCTGTTTAGACTTTCCACCATTTGCTTTATGTTGCCATATCGTGTATTTATGTTTTCACAATATTTGTCTGTTAGTATGGCAAATCTGTTCCAATCTGCTCGTTTGTAATTCCAGCGGGGCAAGGGCTTTTGTTCCTGTGGAACATACTCCATATTCATTACAAGCTTGATTGGTCTGTGGTCACTACCTGCTAATTGGTCCAGCACATGGCGATAGATTTTGTGGAGGATGTCTCCTGTGCAGAAAGCTAAGTCTGGAGTAGATGTGGTAAGCCATCTTCTGGAGTAGAAGCTCTGTGTCATCCGCTTTGTTGAGTAGATGGAGATATGAGTCTATTTCCCAGTCCTCCAATTCATCTCCTCTTTTGTCAGTATCTGGGTATCCCCATCTTTCTGAACGGCTATTAAAGTCTCCGACAATAATGCAGTTTGTGTCAGTTATTTTCATGTTTGAGAGTTTAAGGTCCTTATCTGCTGGGCTATACAGATTGTAGATTCTTATTTTCACGTCCTTTATCATTATATCAACACCTATAATTTCCGTTTGGTTGTCAGATATCACAGATACTTCGCTGCAAGGTATTGTATTTCGTGTAAGTATTAGAACTCCTCCTTTGTGTCCTTCGCGGTCGAAACGTGTGGCCTGATATCCTCTGACTGAGAATTTGTGATTGGCGTTGAGGTGTGTCTCTTGAATGCATGCTACATCTATTCTATCTTTATGAAGACGCTGTGTTAGGGAGTCTTTCTTCTTGTAAACTCCTTCGGCATTCCACTGTAGTATGTTGAGTGTCCGGGGTATTTGGTCAATAGCTCTTAACCTACTCCTCTGTGCCTTGACTCCACAGCACAGGGGAAGGTGACCACCAGTAGTCATGGGTGGACCCCCTCGAGGCAGGGGGCCCGGCACTATCGCCGCCTGATGGGACTTCACGGGATTAGCACCATAACGATTAATTTTGATTTGTGACATCATGAATTAAGTTACGTTGCACTGCTTTGTCAAGCCTGTGGCTCAGTACATCCGATTTTGACAAGCATGTATTCGGGGTGCTTTCCCTAGCCTTTGACTGTCCCCAGTCTACCTACAAGGCAGCAGGTTTGTGTGTCTCTTCGTCTGGTCCCTCTCCCTTGACCTATCCGACATGGGTGGCCCTACCAGTAGCTGTGCTACCGTCGGCATAGCTCTTGGGGTCATTGGGACGCACAAGCCCCTCTACCTCGTCACGGTGGACACACAGCAGAGGGGCCACCTATTCTAACCGCTGTTTGTTGGTCTAGATAGAGTATTCTTATGAGTTGTATTTCATGTGATAGAAAGCCCATATGCCTCATGATTTCCCAAAGTTTCTGATGTTGTACACAGTCAAATACCTTTGAATAATCCACAAAATATATCTGCGTTGTCTCGAGGTATGGTGTCCGCCTCGAGTGCTGGAGGTCCCGGGGTCAGGCCCCGGTGAGGACCGGGATTTATTTTTTAAAATCCACCTGGACTTCCAGTTATAAAATTTCCCCTGGTCTCTGGGTAGTGAGATCGGACGCCCGTGTGTATTGTTGCGCACGTAAAAAATCCCTTGGCAGTTGGAAATCGAAAAAGAATAGCCTAACGGCGCTGCCCGGGCAAAATTTCGAGTTAAAAATCTACCCAAAGTATTTCAGGATCCTCGCTGATGCAACGGAGTTCGTGCATTGAGCTGAGTTTCTCCAGACTCAGGTTTGAGTTAGGAGGAAAACGGAGCACGTATGGGTTAAACCAGTGTTTCCCAACCTTTTTTGTGCTATGCCCCCCCCCCCCAAGCATTTCTAAAATTCTTATGCCCCTCCTCCCCCCTCCCAACATATACATTATTTTTAATATTCAAAAATTGAAATGTTCACTAAAGAAACTTGAATGATAGGTTTTAGGAAGAAATCACTAGGAAATTATTGAGCAAACATAGTAAGTAAATTTTCAAAACATATAATGGAGAACTACAATATACAAAACACTGATTAGACCAGTAGTGCTGTATGGCTCTGAAACATGGAGTACAACTAAAGGAGACGAAGCCTTGTTACAAACCTTTGAGAACAAAGTCTTAAGACGCATCTTTGGGCCCATTAGGGATACACAAAATGGAGAGTGGAGAAAAAGAAGCAACAAAGACATTTAGGATCTGTTTAAGTCCCCGCTAATCACTGGTATTTTTAAGGCTTGCTGCAATGGCTGGGGCATATAGAAAGAATGGAAGATAATAGGGAAACAAAACTCGCTTACACTCAGGAAATAAATGACCGTAGACCCCGAGGTAGACCAAGAAGACGGTGGAGAGATAATATACATACAGACCTACAAGCACCTGGAATCAGCGACTGGCAAGAGAAGGTCAACCAGAGAGACGAATGGAGACGGATTGTATCTGCAGCAAAGAACCTCAATGGCTCGGAATGCTGAAGAAGAAGAAGATAATGGAGAACCGCAATTCAAGTACACAATAATTTTAATGACATATTTTTCTATATTATTTTAATTATTAGTAATTATTTATTATTTAAATGTAGTGAGATCCTTGTGCTCGATGCTTGCTGCAAAGAGATTTTATGTCAAGTTCCAATTTAGTTAACTTCAGTCTCAAGTCTCCCCGTTTTGTTATATCCAGCCCATTTCTTCCATTTTAGAATTGCCCCCCTTAACAATCGAATTACCCCCCTGTGGGGCGTGGGCCCCACGTTGGGAAACACTGGGTTAAACCGTGTGCCGTGATGTTGATCCAATGACTAAAACTAAAAAAAAAAAAAAAACTAATCGACAAAACATGGGAATAGCTTTACATTAAATTCTCTGCACTTCTCTATTATTAAACGCATGTTGAGAATGTGATCTCTTGTTCCTCTTCTTTGTCTACATCCAGCTTGAACCACATAAATTTCTTCTTCGATTTTCTTACGAAGTCTTCCCATTATGATTTTTAGTAGAATTCTGCTTGCATGACTGATCAGGGCAACAGTTCTGTAGTTCGTGCATAATTTCAGGTTGCCTTTTTCTGGTATTGGAATGAAGATAGGCCTCTTCCAATCTTTTGGCCAAATATCATATTTCCATATCTTTTTGCCGGTCTCTCTGGCTGTGGGGTTACAACACTTTCTCTCTGTAATCCCGTTTATCACGCAGAGTCTCGCAGCGGAGCGAGAACTGAGGTGGTTCGACCCCCGCTCGTGACTTGCGGATACTGAGCCGGCCGCTCAGAAAGCAATGGCAAACTACTGAGCGTAATCTTGCCAAGAGATCAACAGACAGCTGAAAGATGCTGCTGTTGACAGCTAAGTCCTGTAAAAGGATACGCAAAAAAAAAACAAAAAACAAAAACAAACATATCTTTTTACATAATGCGTGATAGATTTGTATGCTTTCTCTCCCCCCGCTTCAATTAGCTCAGCTGGTATCTCATCACATCCAGGTGATTTACCATTCTTCAGGTTCTTTATTGCCCATGCAATTTCATCTTCTTCTTCTTATTTCGTTCGCTTGAAATATGTCTATAACTGCAATGTTGTCTCTTGTATGAATTTAACTGTCTCTTTTAGTTCACTCAGCGGTCCATAGAGTTTATCTTCCACTGTTGTCTCTCTAGGCCAGAAGGTTCGCCTGGATATGTTGTAATTTGGGCAGTCCTGGAGTATGTGCTCTGCTGTCTGCGACACCAAACCACATATGCACATGGCTGAGTCACGAATCTTGAATTGTGTATACATGTGGTTAGTTAGTTAGTTAGTTAGTCGACAGATCATCCTCATTGCACATCGAACCATTCAGTCCATAAGTGCTCGGATCCCCTCCTCAGCAAATCCCGCAGCGTGTAGCGGCTAACGACGCCAGTTCTGTGTTGGTTTATCAATCTTCTTTGGCTTCCTGCGTAGTGTTCTTGTTTGGCCACACCTCTTTTAATTTGCTGCTCTCGCAGTCTGGCCATTGTTGTAGATTCACAGTCATCACTTGGTTCTCGCAAAAGTCTCACTTCTCGTAGAGCATTCAGAATGTCAGCCTGGTCCATGGCGCGTCCGCCCTCCACAGTAGCCTCACCTGCGAGCTTGTCAGCCCGCTCATTTCCTTGTACTCCCGCATGCCCTAGCACGAAGATGAAACTAATCTTTGCCAGTCGAGACCGCTCCAGAGGCAGCAACCATTCTCTTCGGATCGACCCCTACTCTATCCTCTTGATCATGTTCATTGAGTCGCTAAGGAAACAAGCCCTAGTGAATGTCTGTGTCTCGAGCCATGTTATTGCTTTACTTACTGCCATGACTTCCATGGTCAGGCTACTTGTGGTTTCAGTGAAAGCACCAGAGTCCTCCTTCACAATTCTCCCTCCGGCCCGAGCTGTAAAGGCCCATGAGCTTCTCACATGTCGGACGACCGACCCGTCTGTGTAGATGACCGCGTCACCGTCTAGCGAATTCTCGAAAATCAACGCTTGTACTTCAGCCTCAACAGCAGCCGGATTTTTTGTCTGCATTTTCTATCTAGTTGGATGCAAACTGAAAAGGATGTGCAGAAGTCTGTTGGCACTTGCACCCACTCCTCGCCAGGTTCTAAGTCCTCAAGTGAACACACCTGTTGAAGAATGTCTTCGGCTTGACCCATCCACGACCGTCCTCTTTTTAACCTGCTGCCCTTCACCTTCCTAATTTCACAATGCAGTGGATGTTGTGTGTTTGCGTTAATTCTGAGGTAGGCGCGTGCCCTGCAAACTTGTATTCTCTCTTCAATGGTTGGAAAATCAAGAAGGTAGCGCATCGCCCTGCATGCTGTATCTCTTGTACATCCAAGAATAATGCGCATAGCTTCATTCTGTATCCTTCATGCTCTAGTTAAACAAATAGCCAGAAAAGTATACCAACTTGCCAAAATTAAAAATTTCCTTGACGAAAACACAAGAAAGATATTCTATACTTCTCATATACAAACACATATTGATTACTGCTCCACAGTCTGGGATGGATGCTCCAAATCAATAACAAAACGCCTATATTCACTCCAGAAAAGGGCAGTGCGTTTAATAAATGGTGAAAAGCTTACCGACAATTCTAACCTATATAAACGTCTCCGGTTACTGCCACTCCACAAGCGCCTGCTTTTTAATAAAACCAAACTAATTCACAAAATCCTATTTCAAAATGCTCCAAGCTACCTTTGGCCATTGTTTAAATATAACGCTAGACATAGCGAACGACTAAATATACTTCATGTCCCTAAACCTAGGATAGACTTATATAAAACAAGCTTAGCATACTCTGCCGCTCAGTTGTGGAACAATCTTCCACAAGAAATCAAAGACACCACCAATCATGATACATACATTCGCAACCTGTTTGAACACTACCTTAGTACAGACTACATGCCCCCATAACAAACAACACAAAAAAGACAATAATGGTAACTTATCTCAAACGACAACTAGCCAAAAAACATTCCCTTATGTATGGCACGTTACACCCTCCTTAGGTATTTATAATGCCCATGTTAAACACTGCTTCAGTGAGTCATTTGTTATTGATTATTTTTCATGCGTTTTAATGTTCTTTTGTTGTCAAAAGTTGCTTCATAAGTGATGTTGAATGAAAGAATGTATGAGAGGAAATAGAGAAGAAGGGCAGAATGTCAGACGGGCCTGCGTGCCCAATTCTTAACCCTTTGAAAATAAAGACTTATTATTATTATTATTATTATTATTATCCTTTCCATCCTTTCTATCTGCTTATGGCTGAGAGTCAAGATTGCCATTGCATACTCCAAAACAGACATGACCAGCCCCTCGTACAGAAGACATAGATGGCGCTGCTCACAGTTTGCTGCCGCCATCACCCGCATCGCTACCAAACCCCGCTTGGCCTTTGTTATCACCTGGTCTATGTGCACATTATAAGCAAGGCTTCGATCAAACCGTATCCCCAGGTAATTCATTGCCTGCGTTCTTTCCACCGTCTCTGAACACAGCATTACAGTTGGTGTTGGATTGTTGACAATATGATTATTCAACGAGAACCAAGTCACTGTTGCCTTTGTTGGGTTGACCATTGCCCCAGCTTCATCACACCAAGTACTTATGCGATTGAGTTCGGTTTGTAGTTCCACAGCAACCTCCTCTCTATCCTTACCCTGACGATACACTAAAACATCATCGGCATATGACAATGTCCTGCCAGGTCCAGTGATCTGCTCACTGGTGATTCTCACTGTGTAGGCGTTGAACAGTACCGGAGATAATGGTGATCCCTGTGGTAGGCCAGGATATATTGTTGTTGGTTCTTTATCTTTTCTCTCTCTTCTCTTCTAGTATTGGAGGAAGTGTTTCCCCATGATCTGCCTTTAGCGTTGAAGTCACCACAGAAAATAACATTTCTTTCGTGGCCTAATATGCCACTTAAGCACTGCCACTTCTGGGCGTCCACACTCGCATTGCGGGCATAAACATTAACCAACACGAATGGTATACTGGAATGAACTCTCAACGCCTGTATTTGTATATCGTCACTGTCCCAACTGGACATGTCTAGCTCTGACGCCACCATGCTGTCGCGAACGAGAATCGCCGTTCCCAGATGTCGTCTGTTGTAGAAACATTTGAAGCCGGCAATTCGGAGTGGCTGATCGCCCAGTCTCGTCTCCTGGAGTGCTACAATGTCGTTCCTGTAAACTAGGGTTTCTAAAATAGAGCCCCGTTGTTTTACACTGGCACATTTCCAATATAGAATACGGATGTTCCTGAGTCCTAGACGGTGACACTTGAGTCTAAAACGTCTCAAACCACCGCGCTTACCTCGCTTCTTCCTCCCTGCGCGGCTACCGCGCCGCTTCGTTATGTTGACTGCTGACCGCTCGGAAAACACACGTTGTTCCGCCATGTTGAAAAAACGTAAACACAGACTCCTGAGAACCACACACGCTGCTGAAAATTCACCCAAGGAAGGCTTCGCTCGATGCACGAACTCCGTAGCACCCGCGCAGATCTTGAGTAGAAACTCCTGGTTTTACATCCTGGCACACCAATTACACGCAAGAGATGAATAAATCCATCCCCTACGCGAAAAAGTTAACGAACACAAAACAACACGACCGTCCGTCGCCATCTTGAAACCGGACATGTGGTTGCGTAATCTAATGTGTCCTGTTCTGAGGCGCAGAATAATGACCTGTTCTGGTCTCTCCATAACGCGATAGTCGTTTTGAGTAGGGTTTGGTGGCCTTCTGACTGATTTGATCATTCTTTTCTTTTGGTAGAATGTAATGGGCACATCAGACTGTTCTTCTTTTGCTCCTTCCTTAGCCAATCGATCAGCTCTGTCGTTTCCAGGTACTCCACAGTGGGATGGTATCCACTGTATGGTGACCTTATGCTGACTGCTAAGTTCACAAAGTAGTGTCCTTAGAACTGGTAATTTCCCAGACATGAGTGCCTCTATTACTGATTTTGCATATGTCAGTATCACCACAGGTTGTCTACCATGGCTGGTATTTTGTAATTTCTCTATTGCTATCTTGATTGCCTCATTTTCAGCATCATAGTTATGGCAGTACTTTAATCTAATGAAAGTTCAGGTTCTGTCTCTGCTGTCGCTGGCTCATGTATCTCATTTACATCCTCACTGTCATCCATTCCACTGCAGTACTCCAGCCATCTTTCCAGAATTTGTCTAGATTCTGTTAAGGTATTTCCCATCTTGTCACAGATAACATTCAATTGAGGTTGTACATTTATTGTCAATAACTTCATTTCTGTGAATATTTCGTAATCTCTTCCAGTCTTATGATATTGCTCTATTCTGGTACATCAATCTTTTGTATATTGGTTTTTGTTCTTTCTTGTGTTCTTTCTTATTTCTCGAGATAAAGATTTATACTTCATCCTGCTGCTTTCGGATTCACCTCCTTTCTGTTTCAGTTCCCTTCGTTGTTTTATTAGTTCTAATGTGTCTGATGTAATCCATGGCTTCAGTTGCTTTTTCTTGGTCGGAATTAAATCTTTGGCTGCAGTTATCAGGATATCTCTAGCTTGTACTACCAGTTAATCAGGTGTGTAACACTACCCCTAAAAAAAAAAAAAAGGCATAACTACAACCCATGGCAGTAGCGTATTTGACTGATCAGACCAATTCGCGCTGTAAATGTTTGTCCGCAATGAATGCATGTGAAAACGTTGTCATTTTCACCATCACGCACCAACTTACGTCTCATGCGCTCAGTGTGTGACCTATCTGCAATCAATTTCTTCTTTGTCTTTATTCCATTTCTGATATTTGCCCTCCATGCAACACGTTCGACAGCGACTTGCTCCCATTGTGCATTATCAATGCCTGTATCAATCACGTCCCGCTTACACACATCTTTGCATCGTGGTAAAGGCCGACCCTGAGATCTCCTACCCGTCTGTAATTCACCAAAAAAGATGTCCTTTGGTATTCTACCATCATCCATCCTCCTAGCGTGTCATATCCATCTAAATCTACAAAGACTAAGCATGGAACAAACAGTCGCACAACCTGATCTTTTCAATACTTCAGTATTTGTGATTTTGTCTTGCCACTTAATACCAAGGATTTTTCACAGACAGCGCATATGAAAGCTGTATAAACGTTTCTCTTTGTGTGAGTAAGTTGTCCAGGTTTCACTGCCATAAAGAAGAGTACTAAGGACACAGGCTTGATAGACAAGGACTTTTGTTTTGGCAGTAAGCTTCCTGTTCTCCCAGACTCTTTTTTTTTGTTAACCTGTTCATTGTTGTTGCTGTCTTACCAATCCTGATGTTGATTTCCTGATCTAGGGATAATTTGCTATTTATCTCTGATCCTAAATATGTAAAATGGTCTACTATCTCCAGTTCGGCGTCGTCAATAAAGATTGATGGTACCCCATGTGCACCTTGTGACATAATCTGTGTCTTCTTTTTGTTAATTGTTAAACTAAATTGAGAATAAGCATTGGAGAATGCAGACAGTAGACGCTGTAATTCTTCCTCTTAGTGGGTCGTAATTGCAGAATCATCTGCAAACAGCAACTCTCTGATCAGTACCCTCCTAATTTTGGTCTTGGCCTCCAATCTCTGAGCATTGTAGAGGCCGCCATCTGAGCGTGAGTGAATGTATACACCGCCAGCCTGATCACGAAAGGCATGTTTCAGTAGAAGTGAAAAGTATATCCCAAAGAGGGTAGGAGCAAGTACACAACCTTGCTTAACTCCTTTGATTTCAAACTTTTCTGATGTTCCGCCATCAAACTTGAGTATACCATTCATGCCTTGTGGAAAGATTCCACAATCGACAGAAGAGATGGTGGGCAGCCAATTTTCTTTAGTGTCTTGAACAGACCCTCACGACTGACCAAATAAAATGCCTTTGTGAGGTGGATGAAGGCAGTAAGCAGTGGCTGATTCTATTCACGGCATTTTTCTTGCATTTGTCGCAATGAGAATATCATATCAGTGGTAGACCGGTTCTGTCGAAAGCCACACTGTGATTCGGGGTAGACGTGATCTCCCAGGTCTTAAAGTCTGCGCAGAACAATTCTGGCAAATACGTTTCCAACAATACACAGAGATGAGATACCCCTATAGTTGTTACAGTCACTCCGATCCCCCTTGTCCTTGTACAGTGTTATGATGCTTGAATCTTTGAAATCCTGTGGGACTTGTCCTTCTCGCCAGCATAACTCTAATAGCTGGTGAATCTGTAGATTGAGTGTGTCTTGCCCAATCCTGATAACCTCTATTGAAATCCCATCCTTACCTGGAGCCTTGCCAGATAAAAGTTCAATAATAGCACACTTAACTTCTGTTATGGTGGGAAGTGTGTCCAGGTGGTCAAGAGTTGGTAGAGCCTCTATGGCGTTGAGGGCATCATCCGCTAGTTTGGTCTCGATTGAGTAAAGCTCCAAATAGTGCTCTACCCATCTATCCATCTGCTGTTTCTTATCAGTGATGATTTCTCCAGTCAAGGATTTCAGTGGTGCACTTCTTTTGATCAGTCGACCACAGGCCTTTGTTATCTCTTCACACATGCTTCTGATGTTTCCCTTATCACTTGCATTTTGAATGTACTCGCATAACTTGATCCAATAGTCATTTGTACACTGCCTGGCGGTCTTTTGCACATTCTTCCAAGCTTGCTTCAGCTCACTGAGTTTCGCGTTGCTCTTTTCTTGTTTATTAAGAGAGTTATCTTCTTTTTGCCGGTCTCTCTGGCCGAGGGGTTACACGACTTTCTCCGTAATCTGGTTTATCCATGCAGGGTCTCGCAGCGCGCGAGAATTGAAAGCGGTTTGACCCGCGCTGGTGACTTGCGGGATAATGAGCCGGCCGCTCAGAAAGCAATGGCAAACTACTGAGCGTAATCTTGCCAAGAGATCAACAATCAGCTGAAAGATGCTGATGTTGACAGCGATGTCCTTTAAAGGATATGCGCTTTAAAAAAAAAAATCTTCTTTTTATCAGTTAGGGGCTGCAGTGTCTGGCTGTTTGCCGCAAACTAGTCCTGCCTCTTACGATCCACAGTGCCGTAAACGACTACCGCTGCTTTATAATTCCTTATGTTTACACCACTTGTCACTTGCTGTTTTTCTACAGCCATGTTTAGTTTGATAGCGGTTACATTGTGCTACAGACATGTTCAATTGTTTCACAATAGTTACAGTGTGTTACAGTCATGTTTAGTTGTTTCACAATAGTTACAGTGTGTTACAGTCATGTTTAGTTGTTTCACAATAGTTACAGTGTGTTACAGTCATGTTTAGTTGTTTCACAATACTTACAGTGTGTTACAGTCATGTTTAGTTGTTTCACAATAGTTACAGTGTGTTACAGTCATGTTTAGTTGTTTCACAATAGTTACAGTGTGTTACAGTCATGTTTAATTGTTTCACAATAGTTACAGTGTGTTACAGTCATGTTTAGTTGTTTCACAATAGTTACAGTGTGTTACAGTCATGTTTAGTTGTTTCACAATAGTTACAGTGTGTTACAGTCATGTTTAGTTGTTTCACAATAGTTACAGTGTGTTACAGTCATGTTTAGTTGTTTCACAATAGTTACAGTGTGTTACAGTCATGTTTAGTTGTTTCACAATACTTACAGTGTGTTACAGTCATGTTTAGTTGTTTCACAATAGTTACAGTGTGTTACAGTCATGTTTAATTGTTTCACAATAGTTACAGTGTGTTACAGTCATGTTTAGTTGTTTCACAATAGTTACAGTGTGTTACAGTCATGTTTAGTTGTTTCACAATAGTTACAGTGTGTTACAGTCATGTTTAGTTGTTTCACAATAGTTACAGTGTGTTACAGTCATGTTTAGTTGTTTCACAATAGTTACAGTGTGTTACAGTCATGTTTAGTTGTTTCACAATAGTTACAGTGTGTTACAGTCATGTTTAGTTGTTTCACAATAGTTACAGTGTGTTACAGTCATGTTTAGTTGTTTCACAATAGTTACAGTGTGTTACAGTCATGTTTAGTTGTTTCACAATAGTTACAGTGTGTTACAGTCATGTTTAGTTGTTTCACAATAGTTACAGTGTGTTACAGTCATGTTTAATTGTTTCACAATAGTTACAGTGTGTTACAGTCATGTTTAGTTGTTTCACAATAGTTACAGTGTGTTACAGTCATGTTTAGTTGTTTCGCAGTTGCTACATTATTCTAAAGCCAAGTTACATTGTTCATACAAGTTATCACTTTCTTCTTCTGTGCTGTCTGTAGGTGGTGCACAGACTTGTATGATATTAACATCCACTATTTTCTACTATAATGTGCGTAAAACAACTAGATCTGATATGGACTTACATCCGTTTACTGTCTTCACTCTGTCTCTATACAAGATTATGCTCCCACCCCCTTTCATGTGTATACACTCGCGGTGAAGTGTTCTATATTCCCCGGAGTAAATTTCTCGTGCTCCTAAATGTTATCCTCACGTAATCCAAAAATGTTAACATTTATTCTTTTCATGTCCCATCCTGCATGAGTGTTCGTACATTTCATGTCCCAATTAAAAAAAAAAAATTACATCTAGATTTACATAAATTCTCTACACGACAGTTATATTGATCTATCCTTTCTTTCTATATAAAGTTAGTCCTATTTTTCAACTGTTGCAGCCAGTTTTGAATGTGTCCATATTTCAGAATTCAGATAATTTGTTGGTGTCATTTCTCTTATGATCATCCAGCAATTTTAAAATGTTAATGTGGACTCTCTCCCGTGGCACATGACTCCAAAACTGCCTCACAGAGAGTAGATAAATGATGTGTCTGGGCAGCTTCCGGCCCTACAGAACGTCTACACATGCACGAATCAATTTCGACTGACGGTCACAGAATGGGGCAGAACAGGATGGGAAATAAATGAAGAACGTAGCTCTGAGAGAGAGAGAGAGACAGAGAGAGAGAGAGAGAGAGAGAGAGAGAGAGAGAGAGAGAGAGAGAGAGAGAGAGAGAACAAGAAATAAGTGTAGATGTTGGAATATAGTTTGTGGAAAGAACAAGAAATAAGTGTAGATGTTGGAATATAGTTTGTGGAAAGAACAAGAAATAAGTGTAGATGTTGGAATATAGTTTGTAGAAAGAACAAGAAATAAGTGTAGATGTTGGAATATAGTTTGTAGAAAGAACAAGAAATAAGTGTAGATTTTCGAATATAGATTGTAAAAAGAACAAGAAATAAGTGTAGATGTTGGAATATAATTTGTGGAAAGAACAAGACATAACTGTAGATGTTGGAATATAGATTGTAGAAAGATCAAGAAATAAGTGTTGATGGTGGAATGGGTGGTCTACCGAAAGCGTCGCACAAAGCACGAACTCCGTAGCTCCAGCGACGACCCCAGGAGTCTCCGAGAAAAAATGCACTCCTTAGCCGCAAGACGTATCCCGGAATCGACCCACAACCTTCGGAGCGTGAGGCAGACGGCCTGACTACTTCGCCTCGGAGACTCTCATATTGCGTTTTGATGCTGTCTATTCCGTCCTCTAATTTCTACTCCTTTCTTCTGCTTCTTTGAATTCCAATCAATATTTGTAATTTTGTAAAATGGCATTGATATAATGGAATGCCTATAAACACAATATAACCTCTCATAGCATACCTATAAACACAATATAACCTCTCATAGCATAAAACTATCATGATATAGACCTAAGAAGTGACTAATTCTCCATCAGTGGAACCATCATAGCATAGACCCCAGGAGACCCATCCTCCATCAGAATAACTATGATAGCTATCATCCAGCTAACCTTCCGAGGAGATGACGTAATGCAATGTCTGCGGGACAGGCTCACCACAGCAGTCGGGCGAACTTTCTGTGCTGCAACTCTAGTCATCAGGTACCGAAACACACCGATCCCCATCCCAGCAGTAAAAGAACCTGTAGCTTTGTACGCCAAATCAAATTGTATTTACCAATTTACATGCAGATGCGAGGCCATCTACATAGGTAGAACTGAGCGACAGTTACATTGCAGGGTTTCGGAACACATTCCGAATTGGTTGGACAAGATACTACACACAGAAGATGGTAGCCTAGGCAGGCCGACACACCGGAACAGTCTAGCTTCATCGGTCGGGAGACATGTGCTCTAGAGCGGTCACGTGGTTGAAAGAAACAGTGCCTTCCGTGTGTTATTCAACACACAAAGTAGTCGATTGTTAAAGTTTGCTGAAGCTATAATAATCAACCTTCGTAAGCCGTCCTTGTGCAAGCAGAAAAACATGTTAGTCAGTTTAAAATTACCGTGGTAGACAATCGACATTACTGTGCGAACATGTGTATATTTCAGTTTGAAGGATTTATCTAGTTAATTCACGTAAGATGTGTGATTTCTGCAGTATGTACCTGACGAGATGCAGCGAAATATGCCAGGCAATAAATCGTGCAATCTATTGTTTGTGTCTTCGTTATTCAAACTATGATAGCACGGATCCCAGGAGGCTATTCCCCGAATCAGTAGAACCATCATAGCATAGACCCCAGGAGACCCATCCTCCATCAGAATAACCATGATTGCACAGACCCCAGAGACCAAGAATCACGGATGTTTGAACCAGACAAAGCTTTCATCATCAGCTATGATCCAAGAAACCCACCTTTGTCCCACACCATGATCTCTCTGTGATGTCTCCGGATTACTTTATCACCCAAAAACCCTGGACAAAACGAATAAGCTCTCTAACGATCAGTTTTGCTTCGGAGCACTTAGGAAAATAGAGGGCATGAAGGCGGAGAGGTCCTTAAACTCAACATCCTCTGAAACTCCGTCTCGGTGCATGTGCCCTCTAGACCGTGGCAGAGCTTCATTAATCAAGTGCCAACATTTATATGCACTAGAAAATCTAATCGTGTATGAACAAACTGCAGTGCGCAAGCTGTGTAAGCTAATCTGAACGTTCAATAAAAGATTTTCATTACCGAGAGATGTTCATATTCTCTCTGTTTGAATACATAATGAAGTCCGGCTGCTGTGACGTCATTATTCTCAAGTTATTTGCTTGTGGTGGTAGCTTGTTTTCGTCGTCTCATTTATGACAAATAAAATGTCTCCTATAACCATACCGACTATATGCCTACATAAGTTACCTCCATCCATCCATCATGTCCCATGCCGATAAGCGTGGGCGGTCATGGTTTGCCATCTCACTCGATCACCAGAGTCGTGGATCAGCTCAGTGTTTGTGTCTCGACCATGCCACGTGGCCAAGCCATCCAGGTATTTAATTCTTGGTCTTCCCTTTGGTCTCCTCCCTTCGATCTTGCCAGTTGTCACCAAGTTCTCCAATTCATTTCTTCTCATAACATGCCCAAAACATTTTGACTGTCTACGTATAATTTCTGTAATCAGTTTACAATCTTCATTTATTTCTTGTAGGACTTGATCATTGGTTTTCTGTCTGTCCATAGGATTTTTTTCATTTTCCTCATAAACCACATTTCCACATCCATCAGATGTTTTTTAGCTTGAATGCTCATTGTCCACGCTTCATATCCATACAAAAGTACAGGTTCTATGTATCACTTCGACACCCTTTTTATCGTTTCAATTGATATCTTTCTTTTGGTCAGTATGTTTTTCATCTTGCAAAAGGCTACCTTCGCAATGGCAATTCTTGTTCTAATCTTTTCAAGAAACCTCCCATCAGATGTTATGACTGTTCCTAGATAACTTTACCGGTTCACTTGCATAATAATATGCCCATTTGCTCTTATATCACATTGTGGAATTTCCTTCTTCCCAATGGCGACCATAATTTGTCTTCTTAATATTCAGTTCTAACACTAGTTGTTCACTGTGTGCAACAACAGCATCTACTAAATGTTACAGGTCCTGTTCATTGTCTTCAATCAAGACAGTATCATCTGCATATTTAATGTTTTGATGTGTCGTCCTCCAATGTTGATTCCTTCCACCGGGAAGGTTAACCCGGTCAACAAATGCCCGCAGAAGTCGGATGTGTCGGCCTAACGGCGCAAGAACGCAGCTCTGCTGTAAACAGGCACAACGCAATCACGTCCGAAAAAAAACTCCGGATGAACGAAGAAGAAGAAGAAGATTCCTTCCATATCTTCTATATTTCTGAAAATATTTTCACTGTACAGGGAAAAAACACCTAGGCTGATATTGACCTATATCGTTATCAATTCTGATGGCAGCTTGTTGTTTCCAATATATGATTTTTACAAGTCTAAGGTCTTTTCCACCAATTTGTAGATCTTCAAGCAGCTTTATCATGTCGACATGTCTCACTTTATCGAAAGCCTTTGTGTAGTCAATAAAGAAAAGATATAAATCTTTCAAAACAGTGTTTTCCCGTAGTGAATTTGAATAACGAAGACACAAACAATAGATTGCACGATTTATTGCCTGGCATATTTCGCTGCATCTCGTCAGGTACACACTGCAGAAATCACACAACTTACGTGAATTAACTAGATAAATCCTTCAAGCTGAAATATACACATATTCGCACAGTAATGTCGATTATCTACCACGGTAATTTTAAGCTGACTAACATGTCTTTCTGTTTGCACAATTCTGGCTTGTGTTGATTGATCATAATTGCTTCTGCAAATTTTAACAAGCGAGTATTTTGTGTGTTAAACAACACGCGAAAGGCAGTGACTCTGTCAACCACATGGCCGCTCTCGACAATGTGCCTACCAATTGCAGACGCCGGGAGCTTCCGGTGTGTCGACCCCACGAGGCTAGCATCTCCTGTGTGTTGTATCTTGTTGACCCATTGAGGTATGTGTTCTGACACTCGTTTGTTAAGCTGTCTCTCTGTTCTACCAATGTAGAAGGCCTGGCATCTACATGTGAATTGGTAAATACAATTGTTTGTGGCGTACAAAGGAACAGGCTCTTTGACTGCTGGTGTCGGAATCGGTACGGTTTTATATCTGATGACTGGAGTTGCAGCACAGAATGTTCGGCCTACTGCTGTAGTAAGCCGGTCTTGTAGACGTTGTGTTACGTCATCCCCTCGAAAGGTTAGCTGGATGAATACCTTGAGTTTAGGGACTGTAGCTAAGTCTGGTTTTGGTTTGGGCTGTTGGCAGTGGCGCCTTATAAATCCTGTGGAGTACCCATTCAGGTTTAAGACATTCTTCAGAGTTTCAAATTCCTCTGTCAGTATGTCCTGGGTGCATATCTTTCTAGCACGGTAAAACAGGGTCCGTACTAAGCCCCGTTTATACTGGACAGGTGTGAAGCTCTGAAAATTTAGGTATTGGCCAGCGCATGTTCCTTTGCGATACACCGATCTTTGAATTGTGCCGTCTGCTCTACGTCTCATTAGAATATCTAGGAACGGTAACGCTTCGTTGTGTTCGTGTTCCATAGATTTTCAGATTTCAATTTTCTAACTAAGTCATACCGCCAAATTGACGGAGTGGCCATGGGGTGTCCTCTTGGTCCTATTCTAGCGGACATCTTCAATGTCATGGCACATTTAGAAGAAAAGAGATCCTCAGACATCAAAAACTTGGCCTTTTACTGTCGTTATGTGGACGATATACTAATTATCACCACAGACGAGCTACAAGCAACATCGTTCCAGGCTACAATGAACAAGACGCATAAAAACAACTCTCTATCTAGAGATTGTGTACGGACCTTGTTTGACCGTGCTAGAAAGATATGCACCCAGGACACACTGACAGAGGAATTTGAAACTCTGAAGAATGTCTTAAACCTGAATGGGTACTCCACAGGATTTATAAAGCGCCACTGCCAACAGCCCAAACCCAAAGCAGACGTAACTACAGTCCCTAAACTCAAGGTATTCATCCAGCTAACCTTTCGAGGGGATGACGTAATGCAACGTCGACAAGACCGGCTTACTACAGCAGTAGGCCGAACATTCTGTGCTGCAACTCCAGTCATCAGATATAAAACCGTACCGATCCCTACACCAGCAGTCAAAGAGCCTGTTCCTCTGTACGCCACAAACAATTGTATTTACCAATTCACATGTAGATGCCAGGCCTTCTACATTGGTAGAACAGAGAAACAGCTTAACAAACGAGTGTCAGAACACATACCTCAATGGGTCAACAAGATACAACACACAGGAGATGCTAGCCTCGTGGGGTCGACACACCGGAAGCTCCCGGCGTCTTCAATTGGTAGGCACATTGTCGAGAGCGGCCATGTGGTTGACAGAGACACTGCCTTTCGCGTGTCGTTTAACACACAAAATACTCGCTTGTTAAAATTTGCAGAAGCAATTATGATCAATCAACACAAGCCAGAATTGTGCAAACAGAAAGACATGTTAGTCAGCTTAAAATTACCGTGGTAGATAATTGACATTACTGTGCGAATATGTGTATATTTCAACTTGAAGGATTTATCTAGTTAATTCACGTAAGTTGTGTGATTTCTGCAGTGTGTACCTGACGAGATGCAGCGAAATATGCCAGGCAATAAATCGTGCAATATATAAATCTTTATTTACTTCTATAGGACGTTCAATTACTGTTATCAGTATATACACATCATTTACTGTACCCTTGCTTTCTACAAACCCACATTGTTCTTATCCTATTTTGGGTTGAATTTTCTTCCTAACTCTTTGCATTATAATTCTCAGCAAAATCTTCGTTATGTGGCTCATTATACTTATTGTCAACAACTCAACTGACAGGCCTCATTGGGTACTTCTCACACACCCATGCAAGACAACTTGCAAGTCGTGTGGGAGGCAAAATGTATGGTCCATTTTATTGCCGTTGGCTCGCTTACAAGCGGTAAACAGTCGCTAATGCAATACACAATATACAGCCACAGAATTATCTAACACAAACTGCTAACCCTATGCTAGTTCTATCTATTAGTGAACACAAAACTCCTAACGCTATTCTAAACGATGTGAACGCCTCAAGTCCAGTCTCCCGTCTGCCTAACCTCTCTCCCGTGGTTACACACCACGCGGGGTGACCTTCACCTTCGTGCGTGTTACCTCACATCGCACTCTGCTGGCAAACGTGGCCTGTTGAGTGTCTACTCAACTGTGCTATGGCTTCACGAGGTGTGGTACTATCGTGATTAGAGTGCTAACTCTCTGAACACCGCCTGCGTGTCTCATGAGGGAGTGGCTAACCTTCTCCCATTACCTCATCTCCCCTGCCCTTGCCTCGGGCACCGTATCTCCTCCTGGTCTCTTCAGGGTTGACCGCTCTCCCTGGCGGAGGGGATGCGGTCGAGTCTTTGACACACACCCACCCCTCTTGTGTTGCGTCATCAACTTTCACTCATTGGTTGTGACGCAAGAGGTTCCTAAACAAAAAATTAGTGTCTCTAATTTTTGTCAAAGACTCTAGATAACCTGGCTTTGGGCATTCCAATAGACTATTAATAACTATTGTCACAATGTAGCAAAGCCTTACTTGGCTACTGGCAATCGCCACAAACTTGACTGGTTGGCGTGAGCCCCTTCTCACATGCTATATTATATTTATCAGAGGTATGTCTGAACCAGACCGTTGTCTTATAAGACCTGCCCTCACATAGTAAATTAACTTACTACCCATACAAAGTTGACTTTCTTAGGGTCAACACATGAATTATTTCATGTCCCCCATATAATATTTAACAACCATTCTACAAGAGTGTGTGCGACAGGCTTTACCTCCTTCGCTTCCGCGCGTAAGACTTTATTTCACTGTTAATTTAGTTCTTCGTTGTCTATTATGTCCCCTGGCTCCATAGTTATCTGTCTTTGATTTAGAAATAGTGTATGCAATTTATATGTTTGTTTTTCTGTTTGTTTGTGTGTTTGGATGTAATAAATCTACTAATCTAATTTCTATCCTCTATTTATAAATTCTATGTGTATGTATGTTAGTTTTTTGAGTGTCATAATTTGGTTCAATGTGGCCACAAAGAGGTGTATAACACTAATTCGTGACTACATTCACTTGTTATGAAACCCAAAATACTGTAATCTAAGTTCTAAACTATATTACAGACAACACATTCACACTAACACAATTTCATTAACGAAAACTTTACATTCTAACATACCATTCTAATTCTATAACTAAGTATTTAATGTGTTACCTAAATTTATTAAATTTGTTATGTTAATTATATGATATGATTATATTACTTCTTATTTTTTTCTAATCTAAGTGATGTAATCTAACTATTTAAATGCAATTGTTGTGATGTGAGTTATGTACCTTAATTAAATGGATTATGTGACCACAATTTATGTACTTTTCTAAATACTATGCTAAATAATGTTTTTAAATGCACAAAGGAATTATATGAGTGATGTTCTTAATCTAACTGGTGTAAATGCTGTATGTTACCTTATCTACTCTTTTTAATCTATTATGATGTAAAATGATGATACTAATAAATGGTAATATTTGAAAGATGGTATGGTTTCATTAAGATGGAATAAACTAACTACAATGAAACTAAGTGAAATATAACAATCTAAATGGTACTATTCATATCATAAATTTAATTTAACTTGTAATAAACTATTCTTATGTCTAAACTAATATTCTAATCTAATTTTAATGGGTTAATTACTGTACTAACTACATTATTAAAATAAATGAGAACTGTTATAGTTCCTAACCTACATCTAATTTATCACTATCTTAAAATATTATATTACATATCACAATAAGTTTGTATACATAGTATTCGGTTTCCACAGGTTAGTAGTTGCCTTCATGTATGTGCAATGGTTGTATAGGCATAATATAACCACACACTTTGCCTGGGTATCTGAAATACATTACACAGTCATCTTAATGTTCTCTCGGTAGTGCACGTGTAGAGTTCGCTGGTGTTGTAGCTCTGTCTTTTCGTGTCTGTAATTAAGCACTGTTCTGACACTGTTTTCTGCGGTTCATATATATGATACACCGGAATGGAGCTTAGTTGGAAATGAGCTGTCCTAGTTCACACGGTGGTATCTAAGTATAGCAGCACAGTTCTTAATCTGATGTCCACGGACACATGATAGTTCATTGTTTTGGTACATGACTACACCAACAATGTGGATATGTATGTAAGCTATTTTACATCTTATATTATCAGATATTCATGTACCAACCATCACTCTACATTTAACTGTTGGATTTCAGGTATTTTTACCCCAGATGGTAAAACTAGTGACCACCTGAATATCCGGTCATTTTGATGCACACCACTATGTATGACCGTGATCAGGGAGTTGTCGGTCTGGACAATGCAGTGAACATCCGTCAGAACTCGATGGAGCCTTCTCACCGTATAGATGAAGCCTAGGGTTGCAACTGTGATATGGAATCCTTGGACTCAGCATGTGTGATCTTACTGCTCACGTAGCAAAGCGGATGGAAGATGCCCTCAAAAAAAAAAAAATTGGCCTAGTACTGCAGTGATGGAGATTCTGCTGGCATATGACCTAAGATAATAAATGAGCCTAGGATTAGGCAAGCGGAGGGATTGGAATATTTACAAAAAAGGATCTTCAATTTTGACAATGCAGGAATTAATAATGCATCTTTCACATTTCATTTCCAGAAGATTTTAAGACATTGGAAAATATATTTGTAATTTCTGAGTAATTTACTAATCCCAAAAGGTTTCTGACCTGTTTCTTTCTGTTAGACATGGTCAGATTCATAATTTTGGTACTACTTTTCAGGTCAGTCTACAGTTGGACTTGAGAAATGACATGACCCAAAAATGAATTTATTTTAGGCATAATTTGACTTTGCTGGTTTGACAGTGAGACCGAAGCGTCGCACTCTGTCAAAGGCATGTCTCAGTTTCAGTAGGTGTATTGTCCAGTCATCAGTATTCTGATTTATTCATGTGTATTCTATAAGTTCACTACATGTATGCCCCTCGTCGGATTTGCCAGTCTCACTAACTAGTGTAGTTGCGTTGTGTATGTCTGTCGTCTGATCACTTGGTGTTGGTGCAATCTGTTCGTCTGTCACTACTTCTGTCTCTTGTCTTGAAAAGTGAGGTTTCCGCATGTTGACATGGAATATCTCTAAGTGTCTGTTTATCGATATTTCATAGTCAACATGTACCATGGTTATGTGCCACTTTGAATGGTCCTTGCCATTTCGTTTGTATGGAAGTAGCCTAAATCTGTCTTGATCAAGTTCCAGATTACTTGTTTTCGCACATTTGTTTGTGTGCTTGTAGTAGAACTGACCCTTCCTCTATCAAATGGTTTGGGTGCCAGTGTAGAGGGTTGTATTTCAGCTGTAGGATGTTTACCCTTCAACTTTTGTATCAATTGATGACAGCCATTACCAGCAAATAGATTATGACAAAATAATTTTATGTTATTGAAAAAACTTGGCCTGGCATTGCTGTATGCACGATGACCCGCACATGGTGTTTTGTGTGCATTGTTTAGCACACCTAACTGATGTTGTTCAAGTAACACCTGTTCATGGTTACTAGTAATATGACATGTAGTTGAAATGCCATTATTACGTCTAACGAACCAAGATGCATTCTTGGTCATTTTGGCTTTGCCTTTTGACAATTTTAAGTATGGAGACACATTAAAATCAGATTTCTGCTGGTGTATAAGTTTTTGTGTGTTTTTGTCATCTGTGCTGGTTGGAAAAAGCATTAGTAGTGTCTCATTTTGCAATGGGTCATGATGTTTTGAAGTGTCAACTCTGGTTGTTGCCTTAGCTGCATTTAATTTCTCCCATGCAACTATTTCTTCACTAGTACATTGTTTCAGTTGAGGTAAGCACCCCAAAATTAAATCTGTACAAGGGTTGTTAAGTATTGCACAAGTAAAGGTACCGGAAAGAAAAGGAGAATCAATACGGGCTTTTGCCAAAGGGTAAATTTCAACGTTACCCGAAAAGGTTCGGCATTTCACAGTGTCACCTGTGTAATCACCCGGACTCACTAGTTCTTTTCGAAGACCAATAAGGGTGCTGCCGCTATCCAGCAAACATTGGCATGGTACATCATTGACCATTGCATTGTGGAACACTAACTTGCCTCTGGAGGCTAATGCTGCATTCACACTCTCAGATGAGCATGGTACTGTATGTCCACATTCTAGTATTCCGTCTGCATGGAATTGGTGACATCGTTCACAGCTGTCAAAGCTTAATATATCGTTAGCAGCACACACATCCTCTGCTTGGTTAGTTGGTAAGTCACTTTCAATCTCACACTCATTCTCACTACCACTATCTGAAGAGGTGTCAATCAACATAGCGTTGTTAGCTTTCAAACGTTGGCGGCCAAGGCACTTATTAGAATAATGGCCATAAGAGGAACAAAAAAAACATTTGATTGCACGCCTGTATGCAGACCGTTTGCTTTGCTGCTTCTTGATCACATTTTCAAGATGCGCCGGATAATTCGGCGATTTGTCGCACATAGCATAAGTGTCGTGCATTAGTTGACAGTACATGCATTTGGAAACCTTTCTGTCTTTCTTATCATACTTCTGAAAAGGTTTTCTGTTACCCTGATAGTGTTTTGATTGGTCTTTGACAAAGGAAACTATCTCAGAGTCACTTGAGGTCTTAAAAATCTCTCTGTTAGAAGAAAAATATGCTGAGCCTTTTTTTTCGAACTGCTCGATGTTTTCAATGTCTGACTGCTGCAAAAACTTAGCAAAAGGAGAAGGTATAGTAGATATACACTTGTCCATAGCTATTAGGTTTTTTAATCTATCAAAGTCTTTTCCTATGTTAGCTGCTTTAAGCCACCTGTTTAGTACACTCTGCACATTTGAAAAATAATCTATAAAAGTTTCACTAGGTTTAGGTTTTAAATTTGAGAACTGAACCTGATACCCAGGGGCATCAAGTAAAAAGTGCTGCATAATCCTATCATGGATGTATTGATAGCTAGATCTAAGTTCAATAGGAATAGACTCTATTACTTTAAGGGGCTCACCACTTAGATTCTTCATGTAAATCGGAGCCCACATATCTAAAGGAACTTGGTGATATTTAAATTGGTACTCTACATTCTCTGTCCAGGCAGATATGGAGTCCTCTTTACAATATGGTTTGATAATATTTTTGTATTTGTTGAACTTATTTTCCTCTTGTTGACTTCTTAGTTTAGTGGCAGAGATCTCTGCGTGTGAGTCTACATCCATGCTTTTCATCTTTAATTGTGTCTCTGATTCTACCTGAATTTGTTTTTCTTTAACTCTTGCCATTTCATCTATCTCTTTTTGCTTTAGATCTAATTCCTTTTGTTTTAATTCTTTCTCTTGATCTAATTGTTTTTGTTTCATCTCCTTATCATGTTCTCTTTCTCGTGCGCGTTCGTCCCTCTCCGCATTCTTTTTTCGTGTTTGTTCCTCTTTTGTTTCTTTAAATTTCTGATCAGCATATTGTTGTAGTTCTTTTCCTGTTAATTCTAGTTCTTTGCCTGCTTTTATGAAATCTGATAAAGTTGCCATCTTACTTTAGTACTTGGCTAACAGTGATAGGCAATGATGACTTTAATCAGTTATTTATCTTTGATATGTTATGTTTGTTCTTATCTGATCACTATCAGTTGTGCTTTCTGTTTATACCCTGCCCAGATTTATCTTGCAGAAAAACAGAGTATACAAATATGTCAACGCGTTACAAGCTGCAAAAGAGATGCACTATTAATCAAATTGCATGACAAAATATATAAGTGTACTCAGCTTAATGTGGGAACGAAGCTCCTTTGACACAGGTCACCTTGTTTGGTACACTGGGGTGGCGACACGTTTCGTACGTAGCACACGGTATTTGGCCCACAGGTGTATGTGCACAGCTGTTGTTTGCCCTCTGATATATAGGGCAGCAGTAAACACGCCTACTAAACGATATGATTTACTCGACAACTAAGGACAATGACTTAGACAATGACAGACTTACGAACACCTAGAATATGTATTAATTAATTTTAATGTCAATGTCCTGTCTTTGTTTTAAACAATAATTGCCTTTCGTTACTAACCTAGTTAATTTCTGTAAACGTTGTGCAGCTAAGTATCAGATGCTTAGCCCGAAAATAGTTCCATCGTGACGATAAGCAAAGAGAAAATAGACCCAAAAATGAATAAATGCTTGTAAAGAAATCAAAATAACATAATAATGTGTCAATAAATAAATATATTCATTTAGTAACTTAAATAAGTAAATAATAAACAATATACAGCACAGATTCAGGCGGGCCGCCGCTAAGCGATCTTGTAAACACTCGACTGCTTTATGCTAATGACGCAGAACAACTGTCTGTCAATCACTCTACGTCATCGCGCAGCGCTATATTTAGATCTCAAAAATCAATATTGTCGGCTGCCTGTGTATTCCTGCGCCGTGAATCATGTTTGGTGCTTATTCAAGAATAAATTGGTAAATATATGAATAAATATAAGAAAATAAGAATATTAATACTTACAGCTTCGAAGAATACATGATTTCATTCAATAAATATATCATAAACACAATTAAACACTATTTTGTCACGATAGGCATATTTCTAGCTCGCAAATTCTCCTGTCTGCACAAATTATCGTTACTACCAAAAATTAAACCCTAGTCTGGAGTCCGTGGATGAGTGGATTAGCTTGAACTTTTCGTTCAAGCTTCACTTTCTGACACCACAATTACCCTTTTACTGTGGGTATTAGCTTGGCGCTTTCGTCCAAGCACCACTTTCTGACACCACAATTACCCTGGCCTGTCAACAACTCAACTGACAGGCCTCATTGGGTACTTCTCACACACCCATACAAGACAACTTGCAAGTCGTGTGGGAGGCAAAATGTATGGTCCATTTTATTGCCGTTGGCTCGCTTACAAGCGGTAAACAGTCGCTAATGCAATACACAATATACAGCCACAGAATTATCTAACACAAACTGCTAACCCTATGCTAGTTCTATCTATTAGTGAACACAAAACTCCTAACGCTATTCTAAACGATGTGAACGCCTCAAGTCCAGTCTCCCGTCTGCCTAACCTCTCTCCCGTGGTTACACACCACGCGGGGTGACCTTCACCTTCGTGCGTGTTACCTCACATCGCACTCTGCTGGCAAACGTGGCCTGTTGAGTGTCTACTCAACTGTGCTATGGCTTCACGAGGTGTGGTACTATCGTGATTAGAGTGCTAACTCTCTGAACACCGCCTGCGTGTCTCATGAGGGAGTGGCTAACCTTCTCCCATTACCTCATCTCCCCTGCCCTTGCCTCGGGCACCGTATCTCCTCCTGGTCTCTTCAGGGTTGACCGCTCTCCCTGGCGGAGGGGATGCGGTCGAGTCTTTGACACTTATTGATCGATGTTGATCGCATTCCATGGCTCCTGATTTCTTTGGGATTGTAATAAATATAGAATTACATAATTCAAGAGGTATATCTCCAGTATCGTATATTGCGTGCAGCAGTCTGGTGACTTGGTCTATTCCATATTTTTCTAAGGTATTTATCATTTCTATTGTGATGTTATCTGTACCCGGGGTCTTGCAGTTTTCATATGGTTAAGAGCATTCTGAACTTCCATCTTCAAAATTGATGGTCTTTCATTATTATTCCAATGATCATTTTATTCTTCTCTTGTATCATCATAAAGGTATTTCACATAATCTGACCCCGCATGTTAAATCTGATCTTTATTCTATTTGGAATCTGCCATCTTTGGTTTTTAGGCAACCCGTTGATGTGTGTGGTGTTTTGTTAGTGATGTCATTAATTCTGTTGTGCATTAATTTGGTATTCCGGGTGTTGTGTTGGTTTTCAATTTCCTTGCAATTTTCCTCAAGCCGTGTTTCTTTTTCCTCTTTGCATAGCTTCCTAATTTTCCTATGAATCTCTTCATATTTCTTCTTGTTATTTTTGTTATTTCTTCTTATGTCCATGAGTTTTAAGATGCCTTCCGTCATCCATTTCTTGCGTCCTATTATCTTTATTTTTGGGATGGTTGTTTCTGCAGCTTGGTTGACTGATTTCTTTAATATTTCCTATTGGTCACTGACGTCTTAGAATAGTATTTCCATATCGGACAATGCATCGAACCTGTGTTTTACCTCTACGTTGAATTTATCTTTTATCTCCTCACTCTTCAGTGCCCGTAGATCAAATTTTGTGTTTCTTGGTGTATATTTGACTTTCTTTAATTTTATATTGCAAATTGCTTAAGATTAATTAATCTATGGTCGCTGTAGCAGTCTGCGCTTGGTGTAGTTTTTTGGGACTTTTAAGGCATTTCGAAATCTTCTCTTGATGAGAATGTAATCAATCTGATTTCCCATCATATGATCAGGACTCCTCCATGTCCATAATCTCCTTGGGTGCTGTTGATACCAGGTGTTTCCAAAAATCACATCATGCTTTTTTGCCCACTGTATAAGTCTATAAAAGTAAGATTAAAGTAAGATTAAAGAGAGAGAAAAAATGGTTAAGAACATGAGACTTAATAAAGAGGTTCTGAAAATAGATAAAGAAATGCAAGAACAATACAGAGTGACTGTGAAAAATAGGTACAATGCAATAACTAAAATACAGAGTATAGATGAACAATGGGAAATGTTAAGGGACTCCATTCATCAAACTAGCAAAGAAGTATTACCGGAGAGAGGCAAAATAGCTAAGAAAAAATGGATGAATGAAGATATCTTAAAACTGATGGACAAAAGAAAACAGAGTAAAAATGACAAACAAGAATACGCTAAGATAAATAAAGAAATAAAAGATAAATGTGGGAAGGCTAAAAAAAGTTGGTTAAACGAGCAATGCAAAAAATTGAATTAAATTCCATTAAAGATACAAAAAATATGCACAGACAAGTCAGTGAGCTTACAGGAAGAAAAATAAGAATAAATACAGGGTGTTTGAAATCAAAAACAGGAAAGATAATATTAGAGGAAAGATGCTATAATGAAGAGGTGGAATGAGTATATAAGAGAATTATATGAAGGAGAAAGGGAGAATTAACAGAAGATAGTAACTTAGAAGGTCCACCTATTCTGAAAGAAGAAGTCGCTGACGCTATGAAACGTATGAAGAAAGGAAAAACAGCTGGGCCAGATGAAATCACAATAGAAGAATTAGAAGTATTGGGAGAATTTGGAGTAGATATATTAACCAAAATGTTGAATGATATTTACAGCAGTGGATATTTACCCAGTGATATGCTGAAATCTTTATTTATAGCTATACCAAAAAGACCAGGAGTAATTGATTGTGAAGATTTTCGTACAATTAACCTTATAAACCATATCACTACGCTTCTACTCAGAATCATAATGAGAAGAATCAAAAAGAAAATAAAAATGGAAATTAGTGAAGAACAGTATGGATTTGTGGAAGGAAAGGGCACAAACAATGCAATTTATACATTACGGACACTAATAGAAGGGTCAATAGAGAAACAGAGAGACATATATTTGTGCTTCATAGATTATACTAAGGCATTTGATAAAGTAAAACATGATGAACTGATTAAAATGTTGGAAGATATCAACATTGATGGAAAAGATTTAAGAATAATAAAGAATATTTACTGGAACCAAGTAGCAGCAATTAAAATGGGAAATAAAGAGGGTAGTTACGAACAGATAAAGTTAGGAGTACGACAAGGGTGTGTCTTGTCTCCAGATCTTTTCTCCCTGTATAGCGAAGTAATAATGAGAGAGATCAAAGAGATGCCAGGAATACTAGTTGGAGGTTATAATATAAATAATATACGCTATGCAGATGACACAGTATTGGTGGCGGATAATTCAACAGACCTACAACAATTATTAGACGTTGTAGTAACAGAGAGTGCAAGGAAAGGACTCTCCTTGAATATCAAGAAAACAGTAACAATGGTAATATCAAAGAAAATGGTGACACTAAAATGTGACATAGAAATAGAAGGGAAAATCCTTAACCAAGTTGATAATTTTAGATACCTAGGGGCATTTATAACATCAGATGGAAGATGTACAACAGAGATTAGGAGTAGAATAGGGCAGGCAAAAGCCGCTTTTCAGAAAATGAAGAGTATCTTATGCAATAAGTCACTATCACTGAATGTAAGAAAGAGAGTGCTGAAATGCTATGTAGAACCAGTTTTGCTGTATGGCAGTGAATCTTGGAACGTAAATGAACAAATTAAGAAGAAATTAGAAGCAACAGAGATGTGGTTCCTGAGACGAATGTTGCGAATTCCTTGGACTGCCAGAGTAACTAACGACGACTGCCTGAAACAGGCTAATGAAACTAGAACATTATATACAACAATAAGACAGAGACAAACATCTTTCTTCGGTCACGTGATGAGAAGAGAGGCATTGGAGAACATCGTAACAACTGGAAAGATCGAGGGGAAGAGAGGCAGAGGTAGACCAAGAGAAGTGATGCTGGATGGATTGAGACGGTGGCATGGAGGAATATCAGCACCAGAGTTGATCCAGAAAACCAAAGACCGAGATCTATGGAGAGCCATGAACGCCTACGCCAGCCGGCACGGCACTTGATGATGATGATGATGATGTATAAGTCTGCAACCTCTTTCATTCTGTTCCCCTAGTCCATACATGCCTAGTATACATCCGTCCTGTTGATTTCCAACTTTGGCATTCAAGTCACCTGTTATGATATTTACTTCTGAATTTTCTCATTTCTTGAAGGCTTTCTCTAAATCATTATAAAATTCATCAATGCTGTCATCACTACTGTCTGCTGTTGGTGCACAAACTTGTATGACGTTGACTTCAAAAGGTCTTCCACTCAACTTCACCAGTAACACTCTGTCTGATACAGCTGTTCATTACATGCGGAGTTCAGGCGGTGCCCCAGTTATGGCTAGTGTCTGAAGATTTTGATGGTCGTTATTAGCATGGATATGGTTTGATGGATGTTAATTTGCATGCGGTTTTCATTGCGCCACCTAGTAAGATTATTAAGTTCTTTTTGTAAAGAACTTTCTAATCACTACGGTTCTATTGACTTTCTTATATAGTACAATCGTCTGCAAATAGATCACACGTAGTATTGAGATATAAAGGAAGGTCGTTAATATACACTGCAAAAAGCAGCGGACCGAGTATTGAGCCCTGAGGCACAGCAATATTAAGCTGTGTGGGTCTTTATAGGTGGTTGTGGAAGGACACGACTTGTTGTCTGTCGGATAAAAATGACGTAATTAGGTTCGAATAACGAAGACACAAACCATAGAATGTACGATTTATTGCCTGGCATATTTCGCTGCATCTCGTCAGGTACGTGCAGATGCCACACAACGTAGAGTAAAATAAATAGGTACATTGTCAAAGCTGAAATATACACATGTTCGCACAGTAATATCAATTGTTTACCATGGTAATTTTAAATTGACTACCATGTCTTTCTGTTTGCACAAAATTGGCCTATGTAGATGAATCATTAGGGCGCCTGCAAACTGTAATAAACGACTATTTTGTGTATGAAACAAAACGCGAAAAGCGCTGTCTCTATTAATTACATGACCGGTTTCCAAGACATGACGTGCAATGGACGACACCGGAAGTTTATAATTGTGGTGTGTCAGCCTTCCCATGGTCCCATCGCTTGTGTGTAATATCTTGTCCACTCAGTTTGGTACGTGTTCAACAACTTTGCTGTGTAGCTGGCGCTCTGTTCTGCCGATGTAGGTAGACTCGCACCTACATGTGAATTTGTAAATGCAATTTGATGTGGCGTACAGAGGGGTAGATTCTTTTACTGCTGGGGTGGGAATAGGTGTGGTTCTGTACCTAATAACTGGAGTTGCAGCCCAAATGTTTTTCCGACTACTGTAATGAGCCTGTCCTGTAGACATTACATCATCCCCTCGAAAGGTAAGCTGGATAAAAACCTTGATCTTAGGGACTGTAGTTACATCTTATTTTGATTTCGGTTGTTGGCAGTGGCGCTTTATAAATCCTGAGGAGAGAGAGAGAGAGAGAGAGAGAGAGAGAGAGAGAGAGAGAGAGAGAGAGAGAGAGAGAGAGAGAGAGAGAGAAAGAAAGAGAGAGAGAGAGAACATTCTATTGTAATATAATAAGAAAAAATCATTGAAAACATCGTGACAACAGGGAAGATCGGTGAGAGAAGTGGCAGAGGCAGACCAAGAGGAATAATGCTGGTTGGACGACTATGGAGACATATCATCAGCAGAGTTAACCCAGAGCGCCAAGGAACGGAACTGTAGAGAGTGAAGATAGCCTACGCCAGATGACAGGGCACATGATGACGAAGACGATCTTTGGTTTTAAGTGAATGTAGTTGTTTGTGTAAGCTTGTTGACTCAATCAGACAATCACTACCAGCACACAGAGGATGAAGGCGACTTCGGGTCACGAACACGGAGGGTAGGCATTGAAACGGTTAAGGCCTCTGGAGTGTTTATACTCGTGGCTACCTTTTGCATGTTGGACTGAAAGTGTATTGTTTCGTCGCCCTGCTACTGAGTGAGTGCGTGGCGCAACACTGTGAGCTGTGAATTTCGTGTGAAATGCTTTTACATCTGCGCGAGATTGTTTGGAGCATGAACTGCATGTTCGGGGCAATGGCGACTGGCAGTCTCGCAGAATTGACCTGTTTTTGCCTTATGTAGAAATGTGTGGCTACTGGTCTTCTAATGACTGCCGCTTCCATTGACCATGAACTGTATTTTCGTGGAGGACTTTTGTGTTGGCATTCTGGCGACGGCCCTATGTACTGTGAAATGTTTTTTCATCTGCCCGAGGTTGCTTGTGGCGTGAACTGCATTTTCGGAACAGAAAACATCTAGAAACGGAACAAACAACATCTAGAAATATCTAGACTGTGTAGGTGAACAGCTAAGAAAACATCCAGATGGAAAAATTACTGCCGCTTCCATCAAAGATGAACTATGTTTCGTGGAGGACTTTTGTGTTGACATTCTGGCGGCAGCATTATGCACAGGGAAATACTTTTACGATCTGTCCACGGTTGTTTGTGGTGTGAACTGCATGTTCAGGAAACATGGCGTAGCTGACTGTGTCACAAAACGGACTGGTTTTGCCTTATGTGGTAGTGTGTGGCTGATGGGTTTCTAGTGACTAATAATAGTTTATGGGGCAGTGAGGAGCATTTTGTGTGGTGTTCACTGGCACAGGAAGGGCGCATAATGGGGACGACCCGTTGCTGTGAAGTTGGAACCGCGACTAACTATCTAAATAAGAGGACGAAGATACAGTACTCTAACCTCTGTTAGAGCTGACCAGTGATCTTCACTTACTTTGGTCTGTATGTACTCACCAGCACACGGTGAACATTTACACGGTGAACATTTACACGGTGAACAATTACACGGTGAACAATTACACGGTGAACAATTACACGATGAACAATTACATGGCGAATGTCATGAGCCAAAAATAGGACCAAGAATCAACCAAGCAGCCTACCAATCATCCAACAAATCAAGCGACCAACAAACAAACGAACAACCGACCCAATGGATATAAGCAAGTTTTAATATTTACAACTTGCCTCCATCCGAAGTGAACATGGCGGATGTATGATGTCCAGCTACAAGCTTGGAAGCCGAGGTTACCCGCGTCTCAATATGGTCACGTCATGAACTCATGCAAGAAGACATTAATTGACATGTGGGTGTTCGTTTCCTGCTTACGCCTGACCTCTTCACTCCATCGCCTCATTTCCTACAGATCAACATAGAAACAGCCTGATTTATTAACATAACCATTCTGAAAATCTTACCACTTAAGAAAATCTGTAACGTTCACAAAACGCACGGTTTCGGAAACTGAACTGTAAAAACAAACAAAACACACAACAAAGCATTGAGAATGCGTGCTGATGCCAGTTTCGTAAATTGTCTGGTTTGGCGGTATTCCAGAAATGTCTTCTTCTCTCCCCTCCCCCCAAAAAATAAAGGTCTTCTTTATCTAAATTAAGGTTCTCCTTCGGGAACACTTTCAGAAGAAGATGTGTTTGTTGTCGTCCGAGCCTTCATTGTCTTCAGTTTTTGTCAGTTATTTGAGAGCTTTTCATTGCCTAAGTTGTATCGTTGTGAAAATAGTGGGAAGGAATTCACGATGAGAAGTTGTGTACACTGACGGCCGGATGTGAGTGACATTGAATGATGGGACAAGTGTGAGTGCCTGAGGAGAGAGAGAGAGAGAGAGAGAGAGAGAGAGAGAGAGAGAGAGAGAGAGAGAGAGAGAGAGAGAGAGAGAGAGAGAGAGAGAGGGGAAGAAACGACCGCATGATGGGGGAAAGCAAGACACTTCACTGCAGCTGGCTGAAGGGTTTGCAATAGTATTGTAGTATTGTTATTACTCAGTCACAATGTAAAGTTCCTAAGTCTTTCTTTCTTTCTTTCTTTCTTTCTTTCTTTCTTTCTTTCTTTCTTTCTTTCTTTCTTTCTTTCTTTCTTTCTTTCTTTCTTTCTTTCTTTCTTTCTTTCGTTTCTAGTAATTCGAACACATCAATACATCTATAAGGATCACAGTACTTCCATAAGTTTCACAATACTCCTATAAGTATTCATGGTACTCCTATATGTATTTATAGTACTGCCACAAATTTTTATGGTACCTCCGCAAGTATTCGCAGTTCTGATCCATCTTGTTCCTCTTGCACCTTGCGGTGTCGAGGTGAAGTATAAACAACGGGAGAATACCAGTTTATGGACTTCATGAATTGAAATTCCCATGGACTCTGCTATTTTCTCTGTCCATCATTTATGTCGCCGGCCTCTTCTGCTTCCATTTGGTCTGTACATCATTGCTTCTTGTGGTATACTATTAGTTGGTAATCTAGTTATATGGCCAAACCATTTAACTTGCTGTTATCTGATGAAAAATAGCGCTGCTGTAACCCTACTTTAGTCCTGATTTCTTCATTTCTGATATTATCTCTTCTTGATACATTGAATATTCGTCTCAGAAATCTCATTTCTGATGTAATTTTTTCGGTTCTCCTTTCTGTCATCCATATTTGGCATTGGTAGCATAGAGGTGGTAGGAAGATTTTGTTGTAGAGTGATTTGTAATATCTATTGATAGGTGTTTTTCATTAGTAATGGTGCCATTTGTCCAATGAGCTGGTTTGCTTTATTGCGTCTATTTTCGATTTCATCTTGTGATTAACCATTTGATGATATTTTACTTCCTAGGTACTTGAAGCTCTCTACATTTTTAGAGGATGTTCTTTTAAATGAATCTTTGTTTTTTTTTCGTCTTTGGTTATAGTCATTAACTCTGTTTTACTGATGCTAATTTTCACGTTATATTCCTTACACACTTCGTTTAGACTATTCATGTCTGCTTCCGAATTTGCTATTAGTGCTTGATCGTCCGCAAATAAGAGTTCTTTAATGGTGTAATTTGCTGTTGGTTCTTCTTAAAAATTCTGTACATCATACGGTGTTGCTACAGTCCCTATTTCGCTGGTTTCTTCACATATGCTGTCTGTATAGGTTATGAACAGCAAAGCCCCTCTGCCGTGCGTCCACCTTGACGAGGTAGAGGGGCTTGAGCGTTCCAATGACCCCAAGAGCTATGCCGACGGTAGCACAGCTACTGGTAGGGTCACCCATGTCGGACAGGTCAAGGGAGAGGGACCAGACGAAGTGATGCACAAACCTGCTGCCTTGTAGGTAGACTGGGGACAGTCAAAGGCTAGGGAAAGCATCCCGAACAAATGCTTGTCGAAATCGGATGTACTGAGCCACAGGCTTGACAAAGAAGTGCAACGTAACTTTATCATTTCATGATGCCACAGATGAAAGTTAATCGATATGGTGCTAATCCCGTGAAGTCCCATCAGGCGGTGATAGTGCCGGGCCCCCTGCCTCGAGGGGGTCCACCCATGACTACTGGTGGTCACCTTCCCCTGTGCTGTGGAGTCAAGGCACAGAGGAGTAGGTTAAGAGCTATTGACCAAACACCCCGGACACTCAACATACTACAATGGAATGCAGAAGGAGTTTATAACAAGAAAGCCTCCCTAACACAGCGTCTTCATAAAGATAGAATAGATGTGGCATGCATTCAAGAGACACACCTCAACGCCAATCGCACATTTTCAGTCGAGGGATATCAGGCCACACGTTTCGACCGCGAAGGACATAAAGGAGGAGTTGTAATACTTACACGAAATACAATACCTTGCAGCGAAGTATCTGTGATCTCTGACAACCAAACGGAAATTATAGGTGTTGATATAATGATAAAGAACGTGAAAATAAGAATTTACAATCTATATAGCCCGGCAGATAAGGATCTTACACTCTCAAACATGGAAATAACTGACACAAATTGCATTGTTGTCGGAGACTTTAATAGCCGTTCAGAAAGATGGGGATACCCAGATACTGACAAAAGAGGAGATGAAGTGGAGGACTGGGAAATAGACTCAAATCTCCATCTACTTAACAAAGCGGATGACACACCGAGCTTCTACTCCAGAAGATGGATTACCACTTCTACTCCAGACTTAGCTTTCTGCACAGGAGACATCCTCCACAAAATCGATCGCCATGTGCTGGACCAATTAGCAGGTAGTGACCACAGACCAATCAAGCTTGTAATAAATATGGAGTATGTTCCACAGGAGCAAAAGCCTTTGCCCCGTTGGAATTACAAACGAGCAGATTGGGACAGATTTGCCATACTAACAGACAAATATTGTGAAAACGTAAATACACGATATGGCAACATGAAGCAAATGGTGGAAAGTTTAAACAGAGCAATAATACAGGCAGCCACTGAGTCTATTCCAAGAGGAGCAAGGAAAAATTACAAACCATACTGGACTGAAGAACTACAATTTTTGGAGGACAAAGTTGAAGATGCTAGGAAGACCGCAGAGAGAGAACAAACAACTGAAGTGAACATCTCTCTCAAAGCCATCTCAGCAAAATATAAAAGAACAGTAAATCAAACAACAAGAGATTGTTGGAGGAAAAAAACAGAAAACCTGAATTTTGACAGGGATGGAAACAAACTATGGAAACTAGTGAAAGCCATGAACAATGAAGGACCTAGAAACAAACAAATAACAATTAAACAAGGAAATTCCTTGCTTACAGGAAAAAAGGCTGCAAATGCACTAATGGAACACTATGCCAGTGCAAACCACATTGATATTACAGCCGAACAGAAGAAAGCAATCAAAGATAAACAGATGCATCATACATATACAGAGACAGCAGCAGAATATATGATGGCAAATCTAACAATGGAAGAAATGGAACAGGCAATGAATACCCTAAAAAAGAAGACATCACCAGGAAAGGATGGAATCACAAATGAAATGCTAATAGGACTAGGCACTAAGGCAAAAAAGAAACTACTAGCAGTCCTAAATTACAGCTGGAAGAGGGGAATAGTCCCACAGGCATGGAAGGAAGCTATACTAATACCAGTCCCAAAGAAAGGAAAAGACCTGGAAGAACCAAATGGCTATCGACCTATCAGTCTTCTTAGCTGTGTAGGAAAATTAATGGAACGCATTATCAATGGCAGGCTAACATGGCATCTGGAAGAAAACCAACTCTTAACACCTCACCAAGCAGGATTCAGAAAGTACAGATCTACTGAAGATCAAATAACCTATATAGCTCAGGAAATAGAGGATGCCTTCCAAGAGAAAAAGCACACACTAGCAGTCTGGATAGATTTAGAAAAAGCATTTGATAAAGTATGGAAGGAAGGACTGAAAGTAAAACTGCAAAAAATGCATGTTTGCGGGAAAATGTACAAATGGATCAGCCACTACCTTGAGAACAGAACTGCCAGGACAAAAGTACAAGGACAAACCAGCAAAATGATGCTGTTGGAGCAAGGTGTCCCCCAAGGAGGAGTTCTTTCACCAACATTATTCCTAGCATATATAAACGACATCACGGAAAATTTTCCAGCCAGAGTACACACATCATCCTTTGCAGATGACCTAGCCATATGGACATCTGAAGAATATATTAGTACAGCTAACAGCAGAATACAGCAAGCCCTATTAGCGCTAGAGGACTGGTCAAAATCATGGCTAGTGAAGATAAGTGAGGAGAAAACAACATGCACAGTGTTCTCCCTCTCAACTAAAACTCAGCAACCTAAGCTGGTATTGAATGGAAAAATATTGCGCCATGAAGAAAATCCAAACTATCTAGGAGTCACCTTTGATCGTCGCCTGACATGGAAGACACAGGTTGAGAAAAATCGAACAAGAGCAAGGCAAAGAATGGCAATCATGAAAAAGCTTGCTGGTACAACATGGGGAGCAGATGAGAAAGTTCTCAAGAAGTTATATACTGGGCGGGTGAGGCCAGTACTGGAATATGGCATTGTAGCTTGGGCAACAGCAGCTAAGTCAAACTTTAACAAAATAAGTAGAGTCCAAAATCAAGGAATGCGAATCATAACTGGAAGCCTGAAGACAACGCCTATTAATGAATTAGAAAAGATCACTTGTTTACAACCAATGCAGGATAGAAGAGATAGCAGAGCCCAGCAACAAGCAGAAAAATTTAGAAGATTGACAGACCACCCTATGTACAACAGATTTAATGGTTTTGGAAAGGGAAGACTGAAGCGTAGCAACTTTGTAGAAACTGCAAAACGAAGGATTAGGTCAGATCCTATTCTTAACATATCAACAGTCAAGCCCATACACAATGCACACAAGTTCCCAGCTTGGAGACAGCAGCAACTGCCTGAGATGATAGAAAACATTCCTGGTATTGAGAAAAAGAACACTCAGCATGAAACCGAAAGAAGAGAAATAACCCTAAACTACATAAAAGAACATTACCCAAGCAGGAATTGGACCCATGCATATACAGATGGATCAGCCAAAAATTCAATAGAGAATGGAGGAGGAGGAATTCTCCTAAATTTAAAAAATGGAGCGAAAAAAACACATTCAATGGCAACTGGAAAATTTTCAAGTAACTTCAAAGCGGAGGTAGAGGCTCTGAAAACTGCAGCAGAAATACTCCTGATGGAGGAAAATAAAGAGAAGCAAATAGCTATCTTCACAGATGCAAAGTCAGCTGTCTCAATACTGAAGAGCAATAACAGCACAGAACTAACTGACCTAAGAGCAGCACTCCATGGTCTATGCCAGAAATCCAAAAAAGTTGTAATACAGTGGATCCCATCACATTGCAGTATACCTGGAAACGAAGAGGCTGACAGACTGGCAAAAGAGGGCGGACGACTACCACAGCCTGACATAGACATAACCTATAATGAGGCAAAGAGGTTGATAAAAAGCACTTATAGAACCAAATGGGAATCAGAGCATCCAGGCCATCAGAAGGATGATGCATATTACAAACTCGACAGAAGAGAACAAGTAGCAATCTTCAGACTCCGCACAGGACACAACAGGCTGAAATACCACTTGTTCAATAAACTAAAGATAGGAGATACCGATGAATGTAATTGTAGAACTGGAAAAATGACAGCAAAACATTTGCTGCAGGATTGCCCAACGTATGCAGAACAGAGAAAGATATTTTGGCCCACACCTGCTTCATTTGAGGACAAGCTCTATGGAGATATCAACAAGCTAAAGTTGACCGCAGATTACTTTAACTATATACAGGTTGACATTTAAAGGTGCATGAAGACCCAGAGGCATGAAATGGAATATTGCTTGGATAGCAAATCCATTACGTGAAAAGTCCAAATCAAAAGCCCATTGTGTGGGCTTCATAAAAGGTGGAAAAGTGTCCTAGTGGCACGAAATGGAATATTGCTTGGATAGCAAATCCATTACGTGGAAAGTCCGAATCAAAAGCCCACTGTGTGGGCTTCATAAAAGGTGGAAAAATGTCCTAGTGGCACGAAATGGAATATTGCTTGGATAGCAAATCCATTACGTGGAAAGTCTGAATCAAAAGCCCACTGTGTGGGCTTCATAAAAGGTGGAAAAGTGTCCTAGTGGCACGAAATGGAATATTGCTTGGCTAGCAAATCCATTACATGGAAAGTCCGAATCGAAAGCTCACTGTGTGGATGTCATCTGCAGACTGCATACTTCTGGTTTCCGGAAGAACAGCCTATGGTGAACGGAAGGCCCAATATACGGAAGTGAGGCTAAGCAGCCATGTGCAGGACGTGACGATTCCTTGGGTGAGCCCAGTACCAGAGCGCTATGTATCGGCTCTGCAAGTATGGAAGCCTCCTTGGATGGCGGGGAATGCCCATGGTCTGCCCCTGCCTTCCCTTGAGGGCTGACCAGGATCTTTGGCTGTTCTATATGGACCAGCTGGGATGGGGGATAACACCACAACAGTGAGAGTCAAACGTCCTAAGAAACCCCCGGGAAGGTTAACCCGGTCAACAAATGCCCGCAGAAGTCGGATGTGTCGGCCTAACGGCGCAAGAACGCAGCTCTGCTGTAAACAGGCACAACGCAATCACATCCGAAAAAAAACTCCGGATGAACGAAGAAGAAGAAGAAGAAGAATAGCAAAGGGGGGTGGGGGGACACAACCTTGTCATAGTTCGGATCTTATGGTGAAGGGTTCTGAGTGTCCTACGTGTGTTCTTACCGCGCATTCACCATTCTTCTACATAAGTTTGTTAGATGTGTCAATCAATCAATCATGTGCCATGCCGGAAAGCGTGGGCGGTCATGACTCGCCATTTCACTCAATCACCAGAGTCGTGAATTAGCTCAGTGTTCCTGTCTCGACCATGCCATGTGGCCAAGCCATCCAGGTATTTACTTCTCGGTCTTCCCCTTGGTATGTTCCCTTCGATCTTGCCAGTTGTCGCTAAGTTCTCCAATCCATTTCTTCTCATAACATGTCCAAATAATTTTGACTGTCTACGTCTAATTTCTCTAATCAATTTACGATGTTCATTTGTCTCCTGTAGTACTTGGTCATTGGTTTTTCTGTCTGTCCATGGTATTCTTTGCATTTTCCTCAGAAACTAAATTTCTGCAGCCATTAGATGTTTTTCAGCTTGACTGCTCATTGTCCATACAAAAGAACAGGCTCTATGTAGCACCTCAATACTCTTTTTCTCGTTTCAATTGACATCTTTTTATTGGCCAGTATGTTTTTCATCTTGCTAAAGACTACTTTCGCCATGGCGATTCTTGTCATAATCTGTACTAGGCATCTCACATCAAATGTTATGACTGTTCCGAGATAATTGTACCGATTCACTTGTTGAAGAATATTCCCATTTACTTGTATATTACAATGTGGTATTTCGTTCTTCCTAGGGCCGACCATAATCTGTGTGTTTTTACAATTTAATTCTAATCCCAGTTGTTCACTGTGTGCAACAACCGCATCTACTAAATGTTGCAGGCCCTGTTCATTGTCTGCAATCAAGACTGTATCATCTGCATATCTAATGTTATTGATGTATCGTCCCCCAATGTTTTAGACTAAGTAGATTGTTTAATTAAATACCATTGATTTTTTTATAAGTTGTCTAAGAGCAAAGATGGAATCTTTACACCGTTTGTTTTTTTCTAAATACAAGTTGTGTTTCGCTTAGCAGGGATACTGTTGTAGGTCGTTATCTTTTCTTCGTATTGTATGCGTTCGTGTGTATTTTATCTTATTTTATTATTCATTTTTATATTTATTGAGTGCTTCTGATTTCGGATTTTTCACCTTTATTTCGCGACACGTGGATCTCCTTGTAAGGTATGTGCAACGTTTGTTGATGTTTAGTTCGTTTTTTCTCGCAGGAGTTTAAAATACCTATTTGTTTCCATTTCATATTGTTACATCCTGCTGCAGCCGCTGCTTTTTCTCTCTTTTCTTGAGAATTTTGCAAGCTATTTTCCAGTATGACTCAAAAGGGGAATGGTCTGTATTGTGTGCAGTCTCTTTTACTGCCTTTGTTTTTCCAAATTGGGATAATTATGGCGCTTCCTCTGTCTTGTTGTATCTGTTGTTCTATCAAATCATGGTTACATAGTCTATGTAGCCATGCTTTTCCTAATTCTCTTACTGCTTTAATTAGTTCATATGGTATTTCGTCTTGTCCGGGCGATTTATTCAATGGGGCTAATCTGATGGCTTCTCCAATTTCTTCTTTCAGCATGCCTGGTTGTAGCTCTTCAGTGGCATCTGTGTCGGTTTCCTGAATTCCTGTGACATCTGATGGAATGTTGCGAAGTTTTTAGAAGTACTTTTCCCATCATTTTAGAATTTGTATTTGTTAACTTATTGGTTTTTCATTTTCGCTGTTAGTTATTTCAGTTTGGTCAAAGAGTTCAGCTCTGGTTCTCATTGCACTGATCTTTTTGTAGAAGTTTCTAGTTGCCTCCTTGTAGTTTTTATTCTTTCCAATCGTTTTTTTCTTCTTTTTTTCTCTCTTTATTGTTCTATTCGCGTGTCTTCTTGCTATTCTATATTATATCTAATCATGTTCCTGTTTGCTTTTCACATAATCTGTAAATTTTTCCTTTTTGTCTTTTATAGCCTAGTTAACCTCGGCGTTCCACCAACTTGTTATTTTCTGTATCCGTGTTTTGCGTTTGTTTTTCTCGTGGTTCCATATGTCTTTTTCGCAGCATTTAAAATACTTCATTTGAAAATTTCCCACGTTTCTTACACTGTTTTTCTTTCCATAGGTAGTTTTACAAAGATTTCAGTTATTTCTTTCTCATGTTTTCCTCACCAGTCTTTGAGAATTTTTAAGTTTACTAATTCGCATGACAATTATTTGCTTGATCTTTGCTTTTTTCTTCTGTTGTTTCTTATTGTGGTAATAACTGCTTTGTGTTCTGTATATGTAATTTGGACACTGCCCTTGCATATAATATATTTTTCTTTCGGTTATTGTTTGTTAATAAACAATCAATTTGACTTCTGATGTCTTGATTGTTCCTCTCGTACCTGGTGTTTATGTGTAAGTCTCTGTGTTCATAAAATATAGAGGCCGTGCTGGCTGCTTAGCTCTATCAATCTACTTAGGATATAGAGAAGAAAGAAGGGCAGAAAGTCAGACGGGCCTGCGTGCCCTATTCTTAACCCTTTGAAAATAAAGATTTATGTTCGTTCGTTCGTTCGTTCGTTACTTCTATTATAATTTCTTTGATTGTGTTGGTCTCCAAATGCTCCAAGATCTTTCTCCATGTCCGTACTGTTCACAGTTCTTCCATAAGTATTAACTGCACATTCACTAGAATTCACAGTACCTCCACTAGGTTTCACTGTACACCCACAGCGATTAACTGTTCAATCCCTAACAATCACATCACATCCAGTAGGATTCACAGTACTTCCACTGGGATTCACAGTAATTCCACTAGGGTTTACAATATTTCCACTAGGTTTTACTTTAGGATTCACAGTACTTCAACTAGATTTTGCAACAATTCTACTAGGGTTCACAGTACTTCCACTAGGATTCACACTACATCCACTAGGATTTACATTACATATTCTATGATTCACATTACTTCTACTAGGATTCACAGCCCATTCACTATAATTCACACTACCTTCACTAGATTTTACAGCGATTCTACTACTATTAACTATACATTCCCTTACAATTATAGTACATCCATCAGGATTAGCAATACCCCCACCAGCATTCCAATTACTTTAACTATTATTCACATCATTTCTTCTAGAATCCACATGAAATCCAACACTATTAGCAGTACATCTACCAGAATTCACAGTACTCCCTTTAGAATCGCCAGTGCCTTCAGTAGATTTTACAGCACGTCCAATATGATTCGAGGTACGTGAACTACGATTTGCTGTACGTGCAGGGTTCACATTGCATCCACTAGGATTCACAGCACATGACTAATTCACAGTTAGTTAATTATTTAGTTAGTTAGTTAGTTAGTTAGTTAGTTAGTTAGTCAGTTAGTTAGTTAGTCAGTTAGTTAGTCGCTGTTCAAACTTCACGGCAACGGGTCGTCCTCATTATTCGCCGTTCCTGTGCCAGTGAATATTACACAAAATGCTCCTCACTGCCCAATCCTAATTCACTGTACTTCCACTAACATTCACTGGGATAAAACAGGATTCATAGTATACCCACTAGGATTTACACACATCCACTAAGATTCACAGTGCACAAATAGTATTCACAGTACATCAACTAGGATTCACAGCACATTCACAACGATTCACATTACATCCGTTACGCTTCACACTATTTCTCCTAACAATCACAATACATCCATTACACGCTTCACATTAGTTCTCATAACAATCACAGTACATCAACAAGGATTCAAAATACACCGTCTAAGACAAATAAAATAAATAGCTCCCACCAGGAACCCCATTACACGACATCCATCACACAGCATCCATTACACCACATCCACTGCACCATATCCATTGCACCACATCGATTGCACCACATCCATTACACGACATACATTGCACGACATCCATTACACCACATCCATTAACCACATCAATTACACTACATCCATTACACCACATCCATTGCACCACACCCATTACACCCCATCCATCACACCATATCCATTACACGACATCCATTACGCCACATCCAGTACACGGCATCCATTACACCGCATCCATTACACGGCATCCATTACACCACTTCCATTACACGACATCCATGACACGACATCCATTACACCACTTCCATTACACGACATCCATTACACCGCATCCATTACACCACTTCCATTATACGACATCTATTACATCACTTCCATTACACAACATCCATTACACGATATCCATTACACCTCATCCATTACACGACATCCATTACACCACTTCCATTACACCACATCCAGTACACCACTTCCATTACACCACTTCCATTACACCACATCCAGTACACGACACACATTACACCTATGGACACCAATCACTTTTATATTATTATTCTAATTGTTACTGCCTCGGTCACGGGATTACTAATCTGAGACTGTGATGGACCCTAATATAACTTCTCTTCTGAGGTTGAACGGGGTAAGGTAATAGCAGAATGGAAAAATCCCATTGCACGCGTTGTGACCTTCTTCTCTTGCACCGCCAAAGAAGACTAGTCAACCAACACAGAATTGGTGTCGTTAACTGCCACACTCTGAGGGAGATACTGAGAGGGTGATCCGAGCAGCTATGGACTGAATGGTTCGATGTGAGGGCAATCTGTCCACAAACTAACTTAATGCATCTGAAGTATTTCGCCAGGGCTATACATTATTTCGCTCGCGTGTTATCGAGACGCGTAATGAAATCAAAGAACAGTAACACTTTAATCCACCATACGTATTGCATGGCGCTACTAAAGGGGGTTGGCGTTAGCCTGGCTACTTTGACCCTAAGACACATTAAGTTGCAAAATTGAAAACAATCATGAACAATTCAAGAAAGGAGGAGTTGACCGAGTGTCTCTGCTCCACTGTGAGATGGAAGCAAGAAGCAGCAGCAGTAGATATAGAAGGGTAAATGCAAGGAGCTGTCACGGGATACTGTGAGTTTACCGATTCCACCATAAACTAAAATAGAATAATTTCTTGCAATGTATGAGGATGGGAAGTTATTAACTTTAGTCAGATAAAACAATCGAGCATTTCAATCTTGAGTGAGGACAAAGTGACGGTCATTGACCAAATGGTATAGAAGTCAGATACAGTTGTTATCAGGGGTCATTGACTGAATATTTCACCGGGCAACCTACGTTGAGCGACGTTGAGACGATCGGGTTGTGTAAAACACGAAGTCATTGATCAAAGAGTGGAAATGTTTGATGTACGATGATTGGGGAAAAACGGGAATTAGCGGAGGAGACGAGACGGAGCGGACAAGAGCGAATACGTGATTTCACAAACCTTTGAGGGGAAATAACGGCAAATTCGATTGTTGATGTAGGAACATCAAAAAGGAACGGAGAATTGAAACCCAGGTATAAATAGTTGGGAACGTGTTTTTTGTTGTTGAGTGTGCTACCAACTAGACGGAGAATGGTTCTATGCGTCCTTAATAAGAATAGAAATATAAGGTTCTACGAAAAAACTACTGACATACTCAGAGAAGATAGCAAAGGCACTTCACTTGTGCAGAGATAAATTACCTCACCAGAACAACTAAGAGCATAGACATTTAATAATCGTGAGCAGAGATAACTAATCGCAAGTAAGTGAACTCGGAAAATAAAGAATATCCAAGTTAAGAAAACCATGGAAAGGACGTTAATTCTCTAAAGGCAGAGCGACATAAGCTACATATATTTGACTAGTGTACTAATATAAAAGAAACAATTCACGAACAGTTTCCAGGCCTACAAAAAGTGTTAATTAACGAACTGGAGACAGTGTGTCAAACCTATATAGTCTATATACATACAGTGTTAGACAGTGGTGATGTTTTTTCAGTGATGGATTTTATTAACGACCGAAAAGGGGAATCTGTCGAATTCAGAGACTTACCGTAATCTTATTTCGTGGTGATCAGACGTTGAACAATTTCAAGATATTGGAATACTTCCAGACTCAGTCGGAGAAGAGCAATCCCGGGTGAGAGCTGTCCACATATGTGTGATGTATTGTCGCATGGCCGTATACAGATGAGAGATGTGATACGGAACATAGACATACAGAGTCCTATCTCACACTCACAATAGAGATACACTACAAATTACATATACACATTCAATACCTACACTTAACATAGTTTTAAGCAATAAATATTCTATTAATTGTTTGAAGAAACTGTTGTCGGAGTATGTTATGAAGGAATAAAAGAGAGAGAGAGAGAGAGATAGAGAGAGATATAGTGATTAGAAGACATAACGGGGGAGTGTAGACAAAGGTCTGACAATAGTTCCAAAGTATAAGAAGGATTTTAAAGGTGTGCTTGTTGACTCCACTTTCCCCCAGGGACGACAAGTTACAGGAGCAGAGAGAAACTTTAACGCCGTTTACAGCAGGAACAAACAACAAGCAATGATGTACAGACCAAATGGAACCAGAAGAAGAGACCGACCACGTAAACGATGGACAGAGGGAATAACAGAATCCATGGGAATCTCAATATATGAAGCCCATACACGGGCACTCTCCCGCTATTTATGGTTCACCTCGACACCGCAAGGTACAAGATGAGACGAGACAGCAGGAAATAGATACAAATGATTGAACGAAAGAACAAACTTGTTTTTAAAAGGGTTAAGAATTGGGCACGCAGACCTGTCAAACATTCTGACAGGCAAAGGTAGTCCCAGAGCAGATACAGCCGTGGGGTGTGAAGAGTAAAGCCTTCACATAGTCTAGGCCACGAAATAATGAGATGTGGGGGACAGTTCCCTTCCTTGTTGCCCTTTCCTACCTCAAACAATTCTCAGAACATTGCGAACATCGTCTGCTGCTCATGCTGTGAGTGTGGGTTGGCCCCAGAGCCGTACCGATCGGAAAAATAATTCTGCCATCGCTTGGAACTGAACCCTCACCCCTGTCTTGACAGCAAGGAGCACTAATATCAAGGTCACCACAGCAACGAGCTCTAACTACCAGGCCACTACAGCAAACGAACACTAACCACCAAGTCACATCAGTAAGGAATAGGATCGTGGCAATCGCACGCGAAAAAACACTTGTACAAATCAATCTATGACATTGAACACTGGACCGCTGTAAATGAATGTTGGCTACAGTTGATGGATACACTCGTTCACAAATCAGATGGCGCTGGATGCATGTTGAAGAACTCAAGAAGCACACATCTATCAACATGAAGAACAATAAATCTCTAGTTTCCACATTTATGCGTCATAACTCCGTCATAGATCCTTTCGTTAAGAAGGGTGTTCTTAGTGGGCATGTTTGTGACCTACACTTCATAGCCTACACATAATCGATTGCCAGTTGTGAAGGCAATATTCCGCTGTGTTTGTGACCTACACTTCAGAGACTACACATAATCGATTGCCAGTTGTGAAGGCAATATTCCGCTGTGTTTGTGACCTACGCTTCATGCGTTGATTATGTTTATGTCCTGTATTTCACGCGAACGGTAGCTTTATGGCTAGATGCTAGCTTGCCGGCGCTACGGTCATAGGTTCAAATCTCAATGAGGCGGATTAAAAACATAAATTAGGCCCCCGGGTCGACCCAGTCTAAAACTAGTATAAGGAAATATTATGGGAAGTAAAAGTGACCGGTTTGATGTTGCCACATCATTTTTGGAATGGCGATTGTTCTATACGAATGTGAAACCAAAATCATATACCCAGCACCCGTCAAGGCGGGTAAACACGGAAGGAAAAAAGGGGGGGGGGGATTATTGAAAGATGACAGTAAAAGATGACAGTGAAATATGACAGTGGAAGATGACAGTGGAAGATAACAGTGACATATGACAGTGGAAGATGGCAGTGAAATATGACAGTGAAATATGACAATGTAATATGACAGTTGAAGATGACAGTGAAATATGGCAGTGAAAGATGACAATGACCATCTCAGACTCAGAATGTAACGAGATAGTTCCCAGAATACAGCCGGGAATGTGTCCAGGAATGATAGCTATACCAATTATTATCTGAGGATATCATGCGTTTCCCTGATCGCTTGGGTAGCGAGATCGGACATTTCATCTTCTCGGATAAGGACTAAAATCAGGAGGCTCCGTGTGAAAGTTGCGCACCTTAAACTTCACACGGCAGTTGGACATTGCACATTATAGACCGTTATACCGCCGCCTTGTCAAAATTGATATTCACGAAAACCTGTCCATGGGTGTATTGAGACAGTACCACGGATGGAATCCGTCTTGAGGATTTTAAGAATTATTTGTAATATTCGAGTTTTAAAGCCTCGAAGGAACGAACGAACCAAAGTACGAACTTTATTTTCAAATTGGGCACGCATGCCCGTCTTACATTCGCCCCTTCAAATCACTCATCCTTCGGACATCAATTAGCTGTTTTTAATGTTACATTCACATATGAAAATAAAGCATTGTCAAATGAAAGTTATGAGCATTAACAATGCGTATTACCATGTTATGAGAACGAACGGATGAACGAACGAACAGTCTTTATTTTCAAAGGGTTAAGAATTGGGCACGCAGGCCTGTCTGACATTCTGCCCTTCTTCTCTAATTCCTCTCATACATTATTTCATTCAACATCACATATAAAGCTAATCTTAGACAACAAAAGAACAACAAGCATTAATACGCATGAAGAATAGTCAATAATACTTACTGAGGCAATGTTTACCATGGGCATTATACATACCAGGGAAGGTGTAACGTGCCATACATATGTGAATGTTTATTAACAAGTTGTCGTTTGAGATAAATTTACCATTATTATTTTTAGGGGGGCATGTAGTCTGTACTGAGGTAGTGTTCAAACAGGTTACCACTGTATGTATGAAGATTGGTGGTGTCTTTGATTTCTTGTGGAAGATTGTTCCACAACTGAGTGGCAGAGTTTGCTAAGCTTGTTTTATATAAGTTTATCCCAGGTTTAGGGACATGAAGTATATTTAGTCGTTCGCTTTGTCTTGCATTATATTTAAACAATGGCCAAAGGTAGCTTGGAGCATTTTGAGACAGGCAATCAGGCAGCCAAACATACACAGCACATGCACACACACACACACACACACACACACACACACACACACACACACACACATAACTATTTTGCCCTGACCATGCGGGGGTTCGGGGGAATGAACAGGCTGATAGGCTAGCAGGGAATGCACCTCTTGGTGGTATTTTGCCTATGGACAAGAAGGAGGTGGTCATGCGCTTGTGGGACCAGGTGGAGAAGGAGGAGTAACAGATTGAGAACCCATATGTGGAAAGAATGAGTTTGCGGGGGATCGGCAGGGGTTCTGGAAGAATATCAAAATTGAGAGAGAAGAACAGGAGAACATTTAATCAGATAGCGGTTGGAACGATTAATAGTATGACTCTTCGCTGGCTGTTGAACGAGGGGACAGAGCACGTATGGGAATGTCCTGAGTGCAGTGATGTCGGTTCTTAACTCAACGCAACTCAACTGAACAATATATATAACTGCATATATACTTAATCATTTACGCAAACTCTCAAATTTATGCACACACTCAATAACACACAAATGTACACTCCAGCACACACACATATACTCACTCAACAACTCAATAGTTGACGTGGCCTGATTTGATTTAAGGTTCACTTATCCCTGCACACGGGTATGTCCATTTCTGATTTAGTATCCTTCCATATACAACACAAGGAGTCTCTGAGCACAGTGTACGAACTCGGTAGTACCGGCGACATCAGAATGTATCTGTTCCAGACACGTGTTATAAACATTCAAATTGTGGGTATGATTTCTCAGTTTAGCGGACGTTACGCTGATAATAGCATGAGAGAGGTGGGACAAGGCTTGCACTCGCCGTTCACTAAGAGTATGAACGAACGAACAAACTTTATTTTCACTGGGTTACGAATTGGGCACGCAGGCCCGTCTGATATGCTGCCCGTCTTCCCTATTTCCTATCATCCATCCATCCATCATGTGCCATGCCGATAAGCATCATGATTTGCCATCTAACTCGATCACCAGAGTCGTGGATCAGCTCCGCGTTTCTGTCTCGACCATGCCACGTGGCCAAGACATTCAGGTAATTACTTCTCTGTCTTCCCCTTGGTCTCTTCCCATCAATCTTGTCAGTTGTCTCCAAGTTCTCCAATTTATGTCTTCTCATCTTCTTCTTCTTCAGCGTTCCGAGCCATTGAGGTTCTTTGCTGCAGATACAATCCGTCTCCATTCGTCTCTCTCGTGGACCTTCTCTTGCCAGTCGTTGATTCCAAGTGCTTGTAAGTCTGTATATGTATTATCTCTCCACCGTCTTCTTGGTCTACCTCGGGGTCTACGGTCATTTATTTCCTGAGTGTAAGCGAGTTTTGTTTCCCTATTATCTTCCATTCTTTCTATATGCCCCAGCCATTGTAGTCTATTAGCCTTCATGATACCAGTGATTAGCGGGGACTTTAACAGATCATAAATGTCTTTGTTACTTCTTCTTTTCCACTCTCCACTTTGTGTATCCCTAATGGGTCCAAAGATGCGTCTTAAAATCTTGTTCTCAAAGGTTTGTAACAAGGCTTCGTCTCCTTTCGTTGTACTCCAGGTTTCAGAGCCATACAGCACAACTGGTCTGATCAGTGTTTTGTATATTGTGATTTTGGTGTTACGAGATAGCATCTTCTCATAACATGCCCAAAAAATTGTGACTGTCTACGTCTAATGTCTCTAATCGGTTTACGATCTTTATTTGTTTCTTGAAGGACTTGTTCATTGGGTTTTCTGTCTGTCCATGGTCCAATTTCCTCTCATACATTATTTCACTCAACAGAGGAAGCGACTGCCCACCTATTGCTCTGTGCACTCAGGCTCCTGGCAGGTCATAGTCCCAGCAGGTCACATAACTACAGGTCATAGTCCCACAGGTCATATAACCATAACAGCTTCTCCCTACGGGGTTAGTTCCTACGTGTGAAATATAGCTGGGTATCGGTTTGTATTCAACAACAACAACAACAACAACAACAACAACAACAACAACAACAACAACAACAACAACAACAACAACAACAACAAAATGCAGAGGTTCTAGAAACACTGGCAATGAAAAGAGAGTTGATGAAAGAAATAATAAAGAGGCAAGGGAAATATTTCTGCTACGTTAAAAGACACAATACTGAAAGGTAAGGTTGAAGGCAAGCGCTCAAGAGATGGACAACGATACAAATGGGAAGATAAAATCACGAGATGAACATATAGCAGTCTGACAGAATGTACAATCAAGACAAGAGACAGACAGTGTTGGAGATCCATTGCAGACAACCTTCATTGTGGAGACGGCACATAATGAATTGATTGATTGATTGGCCTATTCGGGCTGCTCTATTTGATTTCCATTTGTCATGATATTTTTAAAGTGCATAATGTGCTCAGGAGACCTCACAGTCTTTCGTCCTTGTCCGAGTAGTCCAGACGTCCAATCCACTAGCATGGTGTTAGGGAGGGTACGCCACACTTTTGTCCTCTTCTCAAAATCCGGACCCAAAATGAAACTACGTCTTGCAGGAGCTCTGGCGGCTGTCGTGATTTCTAAATCAATCCGCCTAAGATGGATACTTAAAAACTACCAAAAGCACGCCATGTTTACCGCGGAGCTTAGCGCCGTTACAAACATGGCATGAGATCACCTGAAAAATTGCCAAACTTAAAAATCCGACACGTTAGAAGAAATATGCTCATTAAGGTCTTCATATTTCAGACGATGAAGTTAATGCCGACCAGTCAACGTCCTCCAAATTATTTTTAAAATTTGGATTGCATATCCTATTTACAGGTCATCGCTATCAACACCAGCATTTTCCCACTGTTGTTGATGTCTTGGCAAGATTACGCTCAGTAGTTTGCCATTGCTTTCTCAGTGACAGGCTCACATACCCCCGTAAGTAATTAACGCGACGTGATCCGATACCGAATCTCGCGCAGCTGTGTTTCCCTACGTGGATATACGGGATTACGTCCCTTCTTTCCACTGCTAAACCACATTCTCAATACGCCTGTAAGTGACCAGTGCTCACAAGGACAGCAACGAATATTTACATTGTAACCTACGATGACCAATGTCCACGTTAAGGGGGCATTGGATAGACAAGCTTAAAAACATCTGATGACAGTGGATTTGTGTTTTCCGAGGAAAATGCAGAGAATACGATGGACAGACAGAAAAACCAATGAACAAGTCTTACAAGAAACACATGATAATCGTCAACTGAGAAATTAGATGTAGTCAAGATTTTTGGGCACATTTTGAGAAGAAATAAACTGGATAACTTGGTGACAATTGGCAAGTTGAGGGGGAAAAACAAGGAGAACGCAAAAATGTAAATATCTAGATGGCTTGGCTACATGGCATTGTCGAGAAAAAGCATAGCTGATCCACGACTCTGGTGATCGCGTGAGATGGCAACACGACCAGACACACTTATCGGCATAGCACATGATCATGAACCTACAATGCATGCCGTAGGAGGACACCAAGAAGCGTGGCGTGAGACTTGCTAGCTTATCCAGTAGGCAGCAGTAGCTACGATTTCTAACGTATCATGAACAAGCCTACAAGATTGTACTAGAGAGTTATTGTTGGGGCCTATATCAAGTGAGACATGATAGACGAGGTGGGGAACCTTCGAATCTCGTGTATAGTGTGGAAGAACAAATAGATCATCACTACCTGGGGAGAATGGTGCTTCAGGGAGAGATCAGAGGATCTGGCCAACACTCGGGACTCCGAGGAAAGACAAGACCCACACATAATCAGACTGCTACTGGAGTATTGGGACTCTTCGCTGGCTGTTGCAGTACGTATTTGATTGTCCCGAGGCTCGAGTGTCGCTCAGATCCTCTGGTCACTCCCTGCAGTACAATTCACTTCAGCCATGACCTACTCATTCTTCCGCACTGTACAAACTATCCTAATGGGCTCAGACACTCCAGACTTTTCATGCACCAATCTGTCCGCCTGCTCGTTTCCCACAACATCAGCATGTCTTGAAATAAAAACCCCTCAGAAACAGCGGGTGTTCAACTATTCGTCACATTACAACCTACTATCAGACCAACATGGTGAATTGGTAGGCGGGTCAGTAAGACCTTGGAGAGCTGATTGTTCCCGGGCATGGTTTAATGGTGCATTATTCCATGTCTGCACTTGCAGGACCAGGTTTCGTTGCCAAGCTACAAAGTTGAATGTTTGGTGCGACACTGTGAGCTGTGAATTTCATTCGAGATACTTTTTGTTTATGTTCACAGTCTTGTGAAATGTAGAATCAGAAAATGGCGGACGGCTAGTTGGCTTATCACCGGTGGCTTCCTTATACGATGATGCGTGTGCGGATTGCTTGTGTTTGTTCAGACGGCTGTCTTCGTTGGCAATGCATATTCAAGTGAAGGACGTCTTGATGTCGGTGTTCTGACGATTTTAGTCTTGTCCAACCTGCTGTTGTCTTCATAAGTTCACACATGATGATGATGTGCATTTGGTATGGTTTTCACTAGCATAGGAATGGAGCGATTATGGGGGACAATTATACCCAACATGCCTCATAACTTGAAACTGGGACCTATTCTTATTTTTCATGACATAACTAATTATTGGACACCATCGTAGGCGCAGCGGCCAGTACTCTTGCCTGCCGGCCCGGTGATCACGATTTCGAATCTTTAACGAGGCAGACGTTTAGTAAACATGGACAGGGACTCGCATGTCAACGCAGAATGTTGTTTGTCCATCAAGAATGATGATGACCATTCATTTCATCCAGTGGGGTTGAAGGTGTGGAGCCGTGGGTTCTAAGATGGCTGATAAGGCCTATTTTGGCTCGAAATGTTCTTTGACAATGTGGGCAAAGAATGCTTGACGTCTCTGGAGGAGGATTTCCTGCAGTGGTTTTTCTGTCCTGCCTTTTCTTCACAGCTCTTGCAGTCCTGGTTGCCTCACATATGACTGCACCTTTGCGCAATGATGCACGCCACGAATTTCGGTCTCTGGCTGCAGCCTCCCAGGTGTCATGATGAATTCCAAAAGCATTCAGTGAAATTTTCAGAGTGTCTTTAAAACGTTTCCTCTGGCCACCTTGGGAGCGTTTACCACAACGCAGTTCGCTGTAGAAAATTCGTTTATGGAGCCTGTGATCTGGCATGCGGGTCAAGTGACCAGCCCAGCGAATCTGATTCTTCATCAGTAGAGTGTGGATACTGGGCATGGATGCTCTTTCTAGGACTTCAGTGTCTGGAATCTTGTCTTGCCATTTAATCTTCAGTAGCTTCCTTAGGCAGACTGTGTGGAAGTGGTTTAATTTCCTAGCGTGTCGCTGATAAACAGTCCAGGTTTCACAAGCATATAGCAGTGTGGATAATACAACTGCTTTGTAGACTTTTAGCCTTGTTTGCAGGCTTATTCCAGTTCTGTCCCATACATTCTTGTACAGTCTGCCAAAGGCTGCACTGGCCTTGGAGATTCTTGCATTCACTTCGTCATCGATTGTGGCAGCTTGTGACACAGTGCTGCCAAGATAGGTGAATTTGTCCACAACACTTAGTCTATGATCATTCACTTTGATATTCGGCACAGTGTGATTATTCCCTGGAGCTGGCTGGTACATAACTACAGTCTTCTCCAAGTTGATATTGAGCCCAAAGTTGGCACAGGCATGTGAGAAAGCTGAAACATTATGTTGCATGTCCGCCTCTGAGTTGGCGTATAGAGCGCAATCATCAGCAAACAGGAGCTCTCTGACGGTGCCGCTGTCAATTTTGGTTTTAGCTTTCAGCCTTCTGAGATTGAATAACTTTCCATCCATACGGTAGTTGATGTCTATTCCAATGTCGTCGTTCTCGAAGGCATTCATCAGCATGGCTGAAAACATGAGGCTGAACAGTGTTGGTGCCAGGACACATCCTTGCTTCACTCCATTGGTTACAGGAAAGGGTTCAGACAGTTCACCATTTTCCTGTACTCTTGCCTGCATGCCGTGCCGTCATGAAATAGCCGCACTATTTGGACAAACTTTCGTGGACAGCCATATTTTGCCATAATCTTCCACAATCCATCTCTGCTGACTGTATCAAAAGCCTAGGTAAGGTCAATGAAAGTGGAGAACATTTCGCAGTTCTGTTCCTGACATTTCTCTTGCAGCTGCCTTGCAGCGAAAATCATGTCAACAGTTCCACGTTCTTTTCTGAAGCCACATTGACTCTCAGGAAGAAGACCTTGATCGAGATGGGCTGTGAGGCGATTGAGAAGAATTCTGGCGAGTATCTTCCCTGCAATTGAAAGCAAGGAGATGCCTCGGTGGTTGTCACAGGATTGTCGGTTTCCTTTACGTTTGTAAAGGTGGACTATTGACGCGTCCTTAAAATCTTGTGGCATGGTCTCGTTCATCCATATGTTTGTGAAGACTTGGTGAAGCTGCTCTGTTAGGACCGGCCCACCTGCCTTGTATATCTCTGCTGGGATGGAGTCAGGACCAGGTGCCTTGCCGCTGGAGAGTTGCTGGATGGCTTTGTTTATTTCCACTATGGTTGGCAGGTCACCAAGTGTCTCATTGGTGGGAACTTGAGGAAGGCAGTTGATGGTTTCATCATCGAAGAAGGAAGTTGCATTTAAGATTTTGCTGAAATGCTCTGCCGATATGTGACGTTGGATGAAGAATGACTTGCGCGATGACTTGGATTAAAGTGAGGAAGAGTTGCGCAATTCGTCGACCTCACTCTCTCGCCTGAGTCCATCTGAGTCCAGTGGCAAGACCAACGCAGAATACAAACGGATACAAAGGTATTCTGGAGGTAAAGGCGGCGGCGTGATCTTGTCCACCTCACACATCCAGTGTGGGTGGGTCTGTACAGATACGAGGTGGGCATTACACAGCCAGCTAGCTTCTAGACGCGGTCAGGGACATATACATTACACAGCTAGATGGCGTCTAGGCGTTGTCAGGGACATATACATTACACAGCTAGATGGCGTCTAGGCGTTGTCAGGGACATATACATTACACAGCTAGATGGCGTCTAGGCGTTGTCAGGGACATATACATTACACAGCCAGCTGGCGTCTAGACGTTGTCAGGGACATATACATTACACAGCTAGATGGCGTCTAGGCGTTGTCTGGGACATATACATTACACAGCTAGGGGGCTTCTAGACGCGGTCAGGGACATATACATTACACAGCCAACCAGCTACTAGACGCGGTCAGGGACATATACATTACACAGCGAGGTGGCTTCTAGGCGTTGTCAGGGACATATACATTACACAGCCAGCTGGCCTCTAGGCGTTGTCAGGGACACATACATTACACAGCCAGCTAGCTTCTAGACGCGGTCAGGGACATATACATTACACAGCCAGCTAGATTCTAGACGCGGTCAGGGACATATACATTACACAGCGAGGTGGCTTCTAGGCGTTGTCAGGGACACATACATTACACAGCCAGCTAGCTTCTAGACGCGGTCAGGGACATATACATTACACAGTCAGCTGGCGTCTAGGCGTTGTCAGGGACATATACATTACACAGTCAGCTGGCGTCTAGGCGTTGTCAGGGACATATACATTACACAGCCAGCTAGCTTCTAGACGCGGTCAGGGACATATACATTACACAGCGAGGTGGCTTCTAGGCGTTGTCAGGGACATATACAGTACACAGCTAGGTGGCTTCTAGGCGTTGTCAGGGACATTACATTACACAGCGAGGTGGCTTCTAGGCGTTGTCAGGGACATATACATTACACAGCCAGCTAGCTTCTAGACGCGGTCAGGGACATATACATTACACAGTCAGCTGGCGTCTAGGCGTTGTCAGGGACATATACATTACACAGTCAGCTGGCGTCTAGGCGTTGTCAGGGACATATACATTACACAGTCAGCTGGCGTCTAGGCGTTGTCAGGGACATATACATTACACAGCCAGCTAGCTTCTAGACGCGGTCAGGGACATATACATTACACAGCCAGCTGGTGTCTAGGCGTTGTCAGGGACATATACATTACACAGTCAGCTGGCGTCTAGGCGTTGTCAGGGACATATACATTACACAGCCAGCTGGCGTCTAGGCGTTGTCAGGGACATACACATTACACAGCGAGGTGGCTTCTAGGCGTTGTCAGGGACATATACATTACACAGCCAGCTGGCTTCTAGGCGTTGTCAGGGACATATACATTACACAGCCAGCTGGCGTCTAGGCGTTGTCAGGGACATATACATTACACAGCCAGCTGGCTTCTAGACTAGGTCAGGGACATATACATTACACAGTCAGCTGGCGTCTAGGCGTTGTCAGGGACATATACATTACACAGTCAGCTGGCGTTTAGGCGTTGTCAGGTTCATATACATTACACAGCCAGCTAGCTTCTAGACGCGGTCAGGGACATATACATTACACAGCCAGCTGGTGTCTAGGCGTTGTCAGGGACATATACATTACACAGTCAGCTGGCGTCTAGGCGTTGTCAGGGACATATACATTACACAGCCAGCTGGCGTATAGGCGTTGTCAGGGACATACACATTACACAGCGAGGTGGCTTCTAGGCGTTGTCAGGGACATATACATTACACAGCCAGCTGGCTTCTAGGCGTTGTCAGGGACATATACATTACACAGCCAGCTGGCGTCTAGGCGTTGTCAGGGACATATACATTACACAGTCAGCTGGCGTCTAGGCGTTGTCAGGGACATATACATTACACAGCCAGCTGGCGTCTAGGCGTTGTCAGGGACATATACATTACACAGCCAGCTGGCGTCTAGGCGTTGTCAGGGACATATACATTACACAGCCAGCTGGCTTCTAGGCGTTGTCAGGGAAATATACATTACACAGCCAGCTGGCTTCTAGGCGAGGTCAAGGACATATACATTATACAGATAGGTGGCTTCCTGACGTTGTCAGGGACATATACATTATACAGCCAGCTGGCTTCTAGGCGTTGTCAGGGACATATACATTATACATCTAGGTGGCTTCAAGACGTTGTCAGGGACATATACATTACACAGCCAGCTGGCTTCTAGACGTTGTCAGGGACATATACATTACACAGCCAGCTGGCTTCTAGGCGCGGTCAGGGACATATACATTACACAGCCAGCTTTCTTCTAGGCGAGGTCGGAGACATATACTTTACACAGCCAGCTGGCTTCTAGACGTTGTCAGGGACATATACTTTACACAGCCAGCTGGCGTCTAGGCGTTGTCAGGGACATATACATTACACAGCCAGCTTTCTTCTAGGCGAGGTCGGAGACATATACATTACACAGCCAGCTGGCTTCTAGACGTTGTCAGGGACATATACTTTACACAGCCAGCTGGCGTCTAGGCGTTGTCAGGGACATATACATTACACAGCCAGCTGGCTTCTAGGCGCGGTCAGGGACATATACATTACACAGCCAGCTTTCTTCTAGGCGAGGTCGGAGACATATACATTACACAACCAGCTGGCTTCTAGACGCGGTCAGAGACATATACATTACACAAACAGCTGGCTTCTAGACGCTGTCAGAGACATATACATTACACAGCCAGCTGGCTTCTAGGCGAGGTCAGAGACATATACATTACACAGCCAGCTGGCTTCTAGACGCGGTCAGGGACATATACATTACACAGCCAGCTGGCTTCTAGACGAGGTCAGAGACATATACATTACACAGCCAGCTGGCTTCTAGACTAGGTCAGGGACATATACATTACACAGCCAGCTGGCTTCTAGGCGAGGTCAGAGACATATACATTACACAGCCAGCTGGCTTCTAGGCGCGGTCAGGGATATATACATTACACAGCCAGCTGGCTTCTAGGCGCTGTCAGGGACATATACATTACACAGCCAGCTGGTTTCTAGACGTTGTCAGGGACATATAAATTACACAGCCAGTTGGCTTCTAGGCGTTGTCAGGGACATATACATTACACAGCCAGCTGGCTTCTAGACGCGGTCAGGGACATATACATTACACAGCCAGCTGGCTTCTAGACGCGGTCAGGGACATATACATTTCTAATTACACATTGAAAAAAAAATGCATGTACTGTGCAGGAAGTTGCTATCAACTCCAACACTAAGGGGATTTTCTAGCCACGATTACGTCCAGTAGTTTGCCATTGCTTTCTGAACGAGAAAACAACGTTGATTTCCAGCTGACCGATGCAATGATCGATCCCACTACCACGCTTTCAGCGGACCTGACGTTCAAGCCCATGCGCAGTAAGCCCTACCACTACGCAGACTGCCAGTTACATACTCAATTGCAACTATTTACTTAACTAATTTCATATTAGAGTATACTTAATTATTTTACTAATTACAAATTAGATTATAACTATTCACTTTACTAATTACATATTAGATTACAACTGTTTACTTTACTAATTTCATATTAGATTACAAATGTTTTCTTTACTAATTTTATATTAGATTACAATTATTTACTTTACTAATTTCATATTATATTACAACTATTTACTTTACGCATTAAATATTAGATTACAGCTATTTGCTTTACTACTCACATATCATATTACAATTATTTATTTCACTAATTAGATACCAGATTACAATTAGTTTCAGTAAACAACCTGCCTGTTATGTGATGTCTGTAGTCTATTAAGATGTTTGATTAGCAAGTGTTGTCGGGGTGGTTGTTTATTTGCCTTTTATAAACGAGGATCTAATCTAGAAACCAACAAATGTGAGAACAACTGATCAAGAACAGGGTGCCATGTGTGGCTGTACTCAATATTACATAGAGGTAGCATTATATTTAGGGCACGTCGGAGTTGTATAACTCCGCTGGGGACAAGCATGACATCTGGCATCCGAGGCATCCGATCACCAGATGTAGTCCCCCGTGGCTGAATGTTTCTTCCTCTTTACTCACTTGACAAAATTGTGGTTATAATTAGAATTACACAAAGATGGTGTTTTAAGTAGGGTGTTTGACGTTTTTTTTTAAATATCGCCTACAGGACGTTACAGTCAACATCAGCATTTTTCAGCTGCTGTTGATGTACTAAGTAAGATTACGCTTAGTAGTTTGCCATTGTTTTCTGAGCGGCCGGCTCACATACCCCGTAAGTTGCCAATGTGGCGAGAACCGCTACCGATTCTCACGCAGGTAACGATACTCACGAGAATATGCGGGATTACGGAGAAAGACGTTAACTCCTATGCCCGGGAGGCCGGCTTTGACGTGTAATACAACAATATTAGTACAACAAGCATGGTAGGTAATGGTACTTGCACACAGTACAACAAACAGAGAAAGTTGTACCATAAATGTTTAGATACAGACAGCACAGAAATGACGGATTTCCCCATCTCCATAATAGAATGAAAAAACTTGCAGATTTATAAGAGTCATCGGGAAAAATATTACTAACAAAATGAAATGATGATGAGGTAAATAACAAGGAAAGGACTGCTTGTTGCAGCTCTCTGCTGTCACTAGTGTCTTACATAGGTTGTAGACGTGTGATATTCTCAAATTTGTTTGTGGGTATTGTTTTCATACCTCCAATCATGATCCTCATTGTTAAGGTATGACGTATCTGCTGTTGCCCATGGTGAAATACTGTTTCATGGACTGGCCTCATTCGTCCAGTATACAGTTGTCTGAAAACTTGCTTATATGCTCCCCATGTTGTACCAGTAACCTTCTTCTCCTTCTGTTTCATCTGCTGCTTTGTCTTCTTCCCCTTCGTCTTCTTTCTCGTCTTCTTCGTCTTCCTCTAAGACGCTTAAAGGAGTATAAACACGCTTGCCAAGACCTTTGTCGGTCAGTTCCTATTTGATGGGGCGTTGTCTGAATTGTTCTTCATTAAACAGTAGCCAGTCTCATATCAAACTACTGAGCGTAATCTTGCCAAGAAATCAACAATCAACTGAAAGATGCGGATGTTAACAGCGATGTCCTGTAAAGGATATGCGAACAACAACAAAAAGTCTCAGATCAACCTTCTTTAGTTGCCTTTTACGACACGCACATGAGGTCACAGTGTTATTATTAACTTTCCCTTTGGGACCCCGGTAGCAGTTTGGTGGGGAGGGGAAGAGAGACAAAACAATCTAATATTTATAAATGGGCTCTAGACTTGTCGTGACGCACACAGGGGCGCCTTCTGGGAGACAAGACGACCTACTTGTTCTCAGGGACCACAAATAGGAGGAGATGGTTACACAGTTTGTCAGGCTAACCCAGATTCATTGACCAACTCCAGGAGATCTGTAAAAGCACGGTGACCACTAAGTGGTCTGCTTTGTCACATAAATCTCAGATAAATCAATTTACCGACATAATGGCACTGGTTGATCGATGTAAATGACAAATAGAATTACAAGTGGGGAAAAATAACTACAAGTGAGGAAACAACTACAAGGAGAAAACATTACTACTAGTGGGGAAAAATAACTACAAGTGAGGAAACAACTACAAGGAGAAAACATTACTACTAGTGGGGAAAAATAACTACAAGTGAGGAAACAACTACAAGGAGAAAACATTACTACTAGTGGGGAAAAATAACTACAAGTGAGGAAACAACTACAAGGAGAAAACATTACTACTAGTGGGGAAAAATAACTACAAGTGAGGAAACAACTACAAGGAGAAAACATTACTACTAGTGGGGAAAAATAACTACAAGTGAGGAAACAACTACAAGGAGAAAACATTACTACTAGTGGGGAAAAATAACTACAAGTGAGGAAACAACTACAAGGAGAAAACATTACTACTAGTGGGGAAAAATAACTACAAGTGAGGAAACAACTACAAGGAGAAAACATTACTACTAGTGGGGAAAAATAACTACAAGTGAGGAAACAACTACAAGGAGAAAACATTACTACTTGTGGGGAAAAATAACTACAAGTGAGGAAACAACTACAAGGAGAAAACATTACTACTAGTGGGGAAAAATAACTACAAGTGAGGAAACAACTACAAGGAGAAAACATTACTACTAGTGGGGAAAAATAACTACAAGTGAGGAAACAACTACAAGGAGAAAACATTACTACTAGTGGGGACAAATAACTACAAGTGAGGAAACAACTACAAGGAGAAAACATTACTACTAGTGGGGAAAAATAACTACAAGTGAGGAAACAACTACAAGGAGAAAACATTACTACTAGTGGGGAAAAATAACTACAAGTGAGGAAACAACTACAAGGAGAAAACATTACTACTAGTGGGGAAAAATAACTACAAGTGAGGAAACAACTACAAGGAGAAAACATTACTACTAGTGGGGAAAAATAACTACAAGTGAGGAAACAACTACAAGGAGAAACCATTACTACTAGTGGGGACAAATAACTACAAGTGAGGAAACAACTACAAGGAGAAAACATTACTACTAGTGGGGAAAAATAACTACAAGTGAGGAAACAACTACAAGGAGAAAACATTACTACTAGTGGGGAAAAATAACTACAAGTGAGGAAACAACTACAAGGAGAAAACATTACTACTAGTGGGGAAAAATAACTACAAGTGAGGAAACAACTACAAGGAGAAAACATTACTACTAGTGGGGAAAAATAACTACAAGTGAGGAAACAACTACAAGGAGAAAACATTACTACTAGTGGGGAAAAATAACTACAAGTGAGGAAACAACTACAAGGAGAAAACATTACTACTAGTGGGGAAAAATAACTACAAGTGAGGAAACAACTACAAGGAGAAAACATTACTACTAGTGGGGAAAAATAACTACAAGTGAGGAAACAACTACAAGGAGAAAACATTACTACTAGTGGGGAAAAATAACTACAAGTGAGGAAACAACTACAAGGAGAAAACATTACTACTAGTGGGGAAAAATAACTACAAGTGAGGAAACAACTACAAGGAGAAAACATTACTACTAGTGGGGAAAAATAACTACAAGTGAGGAAACAACTACAAGGAGAAAACATTACTACTAGTGGGGAAAAATAACTACAAGTGAGGAAACAACTACAAGGAGAAAACATTACTACTAGTGGGGACAAATAACTACAAGTGAGGAAACAACTACAAGGAGAAAACATTACTACTAGTGGGGAAAAATAACTACAAGTGAGGAAACAACTACAAGGAGAAAACATTACTACTAGTGGGGAAAAATAACTACAAGTGAGGAAACAACTACAAGGAGAAAACATTACTACTAGTGGGGAAAAATAACTACAAGTGAGGAAACAACTACAAGGAGAAACCATTACTACTAGTGGGGACAAATAACTACAAGTGAGGAAACAACTACAAGGAGAAAACATTACTACTAGTGGGGAAAAATAACTACAAGTGAGGAAACAACTACAAGGAGAAAACATTACTACTAGTGGGGAAAAATAACTACAAGTGAGGAAACAACTACAAGGAGAAAACATTACTACTAGTGGGGAAAAATAACTACAAGTGAGGAAACAACTACAAGGAGAAAACATTACTACTAGTGGGGAAAAATAACTACAAGTGAGGAAACAACTACAAGGAGAAAACATTACTACTAGTGGGGAAAAATAACTACAAGTGAGGAAACAACTACAAGGAGAAAACATTACTACTAGTGGGGAAAAATAACTACAAGTGAGGAAACAACTACAAGGAGAAACCATTACTACTAGTGGGGAAAAATAACTACAAGTGAGGAAACAACTACAAGGAGAAAACATTACTACTAGTGGGGAAAAATAACTACAAGTGAGGAAACAACTACAAGGAGAAACCATTACTACTAGTGGGGACAAATAACTACAAGTGAGGAAACAACTACAAGGAGAAAACATTACTACTAGTGGGGACAAATAACTACAAGTGAGGAAACAACTACAAGGAGAAAACATTACTACTAGTGGGGAAAAATAACTACAAGTGAGGAAACAACTACAAGGAGAAAACATTACTACTAGTGGGGAAAAATAACTACAAGTGAGGAAACAACTACAAGGAGAAAACATTACTACTAGTGGGGAAAAATAACTACAAGTGAGGAAACAACTACAAGGAGAAAACATTACTACTAGTGGGGAAAAATAACTACAAGTGAGGAAACAACTACAAGGAGAAAACATTACTACTAGTGGGGAAAAATAACTACAAGTGAGGAAACAACTACAAGGAGAAACCATTACTACTAGTGGGGACAAATAACTACAAGTGAGGAAACAACTACAAGGAGAAAACATTACTACTAGTGGGGAAAAATAACTACAAGTGAGGAAACAACTACAAGGAGAAAACATTACTACTAGTGGGGAAAAATAACTACAAGTGAGGAAACAACTACAAGGAGAAAACATTACTACTAGTGGGGAAAAATAACTACAAGTGAGGAAACAACTACAAGGAGAAAACATTACTACTAGTGGGGAAAAATAACTACAAGTGAGGAAACAACTACAAGGAGAAAACATTACTACTAGTGGGGAAAAATAACTACAAGTGAGGAAACAACTACAAGGAGAAAACATTACTACTAGTGGGGAAAAATAACTACAAGTGAGGAAACAACTACAAGGAGAAAACATTACTACTAGTGGGGAAAAATAACTACAAGTGAGGAAACAACTACAAGGAGAAAACATTACTACTAGTGGGGAAAAATAACTACAAGTGAGGAAACAACTACAAGGAGAAAACATTACTACTAGTGGGGAAAAATAACTACAAGTGAGGAAACAACTACAAGGAGAAAACATTACTACTAGTGGGGAAAAATAACTACAAGTGAGGAAACAACTACAAGGAGAAAACATTACTACTAGTGGGGAAAAATAACTACAAGTGAGGAAACAACTACAAGGAGAAAACATTACTACTTGTGGGGAAAAATAACTACAAGTGAGGAAACAACTACAAGGAGAAAACATTACTACTAGTGGGGAAAAATAACTACAAGTGAGGAAACAACTACAAGGAGAAAACATTACTACTAGTGGGGAAAAATAACTACAAGTGAGGAAACAACTACAAGGAGAAAACATTACTACTAGTGGGGACAAATAACTACAAGTGAGGAAACAACTACAAGGAGAAAACATTACTACTAGTGGGGAAAAATAACTACAAGTGAGGAAACAACTACAAGGAGAAAACATTACTACTAGTGGGGAAAAATAACTACAAGTGAGGAAACAACTACAAGGAGAAAACATTACTACTAGTGGGGAAAAATAACTACAAGTGAGGAAACAACTACAAGGAGAAAACATTACTACTAGTGGGGAAAAATAACTACAAGTGAGGAAACAACTACAAGGAGAAACCATTACTACTAGTGGGGACAAATAACTACAAGTGAGGAAACAACTACAAGGAGAAAACATTACTACTAGTGGGGAAAAATAACTACAAGTGAGGAAACAACTACAAGGAGAAAACATTACTACTAGTGGGGAAAAATAACTACAAGTGAGGAAACAACTACAAGGAGAAAACATTACTACTAGTGGGGAAAAATAACTACAAGTGAGGAAACAACTACAAGGAGAAAACATTACTACTAGTGGGGAAAAATAACTACAAGTGAGGAAACAACTACAAGGAGAAAACATTACTACTAGTGGGGAAAAATAACTACAAGTGAGGAAACAACTACAAGGAGAAAACATTACTACTAGTGGGGAAAAATAACTACAAGTGAGGAAACAACTACAAGGAGAAAACATTACTACTAGTGGGGAAAAATAACTACAAGTGAGGAAACAACTACAAGGAGAAAACATTACTACTAGTGGGGAAAAATAACTACAAGTGAGGAAACAACTACAAGGAGAAAACATTACTACTAGTGGGGAAAAATAACTACAAGTGAGGAAACAACTACAAGGAGAAAACATTACTACTAGTGGGGAAAAATAACTACAAGTGAGGAAACAACTACAAGGAGAAAACATTACTACTAGTGGGGAAAAATAACTACAAGTGAGGAAACAACTACAAGGAGAAAACATTACTACTAGTGGGGACAAATAACTACAAGTGAGGAAACAACTACAAGGAGAAAACATTACTACTAGTGGGGAAAAATAACTACAAGTGAGGAAACAACTACAAGGAGAAAACATTACTACTAGTGGGGAAAAATAACTACAAGTGAGGAAACAACTACAAGGAGAAAACATTACTACTAGTGGGGAAAAATAACTACAAGTGAGGAAACAACTACAAGGAGAAACCATTACTACTAGTGGGGACAAATAACTACAAGTGAGGAAACAACTACAAGGAGAAAACATTACTACTAGTGGGGAAAAATAACTACAAGTGAGGAAACAACTACAAGGAGAAAACATTACTACTAGTGGGGAAAAATAACTACAAGTGAGGAAACAACTACAAGGAGAAAACATTACTACTAGTGGGGAAAAATAACTACAAGTGAGGAAACAACTACAAGGAGAAAACATTACTACTAGTGGGGAAAAATAACTACAAGTGAGGAAACAACTACAAGGAGAAAACATTACTACTAGTGGGGAAAAATAACTACAAGTGAGGAAACAACTACAAGGAGAAAACATTACTACTAGTGGGGAAAAATAACTACAAGTGAGGAAACAACTACAAGGAGAAAACATTACTACTAGTGGGGAAAAATAACTACAAGTGAGGAAACAACTACAAGGAGAAAACATTACTACTAGTGGGGAAAAATAACTACAAGTGAGGAAACAACTACAAGGAGAAAACATTACTACTAGTGGGGAAAAATAACTACAAGTGAGGAAACAACTACAAGGAGAAAACATTACTACTAGTGGGGAAAAATAACTACAAGTGAGGAAACAACTACAAGGAGAAACCATTACTACTAGTGGGGACAAATAACTACAAGTGAGGAAACAACTACAAGGAGAAAACATTACTACTAGTGGGGACAAATAACTACAAGTGAGGAAACAACTACAAGGAGAAAACATTACTACTAGTGGGGAAAAATAACTACAAGTGAGGAAACAACTACAAGGAGAAAACATTACTACTAGTGGGGAAAAATAACTACAAGTGAGGAAACAACTACAAGGAGAAAACATTACTACTAGTGGGGAAAAATAACTACAAGTGAGGAAACAACTACAAGGAGAAAACATTACTACTAGTGGGGAAAAATAACTACAAGTGAGGAAACAACTACAAGGAGAAAACATTACTACTAGTGGGGAAAAATAACTACAAGTGAGGAAACAACTACAAGGAGAAACCATTACTACTAGTGGGGAAAAATAACTACAAGTGAGGAAACAACTACAAGGAGAAAACATTACTACTAGTGGGGAAAAATAACTACAAGTGAGGAAACAACTACAAGGAGAAACCATTACTACTAGTGGGGACAAATAACTACAAGTGAGGAAACAACTACAAGGAGAAAACATTACTACTAGTGGGGACAAATAACTACAAGTGAGGAAACAACTACAAGGAGAAAACATTACTACTAGTGGGGAAAAATAACTACAAGTGAGGAAACAACTACAAGGAGAAAACATTACTACTAGTGGGGAAAAATAACTACAAGTGAGGAAACAACTACAAGGAGAAAACATTACTACTAGTGGGGAAAAATAACTACAAGTGAGGAAACAACTACAAGGAGAAAACATTACTACTAGTGGGGAAAAATAACTACAAGTGAGGAAACAACTACAAGGAGAAAACATTACTACTAGTGGGGAAAAATAACTACAAGTGAGGAAACAACTACAAGGAGAAACCATTACTACTAGTGGGGACAAATAACTACAAGTGAGGAAACAACTACAAGGAGAAAACATTACTACTAGTGGGGAAAAATAACTACAAGTGAGGAAACAACTACAAGGAGAAAACATTACTACTAGTGGGGAAAAATAACTACAAGTGAGGAAACAACTACAAGGAGAAAACATTACTACTAGTGGGGAAAAATAACTACAAGTGAGGAAACAACTACAAGGAGAAAACATTACTACTAGTGGGGAAAAATAACTACAAGTGAGGAAACAACTACAAGGAGAAAACATTACTACTAGTGGGGAAAAATAACTACAAGTGAGGAAACAACTACAAGGAGAAAACATTACTACTAGTGGGGAAAAATAACTACAAGTGAGGAAACAACTACAAGGAGAAAACATTACTACTAGTGGGGAAAAATAACTACAAGTGAGGAAACAACTACAAGGAGAAAACATTACTACTAGTGGGGAAAAATAACTACAAGTGAGGAAACAACTACAAGGAGAAAACATTACTACTAGTGGGGAAAAATAACTACAAGTGAGGAAATAGAACTACAAGGAGAAAACATTACTACTAGTGGGGAAAAATAACTACAAGTGAGGAAACAACTACAAGGAGAAAACATTACTACTAGTGGGGAAAAATAACTACAAGTGAGGAAATAGAACTACAAGGAGAAAACATTACTACTAGTGGGGAAAAATAACTACAAGTGAGGAAACAACTACAAGGAGAAAACATTACTACTAGTGGGGAAAAATAACTACAAGTGAGGAAACAACTACAAGGAGAAAACATTACTACTAGTGGGGACAAATAACTACAAGTGAGGAAACAACTACAAGGAGAAAACATTACTACTAGTGGGGACAAATAACTACAAGTGAGGAAACAACTACAAGGAGAAAACATTACTACTAGTGGGGAAAAATAACTACAAGTGAGGAAACAACTACAAGGAGAAAACATTACTACTAGTGGGGAAAAATAACTACAAGTGAGGAAACAACTACAAGGAGAAAACATTACTACTAGTGGGGAAAAATAACTACAAGTGAGGAAACAACTACAAGGAGAAAACATTACTACTAGTGGGGAAAAATAACTACAAGTGAGGAAACAACTACAAGGAGAAAACATTACTACTAGTGGGGAAAAATAACTACAAGTGAGGAAACAACTACAAGGAGAAAACATTACTACTAGTGGGGAAAAATAACTACAAGTGAGGAAACAACTACAAGGAGAAAACATTACTACTAGTGGGGAAAAATAACTACAAGTGAGGAAACAACTACAAGGAGAAAACATTACTACTAGTGGGGAAAAATAACTACAAGTAAGGAAACAACTACAAGGAGAAAACATTACTACTAGTGGGGAAAAATAACTACAAGTAAGGAAACAACTACAAGGAGAAAACATTACTACTAGTGGGGAAAAATAACTACAAGTAAGGAAAAAACTACAAGGAGAAAACATTACTACTAGTGGGGAAAAATAACTACAAGTAAGGAAAAAACTACAAGGAGAAAACATTACTACTAGTGGGGAAAAATAACTACAAGTAAGGAAACAACTACAAGGAGAAAACATTACTACTAGTGGGGAAAAATAACTACAAGTAAGGAAACAACTACAAGGAGAAAACATTACTACTAGTGGGGAAAAATAACTACAAGTGAGGAAACAACTACAAGGAGAAAACATTACTACTAGTTGGGAAAAATAACTACAAGTAAGGAAACAACTACAAGGAGAAAACATTACTACTAGTGGGGAAAAATAACTACAAGTAAGGAAACAACTACAAGGAGAAAACATTACTACTAGTGGGAAAAAATAACTACAAGTGAGGAAACAACTACAAGGAGAAAACATTACTACTAGTGGGGAAAAATAACTACAAGTAAGGAAACAACTACAAGGAGAAAACATTACTACTAGTGGGGAAAAATAACTACAAGTAAGGAAACAACTACAAGGAGAAAACATTACTACTAGTGGGGAAAAATAACTACAAGTAAGGAAACAACTACAAGGAGAAAACATTACTACTAGTGGGGAAAAATAACTACAAGTAAGGAAACAACTACAAGGAGAAAACATTACTACTAGTGGGGAAAAATAACTACAAGTGAGGAAACAACTACAAGGAGAAAACATTACTACTAGTGGGGAAAAATAACTACAAGTGAGGAAACAACTACAAGGAGAAAACATTACTACTAGTGGGGAAAAATAACTACAAGTGAGGAAACAACTACAAGGAGAAAACATTACTACTAGTGGGGAAAAATAACTACAAGTGAGGAAACAACTACAAGGAGAAAACATTACTACTAGTGGGGAAAAATAACTACAAGTAAGGAAACAACTACAAGGAGAAAACATTACTACTAGTGGGGAAAAATAACTACAAGTAAGGAAACAACTACAAGGAGAAAACATTACTACTAGTGGGGAAAAATAACTACAAGTAAGGAAACAACTACAAGGAGAAAACATTACTACTAGTGGGGAAAAATAACTACAAGTAAGGAAACAACTACAAGGAGAAAACATTACTACTAGTGGGGAAAAATAACTACAAGTAAGGAAACAACTACAAGGAGAAAACATTACTACTAGTGGGGAAAAATAACTACAAGTAAGGAAACAACTACAAGGAGAAAACATTACTACTAGTGGGGAAAAATAACTACAAGTAAGGAAACAACTACAAGGAGAAAACATTACTACTAGTGGGGAAAAATAACTACAAGTAAGGAAACAACTACAAGGAGAAAACATTACTACTAGTGGGGAAAAATAACTACAAGTAAGGAAACAACTACAAGGAGAAAACATTACTACTAGTGGGGAAAAATAACTACAAGTGAGGAAACAACTACAAGGAGAAAACATTACTACTAGTGGGGAAAAATAACTACAAGTGAGGAAACAACTACAAGGAGAAAACATTACTACTAGTGGGGAAAAATAACTACAAGTGAGGAAACAACTACAAGGAGAAAACATTACTACTAGTGGGGAAAAATAACTACAAGTAAGGAAACAACTACAAGGAGAAAACATTACTACTAGTGGGGAAAAATAACTACAAGTAAGGAAACAACTACAAGGAGAAAACATTACTACTAGTGGGGAAAAATAACTACAAGTGAGGAAACAACTACAAGGAGAAAACATTACTACTAGTGGGGAAAAATAACTACAAGTGAGGAAACAACTACAAGGAGAAAACATTACTACTAGTGGGGAAAAATAACTACAAGTAAGGAAACAACTACAAGGAGAAAACATTACTACTAGTGGGGAAAAATAACTACAAGTAAGGAAACAACTACAAGGAGAAAACATTACTACTAGTGGGGAAAAATAACTACAAGTAAGGAAACAACTACAAGGAGAAAACATTACTACTAGTGGGGAAAAATAACTACAAGTAAGGAAACAACTACAAGGAGAAAACATTACTACTAGTGGGGAAATAGAACTACAAGTGAGGAAACAACTACAAGGAGAAAACATTACTACTAGTGGGGAAAAATAACTACAAGTGAGGAAACAACTACAAGGAGAAAACATTACTACTAGTGGGGAAATAGAACTACAAGTGAGGACATATAACTACAAGTTAGGAAATATAACTACATGCTCCCCCGACGTGTCTCCACCTTGCCGTGGTGTGAGAGCTTGCGTGTCCCATCGACCCCATCTGCTTGCCGATGGATAAAAACTACATATCGGAAAGCTTATTGGATAGGGGCCAGACTAAGAGAGACACAACCTGCTGCTCTGCAGGTAGACTGAGGATAGCAGTCAAAAGTTTAAATCAGGCGCACGAAGGCAGAAGTTCCTGGTCCGGACAACATCCTAAGGCTCTCTGTCGAGGGTTTAGGCCACAAACCCTCGGATGTGAGAGTCGGGCCGATACCATCTACCGAAAAGGATAGATGAGATACTAAGCACGCTACATGCCCAGCTCTGAAAATTGTTCGAAGGCTCTCAGCTGGGGGATATGAGGGATTCCCGGGTGAAAGGGCCTGGCCGTTTCTCGTTCACCCCTGCACGGAGGTAAGGTGCTGAGCCGGCAGCACATGTAGCCTACCTCGTGAGCGAGTACAAAATGGCAGAAAAGTGCCTCAGTCGAATGAAATGGTTACGAAAACTGTCTGTATTACTCATGGAGAGTGTAGATAAAAGTGGAAAAACGTCTCAATAACAAGAAATGGAACGCACGGCTAGCGAATCCATTGCGTGGTCCGAAGTCAAAAGCAAAAGCTTACCGAGTGGATGTCGCCCGAAGTCTGACCGTTCCTGGTGAGTGCTTGAGCGACCAGTGTGGCAATCGAGATGCCCAACACATGGAAGTGAGGAACTAAAGCAGCCATGAGCAGAACGTCGCAACTCCTTGGGTGAGCCCAGTCTCAGAGCAATATGTGCCGGCTCTGCAATTATGGAAGCCTCCTTGGATAGCCTTGGATAGGCCCATGGTCTGCCCCTGCCTTCCCTTGAGGGTTAACCGTGATGATCGTTCTATCTTGACCAGCTGAGATGTGGGCGACATCACAACAATAAGTCTAACGTGGCTCGAAACCCGAGGAAGGCTAACCTCATTAAAAAATGCCTGCTGAAGTCGGAAGTGCCCTTCTACGGGTAGCAAACTAAAAATTGGCACTACGCATTTACATCCGAGTGAAATGTCTCGTCCAAATGTCTCTCGTGCTAGGAACAGCTCTGACTACCTAGTTTCCGAATGCCGCTCTTGTTCGGAACAGCTCTGACTAGGTAGTTTTCCGAATGTCTGTAGTGCCTGGAACAGCTCTGAAGGGCGCAACGACAAGGACATGTCCGAAAACTCGCCGAGTGGATACCGTCTGCAGACCTGTCTGGTTTGTGCGGGAACGGCCCGGGGCGAACGAAATGCCCAATAAATTGAAGTGAGGAATTAAAGCAGACATGAGCAGGACGTGACGATTCCCTCGGTGAGCCCAGCACCAGAGCGTTATGTGTCGGCTCTGCAATTATGGAAGCCACCCAGGATGGCGGAAAATGCTATGGACTGCCCCTGCCTTCATTTGAGGGATGACCGTGCAGTCTTCGACTGTTCCAACTTGACCAGCTGGGAGGTGGACAGTACCACAAAAGTGAGAGTCTCCAAGGAATGCTAACCTGGTCAAAAATGCACGCTGAAAGTCGGATGTGTTGGCCTAAGGGTTTCGACCCAAGGGTGCTGTCGGATATGGGTTTGATTGATGGCTCAACCCCACAGAGATAAATGATGAAAAATCATTTTTCCCCATGTGATCCTGCCCGTTTAATTAATTTTGTTGTCCTGACTCAATTGTTGAGACCAGAAATAGAGTTTTAGAGAACCAAGGAATACCTTTAGGAAATACTGAAAAAGTTGTACTCCCTTTTATACCCAATTTATTCCCTATGTGGTTCCTTGCCTCTCCTCTACCAACTAATTAATTCTATCTAGGGTAATTTAAAACAATTTGATTATGACAAGTAAAATACAATCAATACATGACATGACCTTATTTTTCTTTGTTGATTTAATACACATAAATATGGATTTTGTAAAGTGCATTCAAAATTACAATTTCCTGTCATAGAAATAAGGACATATACATATACATTAAATATTACAGACTTGATGTGCCCATGATCAGGTAGATAATTAACCGTTTAGATTTTTCGCAGTGGCCTGTAAAGCTAATCTTTTACTGGTCTGGATGATCTGAAAAAAAAAGAACTGTCTCCAATCAGGATTCTCCACTTCCAGCTTTGGGAATCACTCTGGCTATCATCAATTGTAGTATTATTTATTGTTCCTGGGTGTAGTAGAACATAATTTGGCTCTTGTTTTCCTTTGTCTTGGCAGGTACTTATTTTAAATAAAGATTACCTCTCCTATGAGACAAATGGAATGGTTGCAGGTAGATAAGGTTCGACGCTACTCTGTCAAGGGCATCACTCAACCATGTGCTCACTCAACAGGTGCTGCCTTCAAACTTCACCAAGTCAGGTCTGGATTGACATGAATAAGACCACTACCTTATTTATCAGAATGACCTCAACATGTCGACACGTTTCATGATCTGAATGAGATGCAATTTCTCACAGCGATTTCGTAGGCTGAGGATGTTCTTTTCTAATGAATTTTTAAACTCTCTCACTCCTTCCGCTGCTTCAGTTCTTATGTCTCATGCTGGCTGATGTACAAACAGGCCATGTCGCTCTGTGCGCTGCTATTTATACGGTCCTTTCCGAGTTAATGTTTTTCATTCCCAACGGGTATATTAAATCTTGGATCGTACCATTATGGAACAAATAAATCCGTTGCGGTGAACGCCGATTTTTGTCGTCCTGGAAATATTTAATCGTGATGTTACGTTTGTGAAAATCTAATATATCACATGGCTCCCCTCTCAGACTGTTGTTCGCCTGAAGAACAGTAGCTTTGAGCAAGCGTAACAAGCTTATATTTCCTCTAATCCTTTCTTGTCCTTTGATTCTTGTACAGAATCTTCAATAGGATGTCTGCTGAGAAAGTCTGCTCCTACATTCATCTTTCCTGGAACATATTCAACTTGGAATGAATACGGTTGTAGAAGTAACGACCATCTCATTAGTCGAGCGTTTAAGTTTCTGGATGCTGCCAGGAACGTGAGAGGTTGATGATCGCACTGTATTGTGAAGTGTTTCCCATACAGGTACGCCTGAAACTTCTCTACTGCCCAGACTAAAGCTAAACATTCCTTTTCAATGGTAGAATAATTGCGTTCGGCTGAATTCAATTTTCTACTGGCATAGGCAACTGGAAAGAGCATTGATTTATCCTCATCCATTCCTTGTAATAAGGTGGCACCAATTCCTATGTTGCTTGCATCCGTCCTAAGTATCCATGGACGTGTTAGATCTGGTAGATGAAGAACTGGTTTTGCTGTTAAAGCTTTCTTTAACTCCGCGTACGCTTTCTCGCAGTCAGCAGACCAAACAACCTTTTCTGGTTCCCCTTTCCGAGTGAGATTTGTCAACGGAGATGCGAGGGAATTGAAGTTTGGGATGTATCTTTGGTAAAATCCACAGAGAGATACAAAAGATCGAACATCCTTTTTGGTTCTGGGTCGCGGTGCATTTCTTAGTTTCTCCACATTACCATCATGAGGTTGCATTTTTCCTTGAGATATTGTGTGTCCCAAAAAGTCTAATTGCCTGAACCCAATCTGGCACTTCTTTGGTCTTGCAGTCAACCCCACTTCTTTCAGGCGGTTGAACAGTATCTTCAATGTCTCAAGATGTTCCTCGAATGTTTCTGTAGCAATCAGGATGTCATCCATGAAGTTGCTAAGACGTGGATTTTCCAATGGTCCTAAAAGTTTCCTCATCATGCGAGTGAAGACACTAGGTGCATTGCTTAATCCGAAAGGAAGAACGTTAAATTCATAGTGTCCATCAGGAGTGCTGAAGGCTAACCACGGTCTAACTTCCTTTTTCACTGGGATTTGATAATATCCTTTGCTGAGATCTATCTTTGTGAAGTATTTTGCTCTGTTGAGGCTGGTGAAAAGTTGATTCTGATCTGGCAGTGGTTCCGGTTGGAACTCTGTCACCGCATTCAGCTGCCGATAATCAATGCATAATCTATGTTCACCATTGGGTTTCCTCAATAAAACTACACTTGCATTGTAAGGTGATTCAGAAGGTGATATTATCCCAGCTGAAAGCAATTGTTGAATTTCATCTTTGAGAGATTTGGCTTTGGCGTATGGAACAGGGTAGGTTTTGACTCGCGCAGGTGTTGTATCCTTCAACTTCATGTCGAATTCTTCAAGATTTGTTAATCCTGGCTTGTCTGTTAGTATCTCTGCATAATTCTCTAAGCACTCTCGAATCTGCTGCTGCTGATCCGTCGTTAATGTTGAACTAATGTCCACATCTCGATAAGTCTCGTTGAATTGCAGTGGATACTCCACTCCCATTGAGTTTCCATGCTCAACTTCTGTTGCTACGGCCATTGCTATCAAATGTGCTGTCTCGGTGGGGGGTCTCTCGTTGTACTTCCGTAACAGGTTGAGATGAAAGATTTTCTCTTTCCCCTTTATAGCGATCTTGTAGTTTGTTCTGGAAATTTTCTCCTTTACTACATAAGGTCCTTTCCAACCGATTTGCAACTTGTTTTGACTTGTGGGAAGAAGTAATAGTACTTTTTCTCCCACCAGTAACTCTCTATCTTTCGCTTTCTGGTTGAAATTTAGGGCCATTCTACGTCGTGCTTGTCGTAGGTTGCTTGCGGCTAATTTCCAGCCAAGTTGAAGTCGTTGTTTTAACTCTTCCACATATGCGGATGCAGTCACAACAGTTTCATCAACTGAATCATCAGTCCAGGTACGAAGTAAAGCTTCTAATGGTCCCTTAATTGGACGACCAAACAACAGTGTTGCTGGTGCAATTCCCGTAGATTTGTGTGGTACCTCGCGGTACGCAAAAAGTGCTGCCGGAATGTATGTATCCCACGCCTCTGGTTTTTCTTGAGCTAGTTTCTTCAAGATGGTTATTAGTGTCCCATTAAATCTTTCCACAGCTCCGTTTGAAGCAGGGTGGTATGGAGAAGTACATATCTGCCTAGATTGGAACATTCTAAACACTTCCTCCATCAACTTTCCTTTGAACTGAGATCCGTTGTCAGTCAGGATCCGGATTGGAAATCCTAATCTTGTAAATATTCCAAGTAGAGCTTCTGCTACATGCTTGGAATCACTCGAAGGCATCGGCACAGCTTCCGCCCACATCGAGCATGTGTCTACTAGTGTTAGTATGAATCGATTCCTCTTCTTTGTCAAGGTGAGAGGTCCGACTATGTCCACAGCCACTTTCTCGAATGGTGTGCCAGTGATGGGCATTTCCCCTAATGTCGCTGGTGGTGTCCAGTGCTTTGGGGCTACTCTCTGACATTCTGGGCATGATTTGACATATCGTTGAATGTCCGCGTTTATTCCAGGCCAGTAGTAGTGAGTTGAGATTCGTTGCATGGTTGCGTTGATTCCCATATGTCCGCTAAACGGCATACTATGTCCCATCTCCAGTATTTGTGTTCTGTAAGTAGTTGGAACAACCAGTTGAGAATACTCTTGTCCTAACTTTCCTGCCTTTCTGTGAAGAATTCCATTCTTCATGTAGAGATCACCCTTCCCAGGAGGTGTATGTGATTTTGGCAACTTACGGAAGCACGTCCCAAGTGAACTATCTGTTGCTTGGGCTTGTTTTAAATCTTCGGGCTGAAGATTTGCTGGTGTCGTAGTCGTTGGAGTTTCCTTGGCCTGTTGGCGCGTAGTCACCGCTGATGCTATCATTGGCTGTACTGGTTCTCCTAAAAAGACGTTTCGACATCCAAGCATGACAGGGTAGATTGGATCTTCCATGACCGCTGCTCTGATTTCTCCCGTAACATAGCGTGAAGTTATGCTGACCTTGGCAACAGGAAATGTCATAGGTACGGAACTTTTCAGAAATCCCTGTATTTCGACGGTTTCATCTGTAACTTGCTCTGGGTTTACCAATGAGGCTTGTACAATTGCGTCGAAAAATAAACCTGTATCATAGAGACATTCCACTGTCCATCCATTCAGGTTGACAGATTCTATGACTGGCAGTTTGAAGTTGGTGTTCCGTTGCGTGTCCCTATTGGAATAAGCATTCTGGTTCCTTCTCGCTGCTTTAGGTTTTACTGCACAGGCTGTGGTAAGAGGTTGAGGCTTCTTTTTGCAATCCCTTGTGTTATGAGCATGATTTTTACAATGGCTGCAGTAGAGCTTCTTCTCCCACTTGAACTGCTGGTTCTGATTTGTAGTGGTCTTATTTGATCCATTCGATCCATTTGGTTTGCTGGATTTCGGTTCTCCTTTATCTTTGGTCTTCTGAGGGAATTCGCGAGGAAGATTATTGGTATTTCGTTGATTACCTCCCGCCTCTTTCTGCGACTTTTCATATCTCTCTGCCAAAGTAATGATAGACTTCAATCTCTCAGCTCCATTCTGTGTTAAAAATGCTCTCATGTCCTGAGACATTTTCTGTTTGAGTTGATCTATCAGAATCATTTCTTCTAGATCTTGGTAGGTTTCCTCAAATCTAGACATGGTACGCCATTTGTTTAGGTAGGATCTTAGTCTTTCTACGTATTGAGAGAAGTTCTCTCCAGCTTCCTTCCGAGCAGTCCTGAACTGTTTCTTGTAGTTCTCTCCGTCTATCTCGAATCTGGCTAATAAGGCTTGTTTTAGGATGTTATAATTGCCCAACTCCTCCGGTCGTATCCTAGAAAATACTTCGTAAGAAATTCCGCGAAGTCCTTGTGACAATTTAACTGCCCATTTGGTCTCCTCCAGTCCGCACATCACACACATCCTCTCGAATCTTGATAAATAATTTTCGATGATGTCTGTTTGTTCATTGAAAGGTTCCAATGGAAAAGACATGGCGTTCACTTGAACTGAAGCTGCTTCCCCTGGTGGTTCAGCTGAAGATCTACTTTGATCTGTTGAGGGATTCTGTTGGTTCATGATTTCCAGTCGTCGTAACTCGGTTTCATTGTCCAACTTCCTCATTTCCAGTTCATGTTTTTGTCTTCTTTCTTCTTGTTCTCTGTTTGCCTGTCTATCCTTCTCCTTATTTTCATTCTCCGCTTGTAGACGTCTTTCCTCCTTTTCCTTCTCAGCTTGTAGACGTTCATGTTTCTCGAATTCCTCGCTAACATACTGAGCTAACTCCTTACCTGTTAGGTCGCACTGCTTACCAGTCTCCATGAAAAGATTTCTCAGTCTGGCGGTGTCTGCCATTCTTACCTTTTTCTTGTCTTCTCTGAAGGTGAATACGCCTGTATACCTGGAGAATAGACTTTAAGCAAAGCACGTATGTCTGATTAGAGTTATCTACCTACTTTATCAATATCTAATGATATGATAACTATGACTAGGTGAATGTTACTATCCTAACCTGCTATATTCTACTTTCTAATTAAAGAAATACCCGGACTTAGCCCCCAACTTGTCGGATATGGGTTTGATTGATGGCTCAACCCCACAGAGATAAATGATGAAAAATCATTTTTCCCCATGTGATCCTGCCCGTTTAATTAATTTTGTTGTCCTGACTCAATTGTTGAGACCAGAAATAGAGTTTTAGAGAACCAAGGAATACCTTTAGGAAATACTGAAAAAGTTGTACTCCCTTTTATACCCAATTTATTCCCTATGTGGTTCCTTGCCTCTCCTCTACCAACTAATTAATTCTATCTAGGGTAATTTAAAACAATTTGATTATGACAAGTAAAATACAATCAATACATGACATGACCTTATTTTTCTTTGTTGATTTAATACACATAAATATGGATTTTGTAAAGTGCATTCAAAATTACAATTTCCTGTCATAGAAATAAGGACATATACATATACATTAAATATTACAGACTTGATGTGCCCATGATCAGGTAGATAATTAACCGTTTAGATTTTTCGCAGTGGCCTGTAAAGCTAATCTTTTACTGGTCTGGATGATCTGAAAAAAAGAACTGTCTCCAATCAGGATTCTCCACTTCCAGCTTTGGGAATCACTCTGGCTATCATCAATTGTAGTATTATTTATTGTTCCTGGGTGTAGTAGAACATAATTTGGCTCTTGTTTTCCTTTGTCTTGGCAGGTACTTATTTTAAATAAAGATTACCTCTCCTATGAGACAAATGGAATGGTTGCAGGTAGATAAGGTTCGACGCTACTCTGTCAAGGGCATCACTCAACCATGTGCTCACTCAACAGGTGCTGCCTTCAAACTTCACCAAGTCAGGTCTGGATTGACATGAATAAGACCACTACCTTATTTATCAGAATGACCTCAACATGTCGACACGTTTCATGATCTGAATGAGATGCAATTTCTCACAGCGATTTCGTAGGCTGAGGATGTTCTTTTCTAATGAATTTTGAAACTCTCTCACTCCTTCCGCTGCTTCAGTTCTTATGTCTCATGCTGGCTGATGTACAAACAGGCCATGTCGCTCTGCGCGCTGCTATTTATACGGTCCTTTCCGAGTTAATGTTTTTCATTCCCAACGGGTATATTAAATCTTGGATCGTACCATTATGGAACAAATAAATCCGTTGCGGTGAACGCCGATTTTTGTCGTCCTGGAAATATTTAATCGTGATGTTACGTTTGTGAAAATCTAATATATCACAGGTGCCTAACCAGACACACCGCAATCACATCTGAAAAAACACTCCGGATGAACGCAAAGAAGAAGAACTACATGGGTGGAAATACAGCTACACGTGTGGAAACAGAGCTAAAAGTGGGGAAATAGAATTGCAAGTGGGAAAACAGAGCTACAAGTTAGTTAGTCAGTCAGTTAATTAGTCACGATTCCTTCTTCACGGTAAAGGGTGGCACCACAATGTCCCTATCCTGTGCCAATGAATATCACACAAAATGCTCCTCATTGCCCAATGTGAAAATTGGAACTGACACTAGGCTTGACAAACCAACAGCCCTCACAGGTCATTCATTCATTCATTCATTCATTCATTCATTCATTCATTCATTCATTCATTCATTCATTCATTAATTCATTCAGTAGCATGTCCTTTGCATAACCTCGCTCACTTAACAATCTTCCGGAAAACTTTTCGATCACAAGCAAGATGTGCTGCGTCCGATACACCCATCTGGAGATCGTCCGCCACATTATGCACCAATCTTCTCTTTGGCCTTCCTCTTCCTCTCTTCCCATGCATATACCCCTTCATTATTGTTCTCTCCAAACTTTCGTGACGTTTCAAGTGACCAAAAAATATCAATTTTCTTTGTTGTATCGTCTTTAATAGCCAACCCTCTTCAGTATTCAACTGTTGAAGTATGGACACATTTGTTCTTTTCTTTACCCAAAATATTCTTAGAACCCGTCTATAACATTTAAATTCAAAGGCATTTATGCGCTGTTCAGCTTGTTTAGTAAGTGTCCAGGTCTCACAGGCGTATTTTGCAATAGGAAAGATGCATGCTCTTAAAAATCTAATCTCCCCCTCCCCCCATGTGTCTCCACCTTGTCGCGGTAAGGGGGGGGGGGCGCTTGCGTGTCCAATGACCCCATGAGCTGATCCGACGGAAACACAACTATGTGTCGGACAGGTCTTGGGTTAGGGGCCAGACTAAGAGAGACACAGCCTGCTGCTCTGCGTGTAGATTGAGGATAGCAGTCAAAAGCTCAAATCAGGTGTGCGAAGTCAGCAATTCTTGGTCCGGACAATACTCTAAGGCTCTCCGCTGAGGGATATGGCTGAACGCCTCTAAGCTATAAGCTCTCGGAGGTGAGAGCCGGGCTGATACCCACCTACTCCAATATGGAGGTGAGATGCTAAGCACGCTACATGCTTAGTCCAGATACTTTTAGAAGGCTCTCAGCTGGGGGATATGAGGGATCCCTGGATGAGAGAGCCTGGCCGATACTCGCACTCTGCTGTCAGGAGGTAAGGTGCTGAGCCGGCAGCACACGTAGCCTACCTCGAGAGCGTTACAAAAGGTGGAAATAGCATCCTAGTCACACGTTCCGATGATAGTATGTAACTATACTCATGGAGTGAGCGTAGTCAAAGGTGGAAAATTGTCTCGTTGACACGAAATGGAACGCTTAGATAGCGAATCCATTGCGTGGCTCACGGAAGCAAAATCTTGCTGAGTGGAAGTCGCAATAAGAGTCTAACGTGCCTCGAAACCCGAGGAAGGCTAACCTCATTTAAAAAAATGCCCGCCGAAGTCGGAAGTGCAGGCCTTACAGGTGGCAAAATAAAAACTGGCACTACGCAATTACGTCCGAGTGAAATGTCTTTCGTGGTTGGAAAAATTCTGACCAACTAGTCTTCCGAATGTCCCTCGTGCTAGAACAGCTCTGATTACCTAGTTTTCCGAATGCCCCTCGTGTCCGGAACAGGTCTGACAAGCTAATTTCCGAATGTCCGTCGTGCCCGGGACAGTTCTGACAAGCACATATCCGAATCGAAAACTCGCTGAGTGGATAACGTCAGCAGACCGGTCTGGTTTGTGCGGGAACACCCCGGGGCGAACGAAATGCCCAATATATTGAAGTGAGGAATTAAAGTTTATTAAAGCAGCCTTGAGCAGGACGTGACGATTCCCTAGGTGAGCCCAGTACCAGGGCGCTATGTGTCGGCTCTGCAACTATGGAAGCCACCCTGGATGGCGGAAAATACCATGGGCTGTCCCTGCCTTCCCCTTCGACTGTTCCAACTTGATCAGCTGGGATGTGGACGGTACCACAAAAGTGAGAGTCTCCCAGGAATGCTAACCTGGTCAAAATCGCACGCTAAAAGTCGGATGTGTTGGCCTAAGGTTGCCTAACTGGACACACCGCAATCACATATGAAAAAACACTCCGGATGAACGCAAAGAAGAAGAAGAAGAAAATCAAATTTTTGTAGTTATATCTGTCCCACTCCATAATTTATTCAGTTGTTTTAGTATTTGAAGAGTAACTGATAGTTGTCGTTTAATTTCTTTCATTGTGTGTGTGTGTGTGTGTGTGTGTGTGAGGGTGTGTGTGCGCGCGCGGGTATATTATGCATAATTTCGCTCTCAGAATGCTAACACAGAAGTCCGTCGTTCCGTAACCCCATTACACATTACTGCATAAGGCAAATTAAGGGTGCAGTCATATGTGAGGCAACTAGGACTGTAAGAGCTGTGAAGAAAAGGCAGGACAGAAAAACCACTGCAGGAAATCCTCCTCCAGAAACGTCAAGCATTCTTTGCCCACATTGCCAAAGAACATTTCGAGCCAAAATAGGCCTTATCAGCCATCTTAGAACCCACGGCTTCATACCTTCAACCCCACAGGATGAAATGAATGGTCATCATAATTCTTGATGGACAAACAACACATAAGGCAAATCCAGTAAGTTCAGCAACCGGCCGGCCGCCATTTTTCATAACATACAGGTCACGATACAGACAACCGCGGAGAGATGTAAAAGCATTCCACATGAAATCCACAGCTCACAATGTCGCTCCTCACGCTTAACCTAGTAGATGGGCGACGGAACCATGCAGCAAGGGTCAAACATGAGGAAAATGCATAAACAAACCGTAACCACAAGCATAAATACTCCAGAGGCTTTAACAGCTCAACCGCCTACCCTCCATGTTGGAACGGAATACAAGTGGGAAAATAGAACTACACAGGAAAAACTGAACTACCAGTAGGGAATTACAACTACAAGTGGGTAAATAGAACTACAGGTGGGGAAGTAAAAATGTCAGTTAGGAAATAGAACTACGTGTGGGGAAACAACTACAAGTGGCAAAACAGAGCTAAAAGTGGGAAAATACAACTGCAAGTAGGGAAATAGAACTACAGATGGAAAAATACAACTACGAAGGGGAGGAAGAGAACTACAAATGGATAAAGAGAACTACAAGTGGGGAAAGAGAACTGCAAGTGGGTAAAGAGAACTACAAGTGGGTAAAGAGAACTGCAAGTAGATAAAGAGAACTACAAGTAGATAAAGAGAACTACAAGTGGGGAAAGAGAACTACAAGTAGATAAAGAGAACTGCAAGTGGGTAAAGAGAACTGCAAGTAGATAAAGAGAACTACAAGTAGATAAAGAGAACTACAAGTGGGGAAAGAGAACTACAAGTGGGTAAAGAGAACTGCAAGTAGATAAAGAGAACTACAAGTGGGGAAAGAGAACTGCAAGTAGATAAAGAGAACTGCAAGTGGGTAAAGAGAACTGCAAGTGGGTAAAGAGAACTGCAAGTGGGTAAAGAGAACTGCAAGTAGATAAAGAGAACTACAAGTGGGTAAAGAGAACTGCAAGTAGATAAAGAGAACTACAAGTAGATAAAGAGAACTGCAAGTAGATAAAGAGAACTACAAGTGGGGAAAGAGAACTACAAGTGGGTAAAGAGAACTACAAGTGGGTAAAGAGAACTGCAAGTGGGTAAAGAGAACTGCAAGTGGGTAAAGAGAACTGCAAGTGGGTAAAGAGAACTACAAGTGGGTAAAGAGAACTGCAAGTAGATAAAGAGAACTACAAGTGGGTAAAGAGAACTGCAAGTAGATAAAGAGAACTACAAGTAGATAAAGAGAACTGCAAGTAGATAAAGAGAACTGCAAGTAGATAAAGAGAACTACAAGTGGGGAAAGAGAACTACAAGTTGGTAAAGAGAACTACAGGTGGGTAAAGAGAACTGCAAGTGGGTAAAGAGAACTGCAAGTTGGTAAAGAGAACTGCAAGTTGGTAAAGAGAACTGCAAGTGGGTAAAGAGAACTGCAAGTTGGTAAAGAGAACTGCAAGTGGGTAAAGAGAACTGCAAGTGGGGAAAGAGAACTGCAAGTTGATAAAGACTTTACAAGAGGGTAAAGGGAACGAACGAACAAACTTTATTTTCAAAGGGTAACAAATTGGGCACGCAGGCCCGTCTTACATTTGGCCCTTCCAATCACTCATCTTTCTTTCATCAGCAGTGCAAAGGAAAAAACATTGTCACATGAATTTTGTAAACATAAACAATGCATATTACTATGTTATGTGACACATCCACCACCCACCCACACATCCCCCATTCACTCCAACTTCTCCACCCAACCACACACATAACCCACACACACATACATTCCCCCACCCATCCACCACATCCCTACACCTACACATCTCCCCACCCACACACACCTCTCACCCACCACGCATCCCATCCACCCACACCCCAAGCACACATACATTCCCCAACCCACACATCCCCTACCCACACACATCCACCCACCTACACACATCTCCCCACCCACTCATATATCCTCTACCCGTCCCATTACCCACCAACAATCACTTACCCACATATTCTCCTCCACCCACACACCTCCAACCATCCAGCCAAACACACATTCCTCAGCCACATATCCCCCACGCACACACATCTCCCCGTCAACTCACATATCCCGCACCTACCCACACACAAATTCCGCACCCAGCCACATAATCTCCCATCTCCCCCAGCCCACTCACAGATCCCGAGCCAGCACCTACAAACATCCCCCACCATCTCCTAACCTGCACACACTCACCCACCCACATATCCTCTACCCACCCACACATCCTCTACCCACCCATCTCCCAACCAAACATCCCTTAACCACACACCCTTACTCATGTACAATCACCCACCCACACATCCTCTACCCAACCACACATCCTCCACCCACCCATCCCCCAGCCACACATCCCTTAACCACACACCCCTACCCATATACACACACATCCCCTCCCACGCACAATATCCCCACCCATACACACATTCCTCACATACATCACACCCACCAACACATCCCCCATTCACAAACACACACCTCCCATCCACGCACAACCCACACACACATCCCCAATCCATACATCCCTCACCCACTCATCAACACATACATCTCCTATCTACCCACCCACACTCACACACCCCAACCACCGATCTAAACACACATCCCCCACCCTCACACACATCCTTCACCCACCCGCACACCCCCACACACATCCTTTATCCACTCCCAGCTCCCCTCCCACACAACACCACACCCACACACATCCCAAAGACACATCTCCTCACACATCTCCTATCCATCCACACATCCCCAAACTACAATCACCCTCACTACCCACACATACATCCTCCATCCAGCCACACACACCCCCACCCAGCCAGACAAATCCCCCACCCACACACACATCCCAAAATCCATCACCCACACCCATCACGCACCCCTCTCCCAACCCACACACAGCCCCACACATCTCTCACCCACACACACACTCCCCACCCATCCACCCAAACATCCCACACCCATACACATCCCTCACCCACACACACATCCCCAAACCCACAACCACCCCCACCTGCACACATTTCCCACATATCCCCACACCCACATCTCCCCACCCACACATATATCCCCCACCCATCCCATAATCCACCATAAATCATCCACCCACATATCCTCCTCCACCCACTCACCCACAGCCACCTAGTCAAACACACATCCCCACCCACACACACATCTCCCCGCCAACCCATACATCCCGCACGTACACACACACAAATCCCCCACCCACCCACACAATCCCACCCCGCCCACCCACACATCCTGAACCCACTGCAAGTAGGTAAAGAGAACTACTACAAGTGTGGATAGAGAACTCTAAGGGGATAAAGAGAACTACAAGTGGGTAAAGAGAACTACTACAAGTGTGGATAGAGAACTCTAAGGGGATAAAGAGAACTAGAAGTGGGTTATGAGAACTACAAGTGTGTAAAGAGAACCACAAGTAGGTAAAGAGAACGACAAGTGGATAAAGAGAAATACAAGACGAGAAAGAGAATTAAAAATGGACAAATACAACAGCGAGTGGGTAAAGAGAATTACAAGTGGGTAAAGAGAATTACAAGTGGGTAAAGAGAATTACAAGTGGGTAAAGAGAATTACAAGTGGGTAAAGAGAATTACAAGTGGGTAAAGACGGGTGGCTGGTAGAGGTATTCCCTATCAAAGGAGAGGTAAGGTGCCTCCTTCCCTCCGCTAGCCTACGGGACGCCCTTGGGCAAGGTGGGGTACTCGTTTAGCCCCCCGATCAGGGTTACGTGAAGCCATGGGTGCAGGTGGTGGATGACGTTGAAGAGCAGCCAACAGATAGTTGTAGGTTATGGTCTCAAGTTTCATGACGGTAGGCAGAGGATTCTTTCTTTTTTTTGGTGGGGGGGGGGGGGGAGAATGGCTACGGTCATCGACCAGTATGGTCACTGCTAGGAAGGAAAACAAATGGTCACTGCTAGGAAGGAAAGCAATGACAAACTACCTTCTTTACAGATGCCAAGAATATCATGTACTGTAATCTCATCGATAATCAGAGAATCGGCGTAAATGGGTGCTCCCTAGGAGCAACCTCACCAGGAGACTCCAGACCGTCAGCAGGCGACTGAGTGCAAAAGAATATCAACATTTAAAGTAGGAACTTGGAATGTAAGAACTAAGAGTGGGGATGGAAAATTTGATAACATTAAGAATGAAATGAGAAGATTAAATATTAACATGTTAGGTGTATGTGAGACCAGATGGACAGGAATGGGCATTATAATATCTGAGGAATATGGAATAATCTATGGAAGTCTCCATGGTGAAGTTGTCAAGTCGTCTGACTCGGGCTCCGAAGGTTGTGGGTTCGATTCCGGGCCACGTCCTTCGGTTCAGTGCATTTTTTTTTCGGAGACTCCTGAGGGTCATCTCTGAAGCTACGGAGTTCGTGCTTTGAGCGACGCTTTCCGCACTGCAGAAAGAGACTGAGCCATGTTGGATAAAATCCCAGTGCAATGAAGTCGACCTGTCGACTTTTAAGCGACTTTTTAAGAATAATCTATTCTGGTGGAGAGAAACAACAGCGAGGAGCAGAAATTATAATGGATACAGAGAGATCAAAATCGATCAAGTGATATTGGACTGTATCAGACAGAGTGTAACTGGTGAAGTTGAGTGGAAGACCTTTTGATGTCAACGTCATACAAGTTTATACCCCGTAAGTTATCGACGCGAATCGAACCACTGCTGATTCTCACCGTCGTCACGTTATTTACGAGAGTATACGAGATTACGGAGAAAAGTTGCTAACCTCTAGGCCAGGAAGCCGGCAGTGATGACAACATTGATGAATTTTATAATGATATAGAGAATGCCGTCAAGAAATGCAAGAATTCTGAAGTAAATATAATGGGTGACTTGAATGCCAAAGTTGGAAATCAATAGGACGGATGCATAGTAGGCAAGTATGGACTAGGGGAACAGAATGAAAGAGGTTGCAGACTTGTACAGGGGCAAAAGAGCATGATTTGATTATTGGAAACACCTGGTATCAACATCACACAAGGAGATTATGGACATGGAGGAGTCCTGATCATAAGATCAGAAAGCAGATTCATTACTTTCTCATCAACAGAAGATTTCGAAATGCCTTAAAAGTGGCAAAAACTATATCAAGCGCAGACTGCTACAGCGACCATAAATTAATCTTAAGCAATATAGTAATATTCATATAAAATTAAAGAAAGTCAAATATACATCAAGAATCACAAAATTTGATATACGGGCACTGAAGAGTGAGGAGATTAAAGATAAATTCAACGCAGGGGTAAAGAACAGATTTGATGCATTGTCCGGTATGGACATTTCATTTAAAGATATTTTTTTACGGCGAGCTGCTTTGTGGTAAACGCTCCCAAGGCGGCCAAAGGAAACGCTTTAAAGACACTCTGAAAATCTCACTGAAAGCTTTTGGAATTCATCTTGACACCTGTAAGACTGCTGCTAAATAAAGACCGTAATTCGTGGCGTACATCATTACAAAAGGGTGCAGTCACTTGTGAAGCAACCAGGACCGCAAGAGCTGTTAAAAATGGCTGGACAGAAAACTACTGCAGGAGATCCTTCTCCTGGAACGTCAAGCATTCTTTGCCCACATTGTCAAAGAATATTTCGAGCCATAATAGGTCTTATCAGCCATCTTAGAACTCACGGCTCCATACTTGCAACCCCACTGGATGAAGTGAATGGTCATCATCATTCTTAATGAACAAACAGCAACAGTATTTCAAGATGTCAGCGACCAATGGGAAATACGAGGGCGAGTCAATAAGTATGTCACACAGTTCTGTGGGATGGCAGGTAAATGTAGTTGGTCTTTTCTACAGGTGTTATTATCTAACAGTAACATCGAACTTTATATTCCCGTTCGTCTGATGGCATTATGTGTCTCATGCGCATGCGCAGCGCATAAACAAAATGGCGATTGTTCTTACGGCGTGTACAATCAAAGCGCATCGTGCTGTTGTCCGTTTTATTTTTGGTGGGCAAAAGGACTGCCTGCAAAGGACATTCATAAGAAAATGTTTCCCGTTTATGCTGACAAATGTGTGTCCCGTAAAGCGGTGCAGAGCTGGGTATAAAAATTTTCTCAAGGACACTAAAATTGTTGATGAAATCCGATCTGTTCGTCCTGTTGAGATTGCAATAGATGCATCCTTGCAGCCGGTGGAGCAGATGATTAGAGGTGACAGGCGAGTAACGATAGACTCTGCAGCATCTGCATTAGGACGCTCACATGGTCCAGCGTAATGCATGATCGATTGAAATTTAAGAAAGTGTGCTCTAAGGTGAGTACCCCGATAATTGAAGGAGGAACACAACATGAACCGATTTGGTCTGTCGTTGCATCATCTCTGTCGATACTAAGATGAAGGAGAAGACATGCTGAACAGGATTGTTACTGGGGACGAATCATGGGTGCATCACTACCAGCCCGAATCAAAGCGTGCTTCAGTGCAGTGGAAACATCCTTCTTCGCTTTGTGTCCAAAAATTCAAGGTTACGCCATCAGCAGGGAAGGTTATGCTGACAATGTTCTGTGATTGTCAAGGAGTCCTGTTAATGTTAACCAATTTCAAGGAGAAAGGTGACAATGTGGTTTCTGAATCGTACTGTGAAGTTCTATCGATGCTTCATGATGCAATTTGAAGAAAACGCCCAAAACTTCTGACTAGAAGAGTGTTGTTTCTTCATGACAATGCCAGACCACACACGGTTCGATTAACTCAGGAGAAAATTAACCAACTAAGGTGGGAAGTTCTGGAACATCCACCTTACAGCCCTTACTTAGCCCCTAGCGATTTTCACCTTTTTGGTCCACTGAAAACCCATCTTGGCGAGAGACATTTCGCGAATGACGCCGAAGTTGAATGTGAAGTGAGAACGTGGTTTAGAAAACAGAGCACGCAGTTCAATGCAGCCGGTTTGGGAGGACTGATAACACGATAGGATAAGTGCATCATTGTTGGTGGAAATTATGTTGACAAGTAAAGGGACAATGTATGTATCAAAGTAAAGTGGTTTCAAGTTGTTATCATATTTAATTATTCTTCTACGGCTATTTGTGACTTACTTGTTGACTTCCCCTCGTATTAAAGACATCAGTCAACCATGCTGCAGAAACAACCATCCCAAAAATAAAGATGAGACGCAAGAAATGGATGACGGAAGACATCTTAACACGCATGGAAATAAGAATAAATAACAAAAATAACAAGTGAAAATATTAAGCTGTTCATTGGAAAATTATGAAGCTATGCAAAGAGGCAAAAGAAACATGGCTTGAGGACAATTGCAGGGAAATTGAAAACCAACACAACACTCGGAATACCATATTAATGCACAAAAGAATTAATGACACCACTAACAAAAGAACACACATCAACGGGTTGCATAAAAACCAAAGAAGGCAAAATCGTAATGGAAAAAGATCAGATTTTACACGCGTAGTCAGATTATGTGAAAGACCTTTATGATGATACAAGAGATGAACAGTATGATCAACGGGATAATAATGAAGGACCATAAATTTTGAAGATGGAAGTTCAGAATGCTCTTAACCATATGAAAACTGGCAAGACCGCGGGTACAGATAACATCACAATAGAAATGATCAATGTCTTAGAAGAATATGGAATAGACCAAATCACCGAGTGATGCAAGCAATATACGATACTGGAGATATATCTCCCGAATTTTGTAATTCTATATTTATTGCAATCCCGAAGAAATCGGGAGCCTTGGAATGTGATCAGCATCGAACAATTAGTATAATGAGCCACATCACGAAGATTTTGCTGAGAATTATCATGCAAAGCGTTTGGAAGAAAATACAACCCGAAATAGGAGAAGAACAATGTGGGTTTGTAGAAGGCAAGAGTACAGTAAATGCTGTGTATATACTGAGAACAGTAATTGCACGTTCTTTAGAAGTAAACAATGATCTACACCGTTGCTTTATTGACAACACAAAGGCTTTCGATAAAGTGAAACATGTCGACATGATAAGGATGCTTGAAGATCTACAAATTGATGGAGAGACATTAGACTTGTGAAAAACATATATTGGAAACAAGCTGTAGTCAGAATTGATAATTGATTGATTTATTGATTTAGGAATCGACATCACAGCATTCGGGGCATTCCCATAAGTGCTCCGACCCCATCCTCAGCAGCCAGCGAAGAGTTCCAACACTAATAGTTCCAGTAGCAATCTGATTATAAGTCCGTCTCGCCTTTCCTCTGAGCGTTGAGCGTCGGCCAGATCCCTTCGTCACTCCTCGTTGTCTCATTCTTGCCAGACCATGGTAATCCATTTGCTCCTCCGAGGTGTGCACGTGCTCCCACAAGGCCGCAACCACGTCTGCCTTGTCATGTATCAATACTCCACCAAATTCTGCAGAGCCAGCCAATCTGTCCGCCTGTTCATTTCCCAGCACACCGGCATGCCCCAGAGAAAAGATCCAGGCGATGCTTGAGAATTGATAATGAAGTAGGTCAATATCAGCCTATTAAAAGAGGTGTGAGACAGGGATGTGTAATGTCTCCAGGTCTTTTTTCCCCTGTACAGTGAAAATATTTTCAGAAATATAGATGATATGGAAGGAATTAACATTGGGGGACGATACATCAATAACATTAGATATGCAGATGATACAGTCTTGACTGCAGACAATGAACAGGATCTGCAACATTTGGTAGATGCGGTTGTTGCACACAGTGAACAACTAGGGTTAGAACTGAATATTAAGAAGACACAGATTATGGTCGTCACTGGGAAGAAGGAAATTCCACAATGGGCATATTCTTAAGCAAGTGAATCGATACAGTTATCTCGGCACAGTCATAACATTTGATGGGAGATGCCTTGAAGAGATTAGATCAAGAATTGCCATTGCGAAGGTAGCCTTTTCCCTTAACTATGATGCTGAAATTGAGGCAATCAAGATAGCCACAGAGAAATTACAAAATACCAGCCATGGTACACAACCTGTGGTGATATTGACAGATGCAAAATCCGTAATAGAGGCGCTCCTGTCTGGGAAATTGCCAGTTCTAAGGACACTACTTTCTGAACTTAGCAGTCAGCGTAAGATCACCATACAGTGGATACCATCCCACTGTGGAGTCACCGGAAACGACAGAGCTGATCGATTGGCTAAGGAAGGAGCAACAGAAGACCAACCTGATGTGCCTATTACATACCACCAAAAGAAAAGAATGATCAAATTAGTCTGAAGGCCACCAAACCCAACTCAAGACGACTACCACGTTATGGACAGACTAGAACAAGTCATTCTTCTGCATCTCAGAACAGGACACAATAGATTACGCAACCACATGTATACAAAATTCAAGATTGGTGACTCTGCCATGTGCACATGAGGTTTGGCGTCGCAGACAGCAGAGCACATACTCCAGGATTGCCCAAACTACAACATATCCAGGCGAACCTTCTGGCTTAGAGAGACAACAGTGGAAGATAAACTCTATGGACCGCTGAATGAACTAAAAAAAGATTGTTAGATTCATACACGAGACAACATTGCAGTTATAAATATATTTCAGGCGGACGAAAGAAGAAGGAGAATACTGACCAATAAAAAGATATCAATTGAAGCGAGAAAAAGAGTGTTGAAGTGCTACATAGACCCTGTACTTTTGTATGGATGTGACGCGTGGACAATGAGCGGACAAGCTGAAAAACATATGAAGGCTGAGGAAATGTGGTTTCTGAGGAAAATGGAAAGAATATCATGGACAGACAGAAAAATCAATGAACAAGTCCTACAAGAAACAAATGAAGATCGTAAACTGATTAGAGGCATTAGACGTAGACAGTCAAAATTTGTTGGGCATGTTATGAGAAGAAACGAATTGGAGAACATGGTGACAACTGGCAAGATCGAAGGGAAGATACAAATGGGAAGTCCGAGAAGTAAATACCTGGATGGCTTGGCCACGTGGCATGGTCGAGACAGCAACACGGAGCTGATCCACGACTCTGGTGATCTAGTGAGATAGCAAAACATGACCGCACACGCGGGCATTGGCATGGCACATGATGGATGGAAAGAGAACTAAAATTGGTAAAGAGGACTAAAGTGAGGAAAGAGAACTACACGCGGCGAAATACAACTGTCTGTGTGTGGGTGGATGGATGGATGGATGGATGGATGGATGGATGGATGAATGGATGGATGGATGGGTGGATAGGTGGATGAATGGGTGGATGGATGTATGCATGCATGCACGTATGTATGTATTGATATTTATAGTCAGCCCTCAAATTATAGAATATGTCATATGTCTCGGATAAACAAGCACGTGATAATGAAAACAAATATCAAATATAATACCACGTCATTACCTGCCCCTGAAAGTGCCATTTTGTGTATCGATTACTTCCCCTCGTTAACATACTTTATGTCTGAGTTAGTCCTCTTTGAGCCCGGTTATCCCTCTTTGTTTCCATACTCTAGTGCCGCTTACATGTGATTGGCTCCATTTTACAGCTCATATTTCTTGATTTGCTTTGTGCGTGTCCACTTGTGCCCCACTCCAGTCTGTCTTCTCTGGTTTATCTGCTGCTAAAACGCTACCGCTAGAAGTACCAATTTAACACATTCATTCATGCCAAAAATAGTTGTGGGTCCCTACGAAGATGGGATCCTAAACGTTCAGGATTATCATTATTTTTTTAATCGAAGTTAATGTTGTCAGATGTTGTCATTGAGAAACCGGGACACTTCGCTGAAGCAAAATGAGAATCAGAGAATCCTGGAAAGAACGATTTCTCTTCAACATTCTGAAATTCCTTAACATCGTAATTCAAACGTATCAATTATTATACAAATAACACACAAGCGCATAGACCACATTGTTACAATACAATGATAACAGCTTACAATTAGTTCTTCAATAGTCACAAAAGACAAGAGTTCGATTGAGTTCGAATGAATTAAATATTTCATTTGTCTGGGGATAAACCGGGGACATTCGGGCGTCCCAATATCATTTTTCGGAACATTGATTTGTTTCCTTAAAACTGGAAAACGGCGACGTCTGGCAACTCTTGTGAAGTGCTTTGTCATATCCCTGATGTGTCAGAAAGATAGAGACTGCAACTGTGCTCGTAATGCAGTTTTGTCGTGGGAAATTGGTCGCGTGAGGTTCTGCATACATTCAGTCAGAGATACCTCTAAACGTACTTTTCAGGATAAACATAATACATAGAACTATCATTTGGGGAACTCTTTGAGGCCGCCACTAAGACAGCACATAAAATGTTCACGTGTATTTTTGGCACTTATAGAAATAGAAGAAAGAAATAGAGACTAGAGGATGCACTAGACAACATAAATAGACACACATGATTGCTTGGTGATCATAGAAGTAGAATAAAAGAATTCTCTAATTGTGTCTTCTACTTGGATCAGTGCCAGACAATACACAAGTATAAATTTATGAGCTGGTCGCGATATATGACACACACACCTTGCTACAACTATATCAACACAACAGATTCTGGGATTGTTTCAAGCCATCGAAGAAGTTATAAGAACAATAGACAAACAAGAGAAACAAACAAAGTGAGTTGGCTGAAAGGATGGACACAATTAAATGTCAACAGGTTGTACTGTTTAGCTTGAATTATTTGTTTTTGTCCTGTGGGGTAGTAAATGAAAATATAGGGAAATAAATCCTCAGATCCTGATAGCCAGCTGTATAAGAAATTTGAAATGGCTTAATAGGACTTTCTAGGGGTATTGACTAATTATAAAGTGGTGTTTCCCAATAAAGGCCGATAGAGCACTGAAAATTTACCGAACCTTTGAGAGGATAGCACTGGCTCATTGTAAACCGAGGGTCCGTGCGATTATCCAGCCCACTCTCAGCTCCATCGTAATGTTGTCCCTTGACAAATATTATCAATGAGAATATACACAAAAAGACTCAAACATCAACTAACAAGTAAATAAACACCTCTTAATTACAACAGATAGCATTATATTGGGATAACCTGGGGGAAAAGAAAAGTGTATGTATGTTCATGAGACATGGCAAAATAATACACAACTTCAATTTGAAAAAAAAAAGACAATAACATATCAATAAAAAATATGGCAATTATATCTAATTAAATAATTAACGGTCCAGATGTTGTCTTAATGAAGGAACTGAATCACTGGAAAACGTCAATCTTCTTAAATAACACTGGAGAATAGTCCATTATTAAATAGCACTGGAGAACAGTCCATTATTAAATAACACTGGAGAACAGCCCATTATTAAATAACACTGGAGAACAATACATTATTAAATCATAGGAACAAATGTTCATTCGTAAACCTCAGGGGGCGAATGTTCATTCTTAACACACGGGTGTGTGAGTGTTTCTTTCCATAGAGGAGTATTAATGTTTACTCCTATGTAGGAGGCAAGGATGAAATTATTGGGTTCACAATCCTGCGGGTGTTGGCACGGGAAAGATCTGAAGCAGTAATAAAGGAGGCCCAGCGGCGTTTATCAAGGGAATGCTTGGGTTGATATTCGGACAATGGAGAGGACAGTGATGATTAAGGGAAAATCACCCCTCCCGTATTGAGAAGACATTCACCTTCACATGCCTTAAGGACTATGACCCTCCAGTTGTCAGCCATCATCTTTTATGAAAATACCTCATCTTTAACCCAATTAAGAATTTTTCAGCCCAATGAAGTTTTTTTGTAGACAATATGTGCCAAACAATAAAGCCTTACCCACAGAAACAAGTGAAAAAGAAATTGGAAAAAGAGGAAGAGTGAAAGAAACAGACAGAGAAATAGATAGTGCGAAAGAAAGAGAAAGAGAGAGAGAGAGAGAGAGAGAGAGAGAGAGAGAGAGAGAAGGAGAGAGAGAAGGTGAAGTGATCATGACACAAAGGTGGGCCACTTAGACCTGACCCCTATCGGGCCCCATCGCCTGAAGATCTTATGCTGTCCATCCTCCCTATATTTACATGATATGTCTCTCTCACTCCTGTCTTATGGAGAAGAATCATTCTCATTCCTTCAAGGCTCTAGCGCCAAGAATATCTCGTGAACATCAGCAAGAGTGATGCCATTTCTCAGTCGTGGCGCTTATTCTCTTCTCCCGTATAAGTGTATAGTCAACCTCATATTATATGTGTAAGATAACACCATATCATATTCATGCATTTATAAATGAACTGATTATTGATTCTCTATACATGAATACACATACAGAAAAACATAGTCTCCTCTGACCATAAAGACAAAGAGATTATACGAGATTCTCCAGAAAAGTATCTCCGTAAAACAATACAAGTAATATTCTAGAAAGTAACTAGGTAGATCTTTCCCAATCATTATTTACACAGGAAGACTGAATAGCTAGAAAACAGGAATATCATTCTTTATAAAGGGTATGAACTGACCAGAACGACATCTCTTCACTGTCTCTCTAAGTAAAAGAAAATGCACGTAATTCTTCGAGGATCTTCTTTAGATATGCACAAAGAAAACTCTAGCATAAACTGAGAAACACTGGTCTTAAGTTTCTATGGTTTCCAAATTACCCCAAAAACCATCATAAATCTAAACTACACAACACCACAACAGCCGAACTGGCCACACGTCTTGTTCCGTCAGTTCATCTCGAGTGACTGCACCTCAACATACAACTTCTGCCGGCATCTGCAGAGCCCACTTTATTAACATACATTTTGTTAATGAAAGTACTCATGCCGTTTCCAATGGTAACGCTAGATTTCCGTGCGAACATGACGTCACTCCATTGTGGGTAGGTGTTGTTGACATGTCTGAAATTGGGGGTAGAGATGGGTAATGTTATCCTCCCATCCAGTCCTTGGTGTATGCGTTAACTTCTCCGTGGCAATGTAGGCGGTGTCTCTTTGAAGGCACTGTTTCCAATTTCCCAACGTCTAGACGGTGAAAATGTCGACGGTTCAGGAATTGTAGAAACTCAAGGGGGATAATCTGAAACACATGGGAATAATTTTCCCGGTTGTCTCCCTTGTCCTTGCCGATGATCAACCGCCAGTTGTTTGATTTCACTGCTATTTTTAGATGTTGCCAATTTTCTACAAAGTGGAGGAAGACGGTGGACAAATGTTAAAGTTAGAAACCATAGATAGTTTTGTCTGGGGTACCCTTTAACACTGAAATATTTGCCTCTCTGTACCTTTGCTGTGTTTGGGATTTATCGGGGACTGGACAGGAAATAACAGAGTCCTACAGCAGTTATAGAACCAAGTGGGAACCAGAGCAAGGAGGTCACCGGACGGATGTTGCATTTTACAGCTCAGCCTGAAGGAGCAGGTAGCAATCTGCACACTTGGGACAGGCCACAGCTCAGCCTGAAGGAGCAGGTAGCAATCTGCACACTTGGGACAGGCCACAGCTGAAGTATCACGTGTTTAATGAACTAAAAATATGAGGCTCTGAAGTAGCCAACCGAGGAACCGTTAACATAACTGACATACGTTTGCAGCAGGAGTGTCCAACACATGCAGAACAAATGATTGCGTCTGCATTGTGATGTCACGTGCTTAATACTCTTGCCACCCTTAACAACAATATCGATATGTTACAAGACAACGGCATGGCTTTTGTATTTTCTCTCACACTTTTAAAGATTTAATTTGAAGCCCCTTTGTAGATCTTCGTGTGTGTATCGTAGAGCTTCATGTGCATATCGTAGATCTTCATGTGTGTATCGTAGATCTTCGTATGTGTATCGTAGACTACAAAAAGGCGTTGACTGTGTTCAGTAACATAGTTAATGACAGATATAGGGGTTTCAGCACACGTGATGCTCTTCACCTTTGTCAGGTCTTAGTCAGATATGACTACCGTATGACAGAAGACGATACTACCTGCTTTCTGTCAGCGCCGAATGTTGGGCGACAGTAGACGGTACTACCTGCTTTCTGTTAGCACCGAATGTTGGGCGACAGTAGACGGTACTACCTGCTTTCTGTAAGAGCCGAATGTTGGGCAGCGCTTACCAAACCCGAAACCCCACATTGTGCCAACGGCTTTGGGCGGAATGGCGCAATTGGGAGGGTGCAAGCCTTATCCTGGTGCGAGGAAATGCAATCTAAAGACAAAATGTCAAGGCATGGCAGACCAGGCCCTAAGCCTTGGTTGGCAGCTGGTCTAGGATCGAAGCTCCGACAGGCGGACAGTTAGAGCATTGCTTTGCTGATCCGGCAGCTTCTGCAGCTTGTCTTGTTCCAGATGTAGAGGTGTTACCGTTCCTCTGAGTGAACTAGGCAGGCAGAGAGAGGGATCATGCTGCATGGGCAACACATGGTCTCTATATTTTAGCCCAGGCTTTGTGCTATAGAGAGGCAATAATTCCATCCCTGGTCTTAACCGGTCTCGGAACCAAAGCAAGAGGTAACATTTACAGGTTATAAGTCCTTGTCAAATAGCGCCGACATGGGGCGCCACGGGTTGCCGGTGACGGTGGGAGACACCTACAGGTGTCACTGATCAGCTACCGCCCGCCTCAAGCTGGGCAGCCCCGGCCAATTTGGTACTGATCCACCACAACCTGCCTGCTTCAATGGGTGCTTGGGGCTAGGACAAACTCTGAATCGCAGGCCGTAAAACCAATGCACCAAGTACTAATAAAAAGAAAAATAGAAACCTCAAGCTACAGCTTGCAACCATGAACGTAAGAACCATGTTTCCAGGATTTTCCACTGGCTTGACGAATATGGACGATGTGAGAAAAAACGGCTGTGATTGATGCCGAACTCAATCGTCTTAACATTGATATTGCTGGCCTGCAGGAGACTCGCCTCGCTGAGGAAGGGTCACTCAGGGAAAACAATTGCACATTTTTTTTTGGAAGGGTAGAGGGCAGGCAGAAAAAAGGCAACATGTTGTGGGCTTTGCAGTGAAGAATTTGCTACTGGTAATGATTGAAATTCCACCTGGGGGTAATGCTTGCTTGCTTGCTTGTGTTCGTTAGCTTGAGCTCCAACGCGAAGTCCTGTATGTCGGATGAAGGCATCCTGTTGTCCAACATCAGTGTGATGTCATACAGGACCTGAGGTTTGCGTGCGTATCCGTTGTCCCATGTCTGGCTTATCTGTGTGCAGACTGGTGGTTCCTCGCCGTACAGACAGACATTCTCCGACTTCAGAGGAGCCTGGGGGTAATGTAAGGCTCCCTGCGCTTGGCAACCTCTTGTGGTTTTTCCACCATTATCACTGCATATGTATCGACACTCGCTTCCTCTGATACGAAGGATTCGTTCTATGAGGAGTTAGACTCCGTGATCAAGGCAGTTCCAAAATCTGACTACATGTATATGCTCGGTATTTCAATGTTCGTGTGTGCAAGGACTCGAGTTCATGGACAGTGTGCCTTGGAAAATACAACATAGGTCGCATGAATGAAAATGGGCAAAGGCTGCTGCAGCATTGCACAAGAAATGACCTATGTATTACAAACTCCTTTTTTAAAACAAAAGAGATGCATAAGGTCACATGGAAACATCCAAGATCCGGCCATTGGCATCAGCTGGACTTCATCATCACACGGAGACAACATCTGAACCATGCATCATTAACTCGAAGTTACCACAGTGCTGACTGTGATACGGATCATTCTTTGGTTGTTGCAAGGGTTAGACTGAGGCCAAAGAGAATCTACATAGCTAAACACAAATCTAGCCCTAGGATTAATATTATTAACACTCACGATCCTGAAAAGTGCTTTGAGTTTCAACAGCAATTTGAAGACGCTTTTACTGATACATCAGAAAATTGTACAGTAAGTGAAAAGTGGGGTAAACTTAAGGAAACTCTTTATACAACTGCGGTAGGGGTTTACGGCACAGTGGATCATAAGAGGCAGGACTGGTTTGCGGCAAACAGCCAGACACTGCAGCGCTTGATTGATAAAAGGATAGCTCTCTTAGGAAACAAGGAAGGCACAACGCGTAACACTCTCAGTGAGCTGAAGTAAGCTAGGAAGGATGTGCAAAAGGCTGCCAGGCAGTGTGCAAATGACTATTGGATCAAGTTATGTGAGTCCATTCAAAACGCCATAGAGGCCCTGCCTACCCTTAACCACCTGGACACACTTCCCTCCATAACAGAAGTTAAGTGTGCTATAAATGAACTTGTATCTGGCAAGGTTCCAGGTAAGGATGGGATTCCAATAGAGGTTATGAGGAGTGGGCAAGACACACTCACTCTACAGATACACCAGCTAACAGAGCTATGCTGGCGAAAAGGACAAGTCCCACGGGATTTCAAAGATTCAAAGAACAAGGGCGATCGAAGCGACTGTAACAACTATAGGGGTATCTCACTTCTGTGTATTGTTGGGAAAGTATTTGCCAGAATTGTTCTGCGCAGACTTCACGTCCTGGAAGATCAAGTCTACCCCGAGTCACAGTGCGGCATCCGACAGAAATAGTCTACCATTGATATGATATTCTCAATGCTACAGATGCAAGAAAAATGCCGGGGAAAAAATCAGTCACTGTTTATTGCCTTCATCGACCTTACAAAGGCATTTGATTTGGTCAGTCGTGAGGGTCTACCCACCAACCCTTTTGTCCATTGTGGAATCGTTCCACACAGGCATGAAGTATGTAATCAAATTTGATGGCGCAACTTCAGAAGAGTTTGAAATCAAGAGTGGAGTTAAGCAAGGTTTTCTACTAGTCCCCACCCTCTTTGGAATATACTTTTCACTTCTACTGAAATATGCCTTTCGTGATCAGGATGCCGGTATATACATTCACTCACGCTCAGATGGCGGCCTCTATAATGCTCAGAGATTGAAGGCCAAGACCAAAATTAGGAGGGTACTGATCAGCGAGTTGCTTTTTGCAGATGATGCTGTAATTACGACCCACTCTGAGGAAGAATTACAACGTCTACTTTCTGCATTCTCCAATGCTTGTTCTGAATTTGGTTTAACAATTAACAAAAAGAAGACACAGATTATGTCACAAGGTGCGCATGGGGTACCATCAATCTTTATTTTCGACGCCGAACTGGAGATAGTAGATGATATCTAGCATCAGAGGTAGATAGCAAATTATCCCTAGATCAGGAAATCAACATCAGGATTGGTAAGGCAGCAACAGCAATGAACTGGTTAAGAAAAAGAGTCTGGAAGAACAGGAAGCTTACTGCCAAAACAAAACTCCTTGTCTACCAAGCCTGTGTCCTTAGTACTCTTCTTTGATTGAATGATTGATTGATTTAGGAATCGACATCACAGCATTCGGAGCATTCCCATAAGCGCTCCGTTCCCATCATCAGCAGCCAGCGAAGAGCTCTAACACCAATAGTACCAGTAGCGATCTGATTATATGTCCGTCTCGCCTTTCCTCTGAGCGTTGAGCGTCGGCCAGATCCCCTCGTCACTCCTCGCTGTCTCATTCTTGCCAGACCATGGTGATCCATTTGCTCCTCCGAGGTGTACACGTGCTCCCACAAGGCCGCAACAACATCTGCCTTGTCATGTATCAATACTCCACCAAGTTTTGCAGAGCCAGGCAATCTATCCGCTTGTTCATTCCCCAGCACACCGGCATGCCCCGGAGAAAAGATCCAGGCGATGCATGCCACCCGTGACCTCTGAAGCGAAGCAAGCCACTCTGCCCGAAGCTTGCCTGTCCTAACCTTCTTCAGCATGCTATCTGAGTCAGTTACAATCACGATGTGTGTGTGTATTGTATTCTCCAGCCAGCGGAAAGCTGCACTGACCGCCTCCACCTCCATTCTTAAGCTAGATGTTGTGGTATCATATGCCAGGCTCTCCTGCACCAAACTTCAACCATTAGCTTTGCTAAGAACCCCCAGGCACTTCTCCTACCTCTCAACACCGACCCATCTGTGTAGATAATCACATTACCAGAGCGAGCATTATCCTGAATTAGTTGCTGGATTTCCACTTCCGTGGCCCCTGCTGGCCACTACCTGCGCTCCCGGCTCAATGTGATTATAACTCTGCACAAGTCTGACTGCTCCGCTGGCACTCTAACCCACTCCTCTCCTCGCCTAATGTTCTCCAAGAGGCACACATGTCTGATCGTATCCTCCGCCTGAGCCATCCATGATTTACCTCTTATCAGTCGCTGACCCTTAACGGCATCCAGCGCCTCATGCAACAGGTGATCTGTGTCAGCAGCTACTCTGAGGTATGCCTTCACCTGCATCACCTTGAGCCTACCTGCAACAGACGGCAGACCAAGGATGTAACGCATACACACCACTGGGGTGTCTCTGGTGCTTCCCAGAATGACCCGCATAGCTTCGTTCTGTATTCGCTCTAATTTCACCAGCTAACTCTTTGAGATAGTGAGTCGTCCTAGTCCATAATCAATCACTGAGAGGATCAAGTGCTGGTATAGTGTGAAAAGCATTCTCTCCTCTGTGTCCCTTGCAGCCATAGTTTTAAGTGCACTGAGTCCCTTTTGAGACCTTGTCACAACCGCCTCCACATGGTCCTTAAAGGACAGGGTCCTGTCAATTGTGATTCCCAGATACCTCAGTTTGATCTCTCTGTTGACGCTTCTACCATCTATCGCGAGGCTTGGGACATCAGATCTCACAATCCTGTTGTCCAGAGAGCACCACAAAACAGCCGCCTTTTCCGGGTGGATGACAGCACTCATTTCAGTGCACCAGTCAATCACTTTGTCTACTGTCGCCTGTAGCTCCTGGGCTGTTTGCTCCCTATCTCTCCCCTGCCTATATGCAAGAATATCATCTGCAGATGTTAGTATTCTTCCAACCCCTGGTGCTTCTAGGTTTGCAATCTTGCTCGTTAAAGAGCATCGGTGAGATTGCAGATCCCTGTGGCAGTCCCGGAGTTAAAATATGTGGCTCTGAGGTCCATGCACCCAGACGGAGAGCAACCCGGCGAGAATGTAGGACGGCTGCTATCCAGTTCACCAACCAGGGATTGACCTCCTTCTCCATCAGTACTCTTCTTTATGGCAGTGAAACTTTGTCAACTTACTCACACCAAGAGAAACGTTTAAACAGCTTTCATATGCGGTGTCTGCGAAGAATAATTAGTATTAAGTGTCAAGACAAAATCAGAAATACTGAAGTATTGGAAAGATCAGGTTGTGTGGCGATGTATTCAATGCTCAGTCTTCGTAGACTTAGATGGATAGGACACGTTAGGAGGATGGATGATAGTAGAATACCACAAGACATCTTTATTTGGTGAATTACAGATGGGTAAGAGATCTCAGTGTCGGCCTCAACTACGATACAAAGATGTGTGTAAGCGGGACATGATTGATACAGGCATCGATAATGAACACTGGGAGCAAGTCGCCGGTGAACGTGGTGCATGGAGGGTGCCATGTAGCACTTCAGAATGAGATACAGAATTTATAAGTGAGAAAGAAACCAAAGAGTTAATCTCAAAGAAGCAGACAGCAAAAGTCGCCAAGTGACGTCACTATATGAAAAACGTCACTGCGTGATACATTAGCAACCAACCAGTTAGGTCTGCGACTGACAACAAGGAAGGCGGTATAAAATTCTCAGAGGCGAATTATTAACGTTAATTATTTAGAAGATGGAAATGGTGAAAGGGAACCATCACTTATCAAAGATATAATGATCAAGGCACACTCCAAACTTAAGATGGACGATTGGCCATGAGTATTTAAGTTAAAAGTCGAAGGAGTGGCTCAAGGTTAACAAGTGTCAACAGACAGGAGTTTGTAAGTAGTTAATATTATGATAAGCGGCAAGGATGCAATCTAAATACTACTAGGCGGTGAAGCATTATCTTAGCAATCGATTAATTTAATATAAAAATGTTCAGCATTGTGCGTTTGCCTATTCACCCATCGCCAACCCTCCCATCAACATGGGATCGGCGATGTTGACTGTTTAATGACGTCACAAGCTATCCTATATGAATAAATATTGCATTGCAAGAAATGTCTGCCTGCCTCCAGTCGGTTAATATTCATTGAAGTTGCTCCGGTTATTCTGCTGGACTGTTTTGTTAGACAGCGAGCTGAGAAAATATATTAATATTCAATTTATTGAAAGTCGTCCACGATTTTGTGTATCTGGGATCGACAATATCAGATAATCTTTCATTAGAGACAGAAATCGACAGACGCATTGGAAAGGCAGCCACAACATTTTCCAGGCTAGCTAAAAGAGTTTGGGAGAATAATAGACTAACAGAGCGTACAAAAGCTCAAGTATATAAAGCTTGTGTTGTTAGCACACTACTCTACGGGTCTGAATCCTGGACCCTGTACTCAAGACAGGAAAGGAAGTTGAATTCCTTCCACATAAGATGTCTGAGACGTATCCTGGGCATAACATGGAAAGACCACATAACAAACAAACAGGTGCTTGAAAGAGCAGATATTACCACAGTGCACACCCTCCTCAAGCAGAGACGCCTCCGGTGGTTGGGCCACGTATCTCGAATGGAGGACGAACGTATTCCCAAAGATCTCCTTTACGGAGAACTAGCCACAGGAAAGAGGCCAACCGGAAGACCCCAAATGCGATATAGGGATGTGTGTAAACAAGATATGAAAACCATTGGAATAGATCCAGACACGTGGGAGAGAGCTGCAACAGACAGATGCTCCTGGAGAAGAGATGTACGAAACGGACTGGTGCTCTTTGAGCGCAATCAGATCCAAAAAACTGAGGAGAGACGGCACAGGCTCAAAGAGCAGTCACTTACTGCGGGACTTGCCTCGTCTCACAGATGCGGAAACTGTGACAGAGATTGTCATTCTCGAATTGGACTATACAGTCACCAGCGGCGCTGCCAGGCACCTCCCAAGCGGCACAACTCTATAGTCCTTCAGGACTGAAAGAAGCCTACTACTACTACTACTCACTCCATATCGTTTAAGGATTCCCCACAGCTTGTTTCTATCTACTCTATCAAACACCGTTTCTTGGTCGACAAAGACTAAGTAGAGTGTTTCATTAAATTCAATTTATTTTTCTATAAATTGTCTAAGAGCAAAAATTTCATTTGTGAATCCTTTGTTTTTCCTAAATCCAAGCTGTGTTTCGCTTAGCTGGGGTTCTATTATTTTTCGTAATCTTTTCTCAAGAAGTTTGCAAAATATTTTCCCAGTATGACTCAAAATCGAAATGCCTCTGTATTGTGTGCAGTCTCTTTTACTGCCTTTGTTTTTCCAAATTGGAATAATTATGGCGTTTTTCCAGTCTCGTGGTGTCTGTTGTTCTACCCAAACATGTTTAAATAATCTATATAGCCAAGCTGTTCCTACTTCTCTTGCTGCTTTAATTGGTTCATTTGGTATTTCATCTTGTCCCGGTAATGTATTAAATGGGGCTAATCTGACGGCTTCTCCAATTTTTTTCTTTCAGTATGTCTGGTTCTAGTTCTTCGATGACATCTGTGCCAGTTTTCTGAATTCTTGTGGCATCTGATGGTATGGTGTTCTAAGTAGTTGTTCTAAGTACTGCCTCCATCATTTTAAGGATTTGATTTTGTTCACTTATGGGTTCTTCTTTTTCGCTATTAATTCTTTCAGTTGGACCAAAGAGTTCTGCTCTGGTTCTCATTGCGTGATCTTTTTATATAAGTTACTAGTTGCCTCCGTATAGTTTTTATTTAGGCTTTCTCCACATTCCCCTCAGTCTTTTTGTTTTTCACTCTTTACTATTCTATTCACATGTCTTCTTGCTGTTTTATATTTTATGTAATCACATTCCTCTTCACCCATCTTTTATATATTTCCTTTCACTCTTTTATAGCTTCCTTTACCTCTGCCGTCCACCAACTTGTTATTTTCTTTATCCGTGTTTTGCTTTTTATTTTTGGGTGGTTATTTTTGAGGTGTTTAAAATGCTTGATTTGAACATCTCCCATTCTTCTTCCGTTGTTTTTCTTTATATAAGTAATTTTACAAAGAGTTCAGTTAGTTCTTTCTCATAATTTTTCCTCACTGCCTCGTTTTTGAGGTTTTTGTTTTGAAGTTTACTAATTCGCATGGCATGCATTTCCCTGGTCTTTGCTTCCTTCTTCAGTTGGTTCTTATTGTGGTAATAACTGCTTTGTGATCTGTGATTATGCTTAAGTTGGGCACTGACCGTGCATCTAATATATTTCTCTGTCTGTTATTTCTTGTTAATATAAAATCAATTTGGCTTTTGCTATCTAGATGGATCCATTTATATTAGGTGTATTTTTGTGAGTGTATAATGTTAAATCAACCTATCGTCTGTCAAGACGGAAAGGTGCCAATGAAAAATAATGTTAAATGTGTATAAAATATGTTTGTCATATAGAGGTAATGTTGGCTACATTACTCTATCAGTCTACTTCCATTATCATTTCTTTCATTATGTTGGTCTCCAAATGCTCCAAGATGTTGTTCTATGCCCGGTCTGCTATGTCCATGTCTTGCATTGAAGTCTCCCATAACTATGATGTTGCCCTGCGTCTCTATTTTATTTAGTACGTCATGGATGTCTTCAAAGAACTACTTGCATTTATGCAACTGTTTGTTTGTATTGCATATCATGTAAACACTGACTGTTAGGGTTCAGAAAGCAACGTGAACAGGTGTGAATTGTTGAAAGACAGAAACCCCTATCGCGATTGCAGGGTGTGCAATTAACAGTTTTTGTTTTTGTGAATATAATGTCTGCATTCATTCAACCGTTAATTTATGAACGCATGTCTGCATTTATTCAACCGTTAATTCATGAACGAATGTCTGTATTTATTCAACCGTTAATTTATGAACGAATGTCTGCATTCATTCAACCGTTAATTCATGAATGAAGTCAGAGTTCCCGTCATTAGTCATTAGTCGTGGTTCCAACTTCATGGCAACGGGTCGTCCCCATTATGCTCCGTTCCTGTGCTAGTGAATATCACACAACATGCTCCTCACTGCCCTATGTTAACAATGGAGCAGACATGAGTCTCGACAAACCAACAGTCCGTACAGGTACACTGTGCATAATACCGTCGCCAGAATTCCAACCCAAAAGTCCTCCACGAAAAATATAGTTCATCTTCGATGGAAGCGGCAGTCACTGAAAAACCAGCCGCCACACATTACTGCATAAGGCAAACCAGTCAGTTTTGCGACAAAACCCATCGCCACTTTTTCTAAACACTCATTTCACGCTACAAACAACCGCAGACAGATGTACAAGCATTTCACACGAAATTCACAGCTCACAGTGTTGCGCCACTCACTCAGCTCAGTAGCAGGGCGACGGAACCACACGTTTCCAGTCCCACATGAGGAAAATGCGAATGCAAACGGTAGCCACAAGCATAAAAGCTCCAGAGGTTTTAACCGTTTAAATGCCTATCGTGCTTGTCGCTTTGAAAATAGACGTCAACTATGGTTATTTGTGACCATTTGTTATAGCTTGTTCAATGATTAGCAGGGATCGATTTCAGGAACCTTACCAACTTCAGTGCCAACCAAAAAGGAGGCTTCCACCATACGAAACTTGATGGCGGAAAATTAGAAGCAAGGCTGTGTCACAGTTATGACTTTTTTCTCCCCGCATAACCATTACAGTACATTGCAGCCAACACCAGCATTTTTCAGCTGCTGTTGATGTCTTGACAAGATTACGCTCAGTGGTTTGCCATTGCTTTCTGAACGACCTGCTCAAATACCCCGTAAGAAACCAACACGAAGCAATCCGCAACCTAATCTCGCACAGCTGCGTTCCTCACGTGGATATACGGGATTACGTAGAAAATCGGTAAAAACTTCGCCTGTGAGATGGGAAGTTATGACTTACAAGCTGTTAATATGATAGCAGACATGTTGAAATGTATATCATATTAAAGGGGGTTGCAAAGAGAAAACTACTGTATAGATATTATACTATTGTTTGATGTATAAGCCCATGGCAGTTACGGAAAGTTTGAATAAGACGATTTATCAACCCATGGCATTTAATAAAGACAGCAAACATTAGAACAACATCAAAATATAGATGAGGAAATGATGATCAGTCTCCGAGTTCATTACTAAACACCTATACAGAAAGTCGAAGTGTTTGGCGTTTGGTAAGTGAACGCAGTCTCACAATCCCCCGATATAGCGAGGAGTCCAAGGTTCGAAACCAATCGCAGGCGACTTGGGAGCAGGCTGCCTTGAGTTGATTTTCGTGGTATGAGTTAGCTCTTCAGAAAGCAATGGCACACTAATTAATATAAAAAATTGTCTAGCAAGTCACAAATAGCCAATAATGGTGAGATTGATTACAACGTCCTGTTAAAAGGCATACAAATAACTTAACACGACATATCTACCTAAATAAGTCTTACCTCTCTGCAAGCTGTGGGCAACTTCAGGAAATGTCAGGAAAGATATCGCTGGTGGCAAAACAGAGATAACAATTTTAAACGCAACATTTTAAAATAAAAATAGTATAGTATGTCTGTGTCTGTCTCATTAAAAAGACAAACCACTGACACATTTGAGACCAGACAAAGGAAGTTATGAATAGAGTCACGTGCGGGTTCTGACCCCTGACGCTTTCAGTTTGAGAGCGGGGATGTTTATGAAAATTTATACCACGAGCTTGCAGACGAGGCAAGCTATGTCCGCGCGTGCTGTGATTGCAGGACCGTGTTAAGTGAGATGGAAGACCTGGGCACGTCCCGAGGGAGGGGTGGGGCAGTCGGGGACAGAACGCGTTAAGTTTGTTTACGTTTCTTGGACTTCATTCATACGTTTGTCATGTGTTTGTTCTGTAAGCCTGTTTGTTAAATCTCCCTTCGATATCACTCAGTGTGGCATACCTTCCTTGTTGTTATTACATATTGTAAAAACAAACTTGTAAATGTTGTAATGTAAATGTTTATAAATGTAAAAATTGTAGTTTGTGTCCTCAAGTGTCTGTCCTATATTGTAGTTTGTGTCCTTCAAGTGTCTGTCCTATATTGTAGTTGGTGTCCTTCAAATGTATGTCCTATACTGTATTGTAGTTGGTGTCCTTCAAGTGTCTGTCCTATATTGTAGTTGGTGTCCTTCAAGTTTCTGTCCTATATTATATTGTTCCCTTCAAGTGTCTGTCCTATATTATATTGTTCCCTTCATGTGTCTGTCCTATATTGTAGTTAGTGTCCTTCAAGTGTCTGTCCTATATTATATTGTTCCCTTCAAGTGTCTGTCCTATATTATATTGTTCCCTTCAAGTGTCTGTCCTATATTGTAGTTAGTGTCCTTCAAGTGTCTGTCCTATATTATATTGTTCCCTTCAAGTGTCTGTCCTATATTGTAGTTAGTGTCCTTCAAGTGTCTGTCCTATATTATATTGTTCCCTTCAAGTGTCTGTCCTATATTGTAGTTGGTGTCCTTCAAATGTATGTCCTATACTGTATTGTAGTTTGTGTCCTTCAAGTGTCTGTCCTATATTATATTGTTCCCTTCAAGTGTCTGTCCTATATTACATTGTGCCTTCAAGCATCTGTCCTATATTAAATTGTGTCCTTCGAGTGCCAGTCTTATAATGATAAAAGCTCCGCCGCGGAGCAGGCACGACAGGGGAATTCTAATCGTCAGAAAAAATCCCCTTCCAAGAATGTTTCGACCATTCACCTCCTTTACACTCTCTGGGGGAGGTTCCTCCCGGATAATGACTATATACACATATATACATATACATGTATATTACGAGGGGGCTCAATTTTTTTTGCGCTCGCTCGGTTTAAACTCAAGCGTAGGCCATACGCACAATTTATAGTAGTGATGGACTGCATTTTGCGTGTGGATTAGCTTTCCCTATTAACAGTGTCCCTCGCCATCAGGCGAACCCACTCCGACTTCCATGGTACTTGTAATTTACGTCCCCAAGTCAAGGACGACAGGTCAACATTTTAGTCCAGTTGTCCGGCGTAGGGGTTGAACCGCTTACCTCGAAATCAGCACACCAGATGTTTAAGAACACGCGTTCTTACCCATTCGACCATGCGGACCTGCGGGGGATCAAATGAAAACCTTAAAAGTGTGATAGAAATGACAATAACCATGCTGCTGTCTTGTTACCTGTCAATGTTCTTGTTAAGAATACCTAAAGTGTTAAGCACGCGACATCACGGTGCAGACGAACATGGTGATGTCATAAGTGCAGTTTAAAGATGGCCGCCCCACTTTTGACATGCACCGAATAGGAGCAGCGTTTTGTTAATCGATATTTGTATTTTAAAAATCAGTGCAGGGGTGAAACCTTTAGAAATTCAAAGGCGAATGAAAGTCCAGTATGTTGATGCATGCTTGTCAGTCCAGCAAAAGTATAAGATGAGTAGGAGTTTCAAAACGGCGTTACGTCTGTGATAGACTGTTCATGACCGGGTCAGGCACACAAAGTAATGACCAAGAGAATTGTTTTCTACAGGAATCCAAGCACTTTATCAGGACTTGCATTGGACGCAGTGGTGACTACATCGAAAAATGATACATTTGCTTTGTTCTTTACTTTTTTTTCAGAATATATTCACCTCGCAGCCCCCTTACACCCCCCCCCCACAAAAAATAAGGGTTTCGAGGGGTGTGTAAGGGGGTTGCGAGGTGAATAAAAGGTAAAGAACAAGGCAAATGTATCATTTATGTATACACACACACACACAAAGATGAATCCATCGAAATTATCACCTCTTATTACAATCCTCCAAATTATTTCTCCTGAAATAAAACGCAAACAAGAATCACGTGAGAGGTGGGGGTAGGAACACAACAGCAGATGAATGACGAGCTGCGGGAATTCTAGAATGTTCTTGCCCCTCCTATTGTTTAGCGCGGAGAGTGTTTGCTGTTTTCTTTAAAGGGATGAACACTTCAATGGATAGTGTGACAGGAAATTGAGGGTGATAGAAGGATTGTCGAGCATATTTTTTATAGATAAACGTTCAGCGAAGAGGGATGTGTTGCGGGAAGGTAAGATAAAATAGATTTTCTGTCGAAAAGATGCAGTTGTCGATATGCAGTTGTGTTAATATTGGCGTCTGAGTGTGTACGAAAAAGAAGAAGGTGGAGGAGGACAAGAAGATGAATGCTTGAGTATAATAATGATTGGATGGAGAGACAGTGAAAGGCAGCAGAGGAATAGAAACATGGAGGGAGCGGGAGGGAAGAGAAAGAGATGAAGGGAGAGAGAGTAAGGGAGAGAAAGGAGATATAGAGGAAGAGAGACTAAGGGAGACAGAGGGAGGAAAAAGTGAGAGAGATAGGCCGAGAGATGAAGGGTTAGATGTTTATATATATATATATACATTGACATTGGCACCTTGCCGTCTTGACAGACGATAGTTTGTGCTTTAAAAAGGCATAATAACTTTTAACTATGGCGGTAGCGAGTGTGACTGATAAGGCCAATTTGCGCTGTAAATGTCCGTTCACAGTGGGTGCAAGTGAACACGTGGTCATTTCCACCATCATGCACCATCTTACGTCTGAAACGCTTGGTGTGTGACTTTTCTGCAATAATTTTCTCCTTTGACTTTATTCCATTTCTGATATTTGCCCTCCATGCAACACGTTCAGCGGCGACTTGCTCCCAATGTGCATTATCAATGCCTGTATCAATCATGTCCCGCTTACACACATCTTTGTATCGTAGTAGAGGCCGACCCTGAGATCTCTTACCCATCTGTAATTCACCAAAAAAGATATCCTTTGGTATTCTACCATCATCCATCCGCCTAAGATGTCCTATCCATCTAAGTCTACGAAGACTGAGCATGGAATAAACTGTCACACATATATATAGTGGTACCTCGGGTTACGAACTTAATTCGTTCCAGAACTCGGTTCGTTTCCTGAAACTTTCGTAACCCGAAACACTGAAATTATTGAAACAGAGAAACCGTTTCAAGATGAAAGAATCGTTCTTTTTTTTTATTAACATTGGGTCGTTTACCTGAAAAAACGCAAAGAATACGTGTACTTCACGTATTATATAATGAGAAAGAAAACAACCAAATAAATTAAATGTAAAATAATTTAAAAAAAAAATTTAGTCTATCTTTCTTACCAATAAAGTTTAGTTTAGTTTAGTTTAGTTTAGTCGATGGATCAACATCACGGCCTACGGGTGTAACCCATAAGTGCTCCGTTCTCCTCCTAACTCAAACCTGAGTCTGGAGAAACGCAGCTCAGTGTACGAACTCCGTAGCACCGGCGAGGATCCTGAAATATTTCGGGTACATTTGTAACTCGAAATTTTGCCCGGGCAGCGCCGTTAGGCTACTCTTTTTTGATTTATAACCGCCAAGGGAATTTTTACGTGTGCAACTAGAAGTCCACGTGAAAAAAATCCAAGTCCTCACCGGGGCATGAACCCGGGACCTCCAACTCTCGAGGTGGACACAATACCTCGAGACCATGCAGCCCCCTGCGATTACCAAGAAAACGATCATGGGAAATTTGTCACTTTCTTTGCTGTTCTAAATAATTAGTTTCAGGAGTTTCTTATCGATGTATCTGCACCAAGAAACTATCAAGGGACATTTGTCGCTTCCTTTGCTGGAGAATCTTTCTGAAGTGGGCCATCGCGTTATCATTCATCAGGTTTACTGCTCTGTTAGCAACAAGTTTGTTTGGATGATGGGTCGCAATGAAGTCTTCGACGTCTGCCAACTTGCTGTAAATTTCCTTAATCCTGGCAGTTGAAACGGTTACTGGCTACTCATCATCGGACGACTGCTCCTCCTTTAATGTCTTTGACTGTTCATTCTGAAGATCCACAAGCACATCTGTAGTGAGCTCTCTACTGTGATCCTCAATGAGCTCCTCCAAATCGTTGACATCGACCTCCAGACCCATATGTTTGCCCAAGGACACAATCTCATCCACTACATTGACACAGAGCAGCAGAGATAGCCTAGTGTCCTTCATTGGTTTGTGCCCCGGCAGTGCTTTCTCCTCCTGGGTGATAAAGGTCCTCTTTGGATTTTCCTCCAGAAGAGGCCTGTTGCATCGCATTAAAGACTTGTTGTGGAACGTAGTCTTCCTCTTTGATGATCTTATCAAATCCCACATTGAACGCTTCTGCTCCTTTCTCGTTAGAACTTGCAGCCTCTCCGTGCCTAATTACATTATGAATGCCAATTCTTTTTTGAACTTTTCAAACCAGCCTCTGCTGGCTTTAAAATAGTCAGTCTCAGCACTTGTACCAAGCAATTTCGACAATAAATCACTGTGCAACAGCTTCGCCTTTTCACATATTATTGCTTGATTAACACTGTCTTCTGCAATTTGCTTTTCATTGATCCAGATCAAGTGAAGATTTTCAACGTTCTCTAAAATTTGAGGTCTTTGCTTCTGCAGCTTAATTACGCCTTTAGCCACATCGACTGATTTGAGTAACTCTTTGTACTTTATGATTTTGGAGACAGTTGATTTTGCCATGCTGCACTCATTATCGATGTCACACACACGAACGCCATTTTCACGTTTCATAATTATTTGCTTCTTTACCTCCACTGTTATACGTTTCTGCTTCCTAGCAGCACCACTACCGTTCTTCGGACTCATAATTGATGGGGTTTATAAGGAAAATAACGAAAGAGATAAATTGAACACAGTGCCACTGCTAAGAAATCGTTTATTGCTGTGTAGTAAGGTCAATGAAAGCGAGGCTGCGCACGCGTGCAAAATTAGGCTACTAGGCTAGCGCTAAGCAAGTTAGTACTGCGTGGTCTTCGTTTGTACTGCACGCTATCTTTTGTCTCCAACGTTAAACCTTCTCTCTCTCTCTCTCTCTCTCTCTCTCTCTCTCTCTCTCTCTCTCTCTCTCTCTCTCTCCACCCCCCTCTCTCTCCCTCCCCTTCGTTCATAACCCGAGGCACTGTTCGTTACTCGAGACAAAGTTTTTTCAAAGTTGTTGTTCGTAACCCGATTTGTTCGTGACCTGAGGCGTTTGTAAACCGAGGTACCACTATACACACACACACACACACACACACATATATATATATATATATATATATATATATATATATATATATATATATATATATATATATATATATATATATATATAACCATTGCAACCAATCGCTAAATGTTACAGTAGCCCCGGGCTCCAGTATTTTCACACTGACTTTCTTTGATGACTTGCTGAAGTTGAATCTAACGCGCGTCTTGTCACCCACCTCTGGTTCTTTCATTAGTCGATTCAGCTCCGCTATAAACGTGTCTGGTGAACTGTACAGGCCCGGGGGACACGACCTCCTTACTACGCCTCCATTGGGGGGAATGTATCTTATCCACATTTCATTCTCTAGCACATTGCAGTAGTAGTTGGGAAGTTGAATTTCGGCCAGACATACTTTGTACTGTTGGTTCACATCAATATTTTCTGCGGTAATTTGACGAAAAATTGACCCGGGTTGTTGTTGGGAAACACATCCGGTGAAGCATTGCTCGGTAATATTACGTAGAAACTCATAGTTTAGGGTTAGGTAATATGTAATCCAGACAACTACTTATAATCCACGGCTTGCCCTAAAATGCTTCGGTGCTGTCTCTACTCAGATTAAATAGTGATACGCCGATAACTGTGTATATAACCGCCATCTGACAGAAGAAGACAATCTCTAACTGCAGCACCCGTTGACAAAAAAAAAAAAAAAAAAAAAAAAAAAAAAAAAAAAAAAAACCGACCAGAACGAAGTTCTTTCGCAGGGTGGGTTATTTTGTGGGTGCAAATGTCTTCGTCCATTAGTCTCGATATCTGGTTAGGTCTAAGACCCAACTGTTGAATGACGAATTATACCCAAACCATTTAACTAAATACTCTTTACCACAGCCTCTCCTTCGTCTCTCTTGTAAGATTGATTCAATATGATACACTTGTTTATCACCGACTGGTTGAATCTCTTCTCGGTAGAATGATCTAAGTAGTTCCTCCCCGAATCGTCTTTTAGCACATACGTCACCGGACTGGTCTGTTTTATACAGCTGATGGTAGACAATTCTTCTGTCAACGACGGCATATAACCCTTTTTAAAAGTTTATTTGAGTTGAGCCTGTCTAACTCGGTCCCCGGTTGTAAAATGTACTTTTCTTGACACGTCGGTCTGGTGGTACAAATTATTCCACACCTCTTCTTGATTACTGTAGTTGACTTGCCTGAGCGCCATGCGAATACTTCTGTGATACGAACTGTTGTAGTTTCGGATCTCTTATCTATCACGTCAACATAACGCGGTGTATTGGTCTTGTTGAAGTGACGCCACATTTTGTCTTTAAGCGTCTGGTTGAATCTTTCACTATGGCCGCTTAACGTCTTCATTCTCGGTGGTAAAGAAATGCACACCTCGGTCTTTCAGAAATTTTAGGAAGGTCTGGTTGACAGATTCCGAACCTTTGTAGGTCTGAAAATTTATCGGTTGTCTATCATCAAAGATTTTACCCACTTCGCTTTCCCCGTATTCTTCTGATCGGGATGGCCCAGGTATAATTACTAAACACATCTAGGCAGGTCACTAGATACGATATCTGATCGTTATATCTTTGTAATAGTCTAATGTTTATCAAGTCGGCCTGGAACGGCTGGTTTATCACACCGGTTATGGTCTGGCGTCTCTGAAAACGCCGACGGATAGGTTTATGCAAGGAATACGTATCCTGATGTCGTAACCAGACCTTTATTTCCTTAAGTTTGGTATTTCGTTTTAAAGCTTCGGCCCCGCCATAGGCTCCCTGCTGCTATGGATTGTAGTAATACTTTCTTATTTGCGAGGCCATATTTCCCCACTTGGTCGTAGGTAACATACTCGGCTTCTTCTTTCGCCTGAGTTTATACTGCGGAGTGGTCTCGACTATTTGAATTTTGGGTGTTAGTGGCGTATGGGCAGTTACTTGACTCTTGAGCCCGCTTACTTGAATAGGCTGACTACAGGTACCGGTACAGTGGGGACTTAGGTTTTTTGTTCCTTGATATCCACTAGACCCAAGGGCTTGTGTCTGTACTGCTCTAGTCGATTCAGATATCGCTGCAATGTTCGTTGGTATACTCTGGCTTTTTCAGGCAGTGGTAAGTCTTCACTTTCCATAACTTGTCACATTTGTTGGTCCAAGTCACGCAGGCTATCATTTATTGTGTCGGGTGGTGCATAGAGTTTTTCTAGCAGCAGGGGGTGGAACAGAAGCATTTCTTGGCAATTACAAACCCACACCGCCCTTCAACACATTTAAAATGGGGCCGAGTAAGGCGCCAATTAACCACCTTGTTGTAGGATCTGTTTCCTTTTCTTGATCGATAGTTTCTTACCGTGGGCGCTCTCAAACTGGTTTTGTGCCACTGCTGCGGGCGCTTCTGACTCGGTGTCATTGGAACATTCCCTTTAAAGACATTGTGACAGCATTCACAAATTGATTGGACGAGATCTAGAGAAGCCGTTTTAATTACGGCTTTTATGGCGACTGGCTTCGCCTCACCCAGACACCGCAGCATGGGCCCGTGACGTTAACTCGGTTGGACATATTACTTGGGGATGTAGACAACTTGGTGATGAACAGGAAATATACGACTGCTTAAGCAGAGCTGATCCGGTGTTTCCTGTCGAAAGTCGAATAACAAATACCCATATGGAGTTGATGTCGCGTCTTTAAAACTCTCTTGGACATAATACGTGGCCAGATTGGTACTGTGTGCCCCGTCTCGAGGATTCTTAAACACTACTAGGTAATGAGAATTCACACTGATAGTTGTTTTGTTCTTACCAATGAGGTTCTAGACAATGTACATCGCACTGAGGTTGCGATGATGACTACCCTTAGTGAATAGTTTGGTTACCTTATCATCTGCCTCGGACATATGCCATCTATGACTACTAACAACCATCTACGCCGTCCATTTTTCCACATCGAGTAGTCCTCATTAAACTTGACACCCTTCATGCTCTCGTTCATGTGTTGTCATTTTCTGTAGCAGCATATAACCTCCTTTGGAATCGGGACGACCATGTATGGAAGATTGTCCAGGAACTCCTGTAAAAAGATGGATTTACCGCATCGTGTTGGCACAGCAATCAACGTCGTAAATGGATAATTTCACCTATGATCCATTACTAATAATGACCACCTACCTACCCATGTCACGTATTTCATTGGGTTTGAATCCGCCGGCCCCGTGTACTCCGCGCGCCCCGTTTCACCTGGCCGCCATCCTCATGCTCGTCCCTCGCAGTCGCCCCAGACACACGACTCAATCGATCTCTCCTTTGTTACATATAACGGCGATCTGTTTACTAACACCAGCTGTCGCCAGCACATCTAATTTACAACACACACACACACACACACACACACACACACACACACACACACACACACACACACACACACACAAACAAACAAACACCGAGCGTAACAACTTAAAGATACGAAACAGGGGGAGGTAACATTGCAAACACCAATCGATTATTTTTTTTTTTTTTTTTTGGGGGGGGGGGATATTGGTTTCTCATCACACAACCATACGTTAGATAACCACCATATGCGCGGATATATCCATCGATTTAAGTGGATATATATTCACTGATTTTCGCTGGATTATCAACATGTAATACTACTCACATATGAAGCTAATATGAGGCAACGACAACACTAGTAACAATATATGCACTATAAACACATGGAAAATGTGGAATAATCAATAATGCATGACTCACTAAAACTAATGTTTGACATCTTCTTCTTCTTCAGCGTTCCGAGCCGTTGAGGTTCTTTGCTGCAAATACAATCCGTCTCCATTCGTCTCTCTGGTGGACCTTCTCTTGCCAGTCGTTGATTCCAAGTGCTTGTAGGTCTGTATATATATATTATCTCTCCACCGTCTTCTTGGTCTACCTCGGGGTCTACGGTCATTTATTTCCTGAGTGTAAGCGAGTTTTGTTTCCCTATTATCTTCCATTCTTTCTATATGCCCCAGCCATTGTAGTCTATTAGCCTTCATGATACGAGTGATTAGCGGGGACTTAAACAGATCATAAATGTCTTTGTTACTTCTTCTTTTCCACTCTCCACTTTGTGTATCCCTAATGGGTCCAAAGATGCGTCTTAAAACTTTGTTCTCAAAGGTTTGTAGCAAGGCTTCGTCTCCTTTCGTTGTACTCCAGGTTTCAGAGCCATACAGCACAACTGGTCTGATCAGTGTTTTGTATATTGTGATCTTGGTGTTACGAGATAGCGCCTTTGATTTTAGTAGATGTTGTAGTGCATAGTATATCTTATTTCCAGAACTGATTCTAGTTTGTATTTCTTCCCTTATGATGTTGGAGCAGTTGAAGATTGAACCCAGGTATTTGTATGTTTCCGTTCTTTAAATGCTCATATTATCTATTTGTATGTGGCCAGAGTTTTTAGCCATCCCTTCTCTTGAAATTACCATATATTCTGTCTTATCTTGGTTGATAACCAGCCCCATCTGTTGGGCTTTTTCCTTTAAGTGAGTCAATATTTCCAATGTCTTTTGTTCATTTTCCCAGTTAGTATCTATATCATCTGCATAACCAAGCAACTTGGATGTTCCTCCAATATCACATTCCTTCTTTACCCTCCTTACAACTTTCTCTAGAGCCAGATTGAAGAGTAGCGGCGATAGTGCATCACCCTGTTTCAAGCCAGATGTTATTTGGAAAGGGTCTGATTTCCTGCCTTTATATGTTACTATATTATAAGTATCTTCCATGCATAGTCTGGTCATGTTGATTAACTTCCTTGGTATTCAAAATTCCTGCATAACATTCCACAGACTATTCCTATGGACACTATCATAAGCCTTTTCAAAATCCACAAAAATGTTATGGAGATCTCTTTTATATTCCCAATTTGTCTCGGCTATTTGTCGTAAGATAAATATCTGATCTATTGTTGATCTGTTTTGTCTAAAACCTGCCTGGTAGTCACCTAATATGTATTCTGAATATGGTTTTAGTCTATTTAGTAATACTGCGGATAGTATCTTATAGCTTGTGGACAGTAGTGATATTCCTCTATAATTTCCACATTGGAACTTGTCTCCTTTCTTAAAGATAGGTATCAATAATGGCTCTTTCCAGTCATGGGGTAATTCTTCAGTCCTCCAGATTTTTATTATTAGTTCGTATAGCTTTAGATGTCATGCATGGCCACCCGCCTTTGTAAATTCAGCAGCAATTCCATCAGCCCCAGTTGCCTTATTGTTTTTAAGTCGTGTGATTACATATAGGATTTCTTCAAATGCAGGTTCTTCAATTTGTGGTTCACACGTTAGAACCTCTTCCTGTGGGAAAGTATAACTTAGAGCTTCACAATTTAGTAATTCAACAAAATATTCTTTCCATGTGTTGCACATTTCCTCATTGGTATTTATCATATTCCCATTTTTGTCTTTTAAACCATATGTGTTGTGTTGGTGCCCTCGTTTCATTGACTTCAGTTCTTTAAAAAACTTTCTGGATGCGTTTTTCTGGTGATTAGTTTCCACATCTTTGATTATATTACTCATATATTCT